>BSYO01000012.1:16385824-16855843 GCA_033239525.1 Nepenthes gracilis
TGGGACTTTCCACAGAGAACTCTCGGACTGTGCAGTAAGCAATAGAAGACCTGATCCGCCTCGGGAATCTCGAATGATTTGTCAAAGGCTCAAAGTTGGCCCTCGCGGTTTCAGAGGTCGAGGCGTGCGAGCCTTCAAGGAACTGTATTGTAATATTTCGGATCCCATTTGGATTATTTTAATATTTATTATCATTTTAGATTTTTCGTAGGCAGAGAAGGGGGAGAAGGGAGAGGAGAGAGAAATCGGTGACGACGATGGTGGTCCCGGGTGAGGCCGCAGTGGTAACCGGTTGAGGCGGTGGCGGCGGTGTGGTGGCCATGCGGAGAGAAAAGAGGAAGGGTAGTGCACAGGCTCGCATGAGGTAGGAGAAAGAAAGGCCCAATCGTGTGCTTTAGGATATCTTTTCTTCAGATCTGTTGAGTATAAAGTTAAGGCAACTATCATCTAACCCTATTCTTAGTCTGATTTAAGTTCTGATGTGTTTTGAGTACTGTGGGAGATTTTACTAACATACATATATTTTTATATACCCTAAATTTATAAATTATGTACATACATGTATATTTTATCAGTCATGCAGTGGTTTTATATTAGTGTTTATAATTTAGAGGATTTTTGGACACTCGGACAGTATATATATGTATATTTGTGTATCCATAAATTGTAGAACCATGAACCAAGCCTTGTATTGATCATACATGCTGCGGGCCAGGGTCGCTACGAGATCATGGTGGTCCGAGACCCGATGGGTCGTTATATGTGATCCGAGGCACGAGTTATTGGTACCGCTCCTGACGGTGAGGTTTAATCCTGATAGGGATGTATATGATATGACCACTTCTGCTGGAAAGAAGGTTGAAACGTTTGGTAGCTGACCCGTCCCAATGTATATTTAAATAAGAATTATTGTAAGGAATTATTAAAAAACTAATATATTCGGATGTCCTAATATATAACTAAAATTTGAAGTTGCACCCAAAGTTACAGGTGGTAAAATATAGAAAGTTCCTAATCTATGGGAGACAGAGTACATAGATAGCCTTGAGCTGCTAGCGTAAATCGCAGTCAATATAGCTGCGGTTACCGGACGAGGGTAACCCTTCCTCAAGTTGGTATTATTGGTCTTTGGTTCTCTGATTTCATGCATGCTTTGTATTTCTTCATTTATTTGGGTGGATTGTGATTTGAGATACGTGGTTTGGCCCACGGATGGGCGATAGGAATATTTCGTACGTATAAATATGTGATAAACCCAGAACGTGTTTTAATTTATATTTTAGTTTCGGCGGTATTCTCTCGATTTTTTCATTATGAGATTTAGATCTGAATGATGGTTTGTGTCCAACACGGATGTGGTGACGGTCACGATTATGTAATATGACTTCCGATCGTATGATATGATATCGTCTATAAGATTTGACCGGATCGTTATTTATTATGGATATATCCTAGAGGGACTGTTTAATATGAACGATAATTTAGTTTGAGACATCTTCTCAGTTTTCAGGAATTTCACAGACATTGTATTTTATTTTACATGATTGCTATGCGATATCCCTACTTCTGATTTACATATACTATTTTATACGATGATGGTACTTGCTGAACTCTAAGCTCACGTTTTCATATTTTATCCCTTTAGCTAGTGGCATGGAGACGCTCGCAGGAGCTCAGACGTGATCGAATTTGGATATCTCTTTTGGCGAGTAGAGATGTTATATTTGGTACATTTCTAATCCCGATGATGTGTTATGGTTATTATTTATGGTCGGATAATGGTTCTGATCATTGTATGAGAAATATTAGAGTTTTAGCATTATATTGATGAGTTGTTATTATGTTCAATACCTCCCTTACGATTGTGGACAGCAGGTCATATATTATATTTGTCCGGATTCATATCCAATGAGATCTTGTACAGGTTTTATCATATTGGGTTCTATTTGTGTATGTCTGTCACACCCGGGTTGAGTTTTTATAGTTGATGAAAATATTACTGTGGATTTTATTTTTAACCTGCATGTATTGTGTTTCTGAGTCGTGACAGGGGTGGTATTAGAGAAAATGTCATAAGGAGAGATGTTTTTGGGTCATCTTGGGAAAGTAATTGATAGAATATTTGGTTCAATGAGTGTAGCCTAGGGTGAAGAATGAAAATTTAGGTCGTAAATGTTTGAATTCGACTCAGGAAGTCGATTAATAGGCTATGATGAGCCGTACAAGCGATGTTATGGGTGATTCGATTCAACATCCAGACGAAAGTTTGGTTGCTATGTGAAGGATGATTTGTTAGTGGTAAGATGGAGCGCCATTCGAATGTTTAAGAGTGAGTCAGTTTGAAAAATTTTTGAGATTTTTGATCCTGTTAAGGCTAAAATTGAGCTTCAAAAAGTGGATGGCGTGTTTAAAGTTTTTGATTGTTCAGAGAAAACTTGGTCTATTGCCCTGAAGTTGGAGAGTAAGGCAAGCCAGTGATGGGCTTCTCAGTGCCATATTCCACTTCTTGTAATATTTGATGGAGGTAATTTTTGGAAGTCACTCTCCTTTTGGCATTCGGGATAGTAAGGATAGTAAATTTAGTTGGTGAAGGCACGAAAATAAGTCTGTAGCCTGTGAGCTTGTATGTAAATGTTCTATACTTTTTTAATTTTTAAAAATGAGTTTTGAGGATGTTTACTCTTGATGGGTAAACCTTTAATCTATTACGATTATGGACTCCAATGTCCAATCTGGGTTTGTAAATATCAATGGTTGATTGATCTAATTTTATTTGATGAGTAGAACTTTGATGTATATTAGGAGCGACTTGGTTGGCGAGTTGCCACATTAGTGTGGTTGATTTCGGTAAAAATATTCTAATTTAAAATTTGGGTTGTGAATTTTGAGTTTGAGGAAGAGTTGATCGAGAGGCGATGAAGCTGATATCACTGTGCCTGCAAATTAATGGATGAGAATATGTGTCGAGTTTAGTTGACATATGTGGCCACATCCAAGAGTTATTTTGTGGTCATTAAAAAGTTTCTGATTGTATGGTAATTCGAGGCTATTTCTTAGAGGAGAGGATTAGCCTGAATTGTCTTTGATCGGTAGCTGAGGTTTTTAAGATTGCGTCAGGAGTGATATCGATTTTGAGGGCCTTGCATGGAATCAATGAGGCATTGGTCAAGTGCTTTGCCGTGAGGTGTTTTGTGCCTTTGGGATGAGCTAGATGAATTGATGAGGTTATTTGTGAGATTTTGAAAATTTCATTTGTTTGGGAAATGAATTCTTTAATAAGCGAATATTGGAAATCGATAGGTGATTTATTTGATCAATGGTTAGGGCTCGATAATTTTTAAAATTAATATGTATTTGAAGTATTGTTAATTATGATGATTGGAAGATTGTGCCTAAGATAGCTTTAAAATAAAGGTACGGTCCTTGTGAGCTTCAGTGGTACTTTGGGTTTGTGGTTGTGTTGGCATCTTTTATGGATTTTTTGTATTGTATCTTTCGGCCGTATTTGAGTCTATTTGTGATAGATTCGTTAATGATATTTTTATTTGTTCAAGAGAATTTATGTGGAGTATGAGGTTTGTGGTTTGTCCGATTGAGAAGATGTGAGTTTGGTTGGGAGTAGTATTATTTAGGCGTGTTGTTTCTTCGATAGCATGTTTGTGGATTTGCAGAAGATTGAAGCGGTGGCCGGTTGGGAAAGATCATCGTTTGTCACAAAGATACGCAATTTCTTAGATCTGCTTTAACCTGTTAAGTGATTTATTGAGGATTCCTCAAGAATTGTAGCGTCCATAGGGCGTTTGGCTTAGAAGCTATCAGTGTTCGTTGGAATGATGATTTTGATGTGAGCTTTCAAGAAACGAAGGGCGGATTACCGACAAAGTCGCTTTAGTTGATCCCCGATGGATCAAGTTAATTTGTATTAAGTTGTGATACTTCTGAGGAAGATTTGAGGTTTTATTCTGATGTAGCTTATTCGAGTAGTATTGGCCTATAGATTACGACTGTTGAAAGTTTATGATCAAGGTTACTCCACTTATGGCTTAGAGTTAGTAGTTAAGATTTTTGTTTTGGTGATTTAGAAATGTTATTTCTATGGAGATAGTTGTGGCTCAATTTGATCATAGAGGTTTGAAGAAATTATTTCAGAAAAAAGGAGTTAATCATGTGGCAATGTAAGTGGGTGAATCGCTTAAGGATTATGATAATGAGTTTCGGTATCAGCTAAGAATGAGAATATTATTGGCAATATTTTGGATCGGAAGCCTTCAGATTTGATGTGCCATATGTTCAGTAGAGAAAGCGGAGCATGAGTAGCCTCCATGAATTTTGCTTTGGGATTGCCAAGGACGGTTAGAAATATGGACGCAGTATGGGTAATTGTGGATTGGCTGTTGAGGTTAACCCATTTATTGCCAATTCGAGTGATGTATTTGGATGGAAAGTTGGCTTGTCGATATGCTAACGAGATAATGAGTTTATAGGATATTCCAATCTCGAGGTTTCAATTGTGATTTGATGTTGTGCTGAATTTCGACGTAGGTTTGTATTAGAAATTTGAGCATCGGGTTAAATTTTATTATGGCGATAATTCACAGTCAGGTGATCAATCAAAGTAGTGCAGTAGAAGCATGTGGGTCCATAGCCTTTGGTTGTAA
Organism: Nepenthes gracilis; assembly: GCA_033239525.1. Taxonomy (NCBI): domain Eukaryota; kingdom Viridiplantae; phylum Streptophyta; class Magnoliopsida; order Caryophyllales; family Nepenthaceae; genus Nepenthes; species Nepenthes gracilis. The sequence goes on from BSYO01000012.1 coordinate 16,390,483, forward strand.
GATTCGATTTGGATTCTTAGATGGAGAATCTAATTTGAATTCTGTCGTGGGGACATTAATTAGGTGAAGGTTTTGTTGAGTCCTGTATCGGTCTAAAATCTAACGAGGTAGAAGGAAATTTTTGCCGATAAAGTAGTAGGTAGGTGGATCCATTCTCAGTCTATATGTTTGCTGTTCAGGATTAGAGTTGCATTAGGAGTTTGCGCAACAATGTCTTCTGTCTTCGTTTTGAACGGTTAGGCTGTAGAGTTATCGGTGAATAATCCCCGCTAGGAGTGGGCTCTGAACAAAGCTCTTTTTGCGGAAGAAGCTTTTGTGAAGATCAGAAATGAAGTTCTTTTTGTTCGAGCGGTCATAAAGTTAGACGTGATCAAGCAGAGCCTCGATTGATGGATGAAGGCCTAGAGAGCAATTGAAGTTGTCAATAGCTTTTGTGGAGTTGGAGTGGTCTAAGTTCGTAAGGAATATCGAAGATTCTCCTCCTAATGGAGTGACGAGTTGATCATGCGTCTTGTGCTTGAAGGAAGAAACCAAGAAGAAGAAGCCTTCGAGATTTTGTTTTGGTCTGCGTTGGACAGCGAGAAATTTGGTAGCATCTTGGACGACTATAGATAAGTTGATGAAGTCGGCTTGTTGGTTGCTAATTAGAAAGTCATTCTTGAGTTTGCCCGTCAACACATTATCAAGATGAGAAGGTTGCAGGGTATTCTAATTTTGAAGCCCTTGATTACGATTGGTAGCAGATGATTGATCAAAGTTGTGCAGTGGAAGCGTGTGGATTCACGATTATCGGTCACAAGATTTGATTTAAGAATTGAAGCAAGTGATCAAATTTGCAGCCTGATTGGATGATCGAGAAGAGTGATCAGATGTTTTTGAAAGTATCTTGAAGAGAAGAATTTCAAGTTTCGGGAGAAAAAGATAGATTAAGCTTGAGTTCAATAGATCTTTTGAGGTTTCGCAGCAAATTGGAGAGGTGGCCAACAGATTGGTGTTATCCAAGTTTGATGAAACCTCTATGATGTGTTTTGTGTATGTATGTTGAGAGGAATATGAGTTGATCTTTGGTATGTAATCGAGTGTGAATTATTGCTGATTTCGAAAAGATATTTTATGTTGAGATTTTGATTCCGATATTGGACTAAAAAGATCAGGTGTTGAGGATCAGATTTTTTTGGAGGAATCTTTTGATCAAGGCTAAATTCTGAAGAATTGTTCTTATTTGTTCAAAGATTGAATGCATAAATTTCAAGGACAAAATTTTTATAAGGAGGGGAGAGTGTAATATTTTGGATCCCATTTAGATTATTTTAATATTTATTATCATTTTGGATTTTTTGTAGGCGGAGAATGAGGAGAAGGAAGAGGAGAGAGAGATCAGTGGTGACGATGGTGGTCGTGGGTGAGGCCGCAGTGGTACCCGGCTGAGGCGGTAGTGGCGGTGTGGTGGCCGTGAGTAGAGGAGAGAGGAAAGGCAATGCGCAGGCGCACGTGAGGCAGTTGAAGGAAAGGCTGAATCGGGTGTTTTGAGATATCTTTGCTTCAGATCTGTGGAGTATAAAGTTGAGTCAAGTATCCTCTAGCCATATTCTTGGTCTGATTTAAGTTCTAATGTGTTTTAACCACTATGGGAGATTTTTCTAATATGTATATATTTTTATATATCCCAAATTTATAAATTATGTACATGTATGTATGTTTTACTGGTCGTGCGGTGGTTTTATATTGGTGTTTATAATTTGGAGAGTGTTTAGACACCTGGACAGTATGTATATGTATATTTGTGTATCCGTATTTTGTGGAACAATAAACCAAGCATGGCATTGATCATACATGCTGCCGGGGGTGGGGTCACTATGGGACAATGGTGGTCCGAGACCCGATGGGTCGTTATATGTGATCCGAGACATGAGTTATTAGTACCGCTCCCTACGGGGAGGATTAGTCTCGACGGGGATGTATATGATATGGCCACTTCCGTCGGAAGGAAGGTTGAGTCGTTTGGTAGCTGACCAACCCCAATGTGTATTTAAATGAGAACTATCGTAAGGAATTAACAAAAAACTAGTATATAACTAAAATTTGAGGTTGCACCCAAAACCGCTGGTAGTAAAATATAGTGAGCAAATTCCTAATCTATGGTAGATGGAGTACATGGATAGGCTTGAGCTGCTAGCGTAAATAGCAGCCGATATAGTCGTGGTTACCGGATGAGGGTAACCCTTCCTCAAGTTAGTATTATTAGTCTTTGGTTCTCCGATTTCGTACATGCTTTATATTTCTACATGTATTTGGGTGGACTGTGATTTGATATACGTGGTTTGGCTCACAGATGGGAGATAGAAATCTCTCGTACGTATAAATATGTGATAAATCCGAAACATGTTTTAATTTATGTTTTAGTTATGGCGGTTCTCTCTCGATTTCTGTATTATGAGATTTAGATCCAGATGATGGTTTGTGTCCAACACGGATGTAGTGACGGTTGCGATTATATAATGTGATATCGGATTATATAATGTGATATCGGATCATATAATATGATATTTGACCGGATCATTATTTATTACGATTGTCCAGTAGGGACTATTTGATACGGACGATAATTTTAGTACGAGACATCCCCTCGGTTTTCAGGAATTTGACGGACATTGTGTTTTATTTTACGTGATTGTTATGCAATATCATTGCTTCTGATTTACGTATACTGCTTTATACGATGATTGTACTTACTGAATTTTAGGCTCACGTTTTCATATTTTATCCCTTCAGACTAATGGCGTGGATACGCTCGTAGGAGCTCGGACGTGATCGGACTCGGATATCCCTTTTGGCTAATGGAGATATTATGTTTAGTATATTTCTGATCTCGACGATGTGTTATAGTTGTTACTTTTGGTTGGATAATGGCTTTGATCATTATATGAGAAATATTTGAGTTATAGCATTATGTTGATGAGTTGTTATTATATTCAACACCTCCCTTACGATTGTGGATAATAGTTCATGTATTATATTTGTCTGGATTCATATCTGATGAGAACTTCTGCGGGTTTTATTATGTCGGGTCCTGTTTGTATATAACTATCACACCCGGTTTGGATTTTTATGGTTGATGAAAATATTATTATGGCTTTTATTTTTAACATGCGTGTATTGTGTTCCTGGGTCATGACACGTACGGCTGCGGGCGTGATCAGTATGATCTCCACAGGCCCAGTCAACAGTAGTTGGCAGCCGTAACCCGGACAGACTTCTAGTAGCAACAGAGTGAGGGTAGGGGATATGAATGATATCATTAGTTTTAGCAGCGACGATATGGCACATGTAACCTTCCCCCATTTCAATTCCCTCGTTATATCCGCACTTGTTTCAAACGGTTCTATTGACTATTTGTTGAAACGAGTCTTTATTGATAATGAAAGCACTCAAAATTTGCTATATCTTGATACATTCTTTAAACTCGGATTAAGAAAGAACCAGATGAAAGTGGCCAATGGCCCTTTATACGGTCTGGATAACACACCTGTGTCTGTACATGAAGAAATCCAGTTGGCGATCATGATGGGAATGTACCCGCGTATTGCTATGAGGGGGTTAATTTTCCTCATCGTCGATCTGTCGTCTGTCTACAACACCATCCTAGGTAGACCGTTCCTCACCGCCTTTAAGGCTGTCACTTCAATCCCTCATTTGAAGGTAAAATTCTCCATTCCATGCGGTGTAGGAGAGGTGCTTTGTGATCAGGTGATGAGACGGATATTCTGCATATCCTAAGTTACCCCTGCGGAGTCAGACTGCATGGACGGGGACTTGGACATTCGTGACGAAGCCGCGTTGCAGCAAGGCCAATTAGGTGAAGCCACCGAAGCAGTTCCGTTGGATTCGGTCGAGTCTGAGAAGTGCGTGCACATCAGGGTCTCTCTTGCTGCGGATAACCGTGACCGACTCAACAGCTTTCTCTAGAAGAAATCGGACGTGTTCTCATGGGTTCCTGCTGACATGCTTGGGATACCGACTGAGGTGATGGTCCACAAGTTAGCACTTGACCCTGGTCATAAGCCTGTCAGACAGAAGCGTAGGAACCAGTCCGTTGAGAAGTTAATCGTTATCAGGGAAGAAGTAAAGCGACTGCTGGATGCCAGATTCATAAGGAAAGTGTAATATCCGGACTGGCTATCCAAGTCGTACTCATATACAAAAGTAACGGCAAGTGACGGATGTGTTTGGATTTTACCAATGTTAACAAAGCTTGTCCTAAGGACAGCTTTCCTCTCCCTTGGATCGATCTACTGGTGGACTCCATGTCCGAACATGAGCTTCTAAGCTTCATGGACGTATATTCCGGCTATAATCAGATTAAGATGGATGAAAATCAGAGCCATCCTCGATATGAACCCTCCGTGGACCGTGAAAGAAGTCTAGAAACTCACAGGGCGCCTGGCAGCTTTATTACGATTTCTGGCCAAGTCTGCAGAGAAATATCTCCCTTTTTTTCAAGGCGCTCAGAGGGACTAAAACTTTTAGATTTCGGTGGACGGACGAGTGCGAGAAATCATTTCGAGAGCTGAAGACGTATCTTGTAAGTCCCCCTCTCCTAAGTTCACTATCCGAGGGCGAAATCTGTACCTCTACCTGCCCAAGTAAGACACGGCGCTTAACTCAGTACTTGTCAGAGAGCACGAGGGAGCACAACGGCCCATGTACTACGTGAGCAGGGTATTGACGGACGAAGAGACTCGCTACCTGCATGCGAAAGGATTACGTTGACCCTCATTTATTGGTGCGAAAGCTGAGGCCCTACTTTCAAGCACACCAAATCATCGTCTTAACGGATCAACCATTGAAATCGATCCTACAGAGGCTGAAGACTTTCGGGCAGTTGGTCAAGTGGGCTATAGAATTAGGAGAGTTTGACGTGGAGTTTCTGCCACAACCGGCTCTTAAGGGACAATCTCTAGCAGACTTCATCGTTGAGGTGGCGATCCCAGCTCTAGATGGCCCGCACATCCTGAAGAGCTTGGACACGCTGGGTACTCCATCAAGGATCTCGAATGTGGATGGATCATCCACCCAAACAGGCAGTCGGGTTGGAGTCGTGCTCAGAAGTCCAGACGGTACGGAGATCAAGTACATTGTTGTGCTGACCTTCCTTGCCACTAGTAACGCAGCCGAATATGAAGTCATTCCTGCAAAGCTTCGCCTAGTAAAGGAATGTTCTGCTAAGTCGCTGGTCGAACGTAGCGACTCCACGCTCGTGGTCAATCATATCCAAGGAGTCTTTAAGGCATCAAACCCATAGCTCACAAAGTACCTGGCGAAGGCAAAAGCCCAAATTCAGACGTTTGAGCATTTTTAGATCGAACACATACTCAAAGCCGAAAATTGGAAAACTAACCAGTTGGCTAGGGACGCGACGCAGGATCCCTGGAGCAGTATGCCTAGATTCTCTGGGAAATCTTGGTCGCGCCCAGTGTGGGCGGTTCGGACTAGGAGGTACTACAGATAGTCGCGCCCAGTATGGGAAATCTGGCGGACGACACGCTACCTACGCACACCGACAAGGCCAAGCGGATCAAGAAGACAGCAGGCTGGTATGCGATCCTCGACGGTAGGCTATACAGGCGAGGGTATTTTACTCCCTACTTAAAATGCCTGACCCCTAAGGAGGCTAAATACGCACTGAGTGAAGTCCACCTAGATATATGTGGTTCGCACATCGGAGGAAAGAACCTCGCACTCAAAATCATGGAGCAAGGCCTCTTTTGGTCCACGATGAAGCGTGACGTCCTGAAATTTGTAAAGAAATGTGAAAGCTGTCAGGTTCATGGATCCATGGCACACCTGCCTCACATGGAGCACCTTCGATCCCCTGGCCATTTGCGTAATGGGGGTTCGACATCCTTGGGCCTATGCCCTTGGCCTTTGGACAGAGAAAATTCATTATAGTCGGTATCGACTACTTCACCAAATGGGTGGAAGCTGTCCCCCTCTCATGGATCACCGAGTAGAATGCCACAGAGTTCATCTGCTAGAACATCGTTTGCTGTTTCAAGATTTTTAAGGTCATAGTAACTGACAATGGAACCCATTTTACTAGCAAGCGATTCACTAAGTCATGAATCGTACGCTGCTGCACAGATTGAAGACCAAACTAGAAGACACAGGAGGCTCCTGAGTTGATGAGTTGCCTTCCGTGCTCTGGTCATATCGTACGACCCCGCGGAACCAACGTGACAAACGCCCTTTAACCTCTAATACGGGGTCGAAGCGGTCGTCCCCGTTGAAGTGGAACTTTTCAGCCTGCAGGTCGAATGCTTTGACCAGGCCACCAACTCCTAGAGGCTCAGGGAATGCTTAGATCTGCTCCTGGAGGAGCATGACGCTGCCTACTTGAGAGTGGCATCCTATCAGCAGCGTATCGTGCGGTACTATAACAAGAGGGTCAGGGCACTTCCACTTGAGGTTGGGGACCTAGTCCTCCGGAGTGTAGAGGCGGCGAGAAAGGCCGCTAGCAAGAATAAGTTTTCCCCAGGTTGGGAGGGACCGTTTCTAGCCTCGGCGATACTCCAGAGTGAAGCGTACAAGCTACGCGTTCAGGATGGCAAGCTGGTCCCACGGACCTGGAACGCCGCGAACCTCAAAAAATATTATCAGTAGGTTTTCTCCGAGCCCTGGTAAGACACACGCACGTCATGATGAATGCTTGTACATGTTACAGCATTTAATAAAATTGATTGTTCCAAGTTATCTTATATGATCATTCACATGAGTGCTTGCATGCATGACTTTTAAAAAACGGAACAACCTAGGCTGCCCATAAATCTGGTGAATCATCATCCGTCCATAAACTAGAATCTTGCCTCCGCGCTAAGTGGCCCAAAAGCGGCCATGTCTGAATCTCAACCCCGTGTCGAGTGCCCCTAAAACCTTGGCTCCGTGCTGAGTGGCCCAAAAGCTGTTACGTCCAAAATCTCGACTCTGCATCGAGCGGCTATGTCCGGACTTTGACTCCGTGTCGAAAGGGTCCTAAGCTGCTCGCCACCCCAGCTTCACACCAAACAACCCAAAAGCAGTCACAACTAAATCGCGGCTCAGTGACGGAGGGACAATCCCACCCTGAAAACCTTGGTCCCAAACCAAATGACCTAGGTAGTCCCAAACCATGTCAGGGCTTTTGAAGTTCCCCAACTTGTGTCTACCAAAAGCTTAGGGGGCAGGAATAGCAGGCGAGCGACGACCTTTCCAGAAGAAGAGAGTACCCTCAATCTACGATGGTCGTGGGCAAGGACCGTGCACACGAGAGTGACGATGCCTTAAGCGGGGCCGAGCACCTAAGACAGGTATCGTGTGCGAGAGGGCCTAAGACCCAAAGTCCGGCTACTGTGGCCTGAAAACCCAACTGACCCTTTGTGTGACTTCATGGGCTAGCGACAATGTCCACTCTATTGGACCGAGCTTCCCACTAAACACGCAAGATGCAATGATATCCTCTAACGAAGGACGAGTACAGAGCAACAAGGTGCCGGATTGGGGCCTTGGTGATAATAGCTTCACTGCTTAGCCTCTAATACATGAACAAAGATTCAAAAAGCCACATTACGTGGCCAAAGAAATCAGGTGCGAGGAAAATAATAGCTTTTCATTTATCAAGGTCGAGTGACTTTACAGTGCGGCATTATGCAGTAAAAAATACAAGTGCCATGATAGCCCTACGGATGTGATGGCCCGTCCTCTCCCAGGAAGTCTCTCAAGCAGGAGTTGTCAGGGACCCTAACGTTCCTTGGATGCAAAATACCCACAGAAATGCCCAGTAGCGTGATGGAGATGATCCGGTAACACATGCGGATACCATCCCAAAATCTCGTGTCGAACACGAGGCACACTTCTTCCGGAGTGACCGCAGCCTAAGGTTAGTAGTGGGGCGAGATACATCATTCACCAAGTTAGAGGTCCATCCCCTCAGCTGCTCGACCTCCTGCCTCAACTGCCCAGTCTCCGTAAGTCGTTCGCCCTGCTCTGCCGGCCGCCTTCTCTCCGCCGCCAATTGTTCGCCTTCCTCCGCCGGCTGCCTGTTCTCCTCCCTCAGCTGTTCGCTCTTCTACGATAGCCGCACGACCTATTCCTTCAATAGCTCATTCTCATCCCTGAGTGTGGCAGTTTTAGCGCCCGCATGCTATGTTGTCTCCTGTGTGGACTCTTCCCTGACCTGGAGAAACAAATCGAGTAGTTGACCATACACCGTGTTCCAGTCTACGAAGTTCCTGACAATTTTGTCCCTGCAGTTGAGCAAACAAAAGGTTAGCAAGCCTCGGAGTTCCAGTCTACGAAAAAATGTAAGGACCAAGATGATCGCACCTAAGCAGAGAGTGCGGCCGTGTGATTAGGCCCGCCTCCTGAAGCCAGCACCGTTGGGAACTCCAAGTGCCCAGTAGCAACCTCCATGGAACGGAGAGCATCTAGAGTCGTAGGCCATAAGGAAACGCTTGGGGGCTCCGACTCCTAAGCCGCCTCTACTGCCATGGCCTCCTAACCCAGGTCAACGCCAGGCGAACTTACAACCCATCCAGCTATAGCTTTGTCCGTAGTAGCAACGCTTTCTCAAACGCGTACCCTTGGAGACGCTCTGCTAAGCGATCCCCTGGGGCCCAAAGCCTAAGGTGACCCTGGTATAGACTCTGGAATGCTGGCCTCCTCCACCTCTCCTGACTCTGACACGTTGACCTCCTCCAACGGCACGTCCTTAGCGACCACCTCTAGCCGCTCCAAATCAATGAAAGGACCTGTGAGGGATTCTCCTTCAGAATGAAGCTCTACCAGGGGAACTCCATACTCAACCAGCACCATAGCAAGGATTGGCGATTGTCCAGCCACTCCCTCCTACGGCTCCATGTCAGACCTCTGTTCTGGGGTGGGGCACTCGGTGAGTGTGGCAGACTCCGCCACCTATCTTTGTAACCTCCGGGTGGAGGTACCACCAGCCTCTCTCAACCTCTTTAGGGGAGCCTCCACCTCCTCCTCGGATGAGGTTTCTAGCCACGAGACACTTTCCTCAGAAAGTTCCCCACACGGCTCATGTAGCACTAGAGCATCAGACTTCTTCTTCTCTAGGTTGGCGATCGCCCATCCGGATTCCCGCCCCCACCTGGCGGTGTCAAAAATTTGTGAAGTTAGATAATGACCCTGGATGGAAAATGTCTTCATCTTCGAGCGAACTGCAGTGATGAGCTTCGCCGAGTCACTCTTCTCCTTGGTGGTCACAGTTTTGCAAAAATACTCAGGGATTGGACCCCACTCGTTGGAGAGCTCCGAGTCCGAAAGCTCCTGTAGGTAGAAGAGCCGGTTCTTTCAATTCTTCACCGAATCAGGGTTGGTACCCCTGAAGTGAAATCCAACTCAGGGAGATATTGAAATCCAATCTTCGGACTTAGTAAAGCGGAAGACTACCTTTGCTGCTTTCGCATCAAAGAGGCATGAATGAAGACGGCCGAAAATGCACAAGGTAACTAAATATCGAACAACGTTTGGATGAAATCTCACAACAGGAACGTGCAAACCTTCGAAAAGAGCTTATAGGTCACACACCATGGGATAGCGAAGCCCACCATTCAGATGGTGCTCATAAACAAAGATGAAACCCTCTGGAGGGACGTTGGCTTTGCCCATGGAACCAGGGGCACGGTAGACCCAATCACGGGGAATCCCATAGTTCACCATTAGGGCAGCAATGGTGCTTGCCATAAGGATAGACCCAGTGTTGTTAACCCCACGATGAACAACACGAGAAACTTGGGAAGACGAAGGGGATTCTTTCTTCTTTGCCATCTCTCTTTCTAGAATAAGCCGACAGCTTTCAGTGCAAAAAGGGGCCTCTGTTTGATGACCATGCCACGTGCCCGCTCTGTAGGAGCGTCGCGAGTCCCAAGCAGTAACCAATTATGGTCCTTGCCAGACTGCAGATCAACGTCGCTTCAGTCGCCTGCTAGAATCCTGACTATCATACTTGCATTTAATGCGAGAATCCTGACCACCAGGTACGGCGGTGGAAAGATTGCCAAAGAAAATGCACGCGAGAAACAATGGACCATCCAAGCATGGCAAGTGACAGGAAATAAATGGCACAACTAAGCTTAAAGTTTTATTATCTGATTCATTAACAACTCTTTTTTATAGAAGCTTGCGGCCACAAAGTACAACTAACGGCTACCTCCCGGCCTGGAAGGATCAAGATCGTGTACTCTGCAAGGTCCGCATGCGTCAGGACACCTGATTTTCAAGAGTCTAGGATGCTGATGCGGAAGTTTGGGTCCTCCAGCGAGACTAGTCTCCGACTGAGACAGATACCGTCCTGGAAGTTCCTTTCCAGTGTAGGACCGACGTCCTTTGGCAAAAACCTCGACCTCAACTCGGCCCCCATCTGCGCACACTCCTCTTTGAACCGTACCCAGACTCGCTCAAGCTCCTCCTGAAGAGCCCGTTTGCAGTCTCGAGCCTGCATGTTGGCGCCAGCAAGCCTGGATGCCCTTGCTTCCGATTCAGCCCACGCCCTCTCGAAATATGCGGCACGGGCCCTTGTCTGCTCAATCTCTCTGACTATAACCTGCATCCTGGCTTCAAAGTCTTCAACAGCCTCGGTGACTTGATGAAATGAGGGATCTGCCCTCTTGGACCTACGATGCCATGAAAAGGCGGACATCTCCTCCCTCTCAAAGCCTTGAGGTTTCATTAGAAATCGCATCGGACCCACAACAGTGGCCTTTGAATGACATCCCTCCGCCGTCGCTGCGCCAACCGCAATCGCGCCAAGGATCCCTAAGGCATGAGTGCCACACACGGGCTCTCTAGAAGAAGATTCAAATCCTGATGACGAGAATAACCTTTTCATTGAAGCCGTAACGTGAAAAGAGAAAGAGAAAAAGACTTGAAGGCAGCGCAAGGCTTTACATTCTCAAAGTGGCAAGAAAGGTGCAATCCCTTGGAGGGAACTCAAGGGCTTAAATGGACAAAATCCTCCAGTGGAACGGTGTCGTCCAGAAGGTGAAGCGTGTTGGAAGAGAGCTAACAGGCTCCTTCTACGTGGTAGACCCTTGAAGTGTCACGCCTTTCCAAAGAAATCGTTTTGACTTGATTTCCCAACATCTCCCATGCAATCAATGCGTTAGACCATCTGACGGATGTGACGTCTGCTAGCGGCGTTTGACCTCCTTAAGCAGCCCCTGTTAGTGATCTTTTTGCACCGCATCCTCCCATCGACAGTCTGCACGGCGACTCAAGAGAAGGCGCTTGCGAGAGTAGACCGCGGGCCACTGGGGACGCTCAAACGCATAAGTCAGCGTGTGCGACGAAAAAGAAGCCCTGCTACTCGAGGTGAGGGCGTGAGGACAATCCTCGTCAAAAGTTCTGAATCTCCAGTTAGTCCATCCAATTCCTTCGCAAACTCCCACCAGAAGCGGGATGAGCCAAGACCCTCGCATTGCTCCTCCAAAATCAACTAAGGGATGAGCCACATCGGTTGAAGAGCCTGCCTATTTATGGACGAGTTGGAACCTTGTTCGCGCTTAATAGGACACGCTCCCCAATAGCTGTCATTCACAAAGAAGGAACATCCTCGATGTCCACGCAACCTCAGGCATGCGAATCTAACCCTTCAGAGTACCGAATCCCTGCGGCGCTTGAAAAGCCTACATGGATGCCTAGGGAAGACGTGATGCCAGAAGAAGACAAAGCCTAACACGTCTCGAGGAAGACAGTGCGGTGACCAACTAAACCTGAAGTGAACATGCCAGGCCACGACTATAAGTCGACCCAGGCATGGTCTGCTAGTGTTGGCTCCAGTGCTAGCAGGGCCCAAGAAATCGCAAGGCCCAATTAGGAAAGCAGCAGCTCAAGTAGCCAGCTCGACCCAATACCCAAATAGGCCTACGTGGCAGCCCGGTGCTCACGGACAATTGACGCTACTTGTGGCTTATTAATGCGGCTGCAAGGCGGCAAGTACAACGCAGAGGAAACGAGCCAATGAGAAGGTTAGTGCTACCAGCCACGGTTCACACCGTTGTCCACAATTCTCCAACCAATCTGAGCGCGAGAAACAGACCAAGCGTGGCTTGCGAAGCACGACTGTCTCCCCACCACAACAAGGCGATAACTGACAGGCCAACGACTACTACTGGACAACGACTGACGAATCCTGGTAAGAAGGATTATCGTGCCAAAAGCTGCAAACCAAGGAACCTATAAATTCCCTCTCCTTGTACAGGAGATGGGATGGATCGGATCCCAGGCACTTAGTTTAACATTGTCCGCAAAACGCTCACCCCAGAGTTCAAACTCTCAAATCGGTGCCTAAACCCTACCCCTGCAGCCTTACTCAGTTGTCCAAAGAGTGAGCCACCCTCTACGGTGCATACAGGGAGTCAGGCCTCTCACTAAATACTCATCGATCTCTCGCTCTTATATTCACGCACTCCCAACGCATTCACAGCATACCTTCCGCGCACCTCTAAGCGTGCGCCCTTTCCGTTCATTGCGGAAAGTTGCTGACTTGAGTATCGGAGTGTTTTCGGTAGGAGAAATCCTGCCGGACTTCTGACCTCTTATTTATCGTTTGTGTTGTGCAAGTTTCAGGCTAACAGTAACGGAGATCGGACCCACTCGAGACATTCCACGAATAAGGAATTTAAAGGCCCCATAATCCGTACAACTTGAGACCCGAGACGCAACACAATTATATATATATATACCCCTTGTCAACATCCTTTCCTTTAGATAATCCATTATTCAATTCAAAAATAAATATCATTTCCTATAAAATAGGTGGTAAAGATTGAAAATATATAAAGAATTTTCTTTTAATCTCCACCACCCATTATTTTTGAAGCAATCTTGACTCTGATATGGATTAAGAAATCATTTGGATAGAAGGATTTTAACAAATACTTTGTTTCGTTTTACAGTTCACCGTAGAAATAGAATTATATCCAATAAATACTCTTTAAATATTTTTTGGACAATCTAAATGAAGTATTATTTTATCTATTTATTTATTTAAATATGTCTAAATAAAAATAGATAAAATGTTATATATCATATCATACAAAAATATCCCAAGAGTAATTAAAATGTGTATCTAATTATTTTTCGAGGCTGCAAAAGGGAAGAAAAAGCATTTCTCACGGAATATACTCATGAACGAAGGCCGATCAGTAGCAGTTTCCAGAAGACCCGAAGACGATAGAGACAGTAGGCCCATTTCCATGGCCGTCCGCTTGCCAATCAATCAATCGCTTTAGATCGCTGCAGGCTGGTGGCGACCGTCAATGGGCTTACTGTATCCGATTAGATTCAGCAAATGAGTCCATCACGCCCTGTCCACTGCTGCATTCATTGTTGCCATTGATTTTACTTGTTACTTTCTTCTTATCTTATTGATTTGAATGAAAATTTTGCTAGCTTCACGACATGATATTCTCTCAAGCTTACCAGTCGCATACGGTTTAGCGGTTCAGACAAAACGAAAGTTTTGAAATTTTTTGAGATGTCTACTTCTTCGTAAATGTGTTGAGGTTTGACCTGGACACATACCCTATTGGAAAAAATGGAGATCAGACAGTCAATAACTGAGAAGAGAAATGTGACAAAAGACAACGCACACACCACAGGAAAATGAGAGGAAAAGTAAGAACAGGAATATAAAGAATTTTTACGTGAAAAATCTTTCTCAAGTAAGGAGAAAAATTACGGGACACTTAATTTATAAACAATTTTACTATGTCAGTTTTTGGTTATAGAAATCCTAGATTACACAAATCCCGCGAGGAAAGAGTAGAGACAAAGAGCACAATTTCACTCACAGTTTTGCTCTTTTTACACTCACTCATTTTAATCGCTTACAACATACATATATAAATTATTTGGCAACTACCTACAAACATGCATGACAAAACCTGTCATTATTAACAATGTAAAGCTACTCTATAAGTCATCATACTCTACACAGACGATACTCTGCACAGACAGTGTCTACTTTACAGAGATCGCACCTATGCTGTAGAGATCGCGCCTGATCATCAAGAATCACGCATGCTTTATAGTAATCAATCTTCTGAGTTTGCGTATTTGGTCGTTACTAACTCCCTTGCAGACGTTAGCCTTTATTAGATACATCGGTCCCAAACGAGTCATCGGTCCTTAATAGACACATCGGTTTTTATCGAAGTCCTCGGGCCATTACAAAGACTTCGGTCTTTTATCTGCCCAAAGTCATCATGCGCTTTCTACGCTCAAATACTAGGGCCAAACTCTACACAAGTCCTTGGGCTAAATTGTGCATAGAGACCTTGGCCGTTTCCACGCAACCGGCATATTCCACACGCTTTCAGCTGGTCAACAATAAATTATTCTTTCTTTCTCGAATAAATTTGTGAGAGATAATAAATATATACTTAATTAAACACATAAAATATACAGTAATTTCATTCAAAAAATTTTCTTAATTAAGAAAAAAACCAAATATTTAGCCATAAGTCATCTTCACTTGATTTGAGATCCAAATGTAAAAGAATCCTTCCAAACTAACTCCTTTATAATACACTTCAGATGTCATTAATCCCAAATACTTTGGTCATACAATATGATATTAGTGTATAAACCCTATCAATGAATAATAAAAGAATAATAGATACTAAAATAATTGGTAATATGATATTTATAAGAGTGAAAATATCACACCCAAATTCGATAAATAATGAAGTATAAATTTGACAGTAAATAGATGGCCAAAGTTTTCTTTTTTTTTTTCTCTCATTGTTCTCTCTATTTAGTACTTACGTATTTTAAAATGAGACTTGTTCCATACATGTCATAAATCCAAATCAGGTAGGCCAATTAAATTTTAAATATTATTTTTACAAATCTCAAATTCCAATATGATCAACCAAATACATAGGCCCTGACAAATTAAAAGTCCGCACGGGACTCCATCGGACAATGATTCGAACAAAATAATTATAATCTATTTCCAAACAGTCGTAGGATAAAATGCTCACAAGGAGAATATGATACTACGTTAAATCCTATCTAACTCCTACAGCAAATCCAAATCTTCAACTCTGAATGAAGAAAAATTAAAAATGTGAGTTGAAAACTCAACAAGTATTGTTATAAAAAAAGCCGTGCGTGCAAATTAGAGGGAGAGTACATAAAATCAAAATTGATGCCGACAATAAATTTTGTTCTGAACTCTGCCACATATACTGAAATCACCACACATCCATTGTATATGCTAATTCAAATCCAAAACCAAGTCCAAATTTAAATTTTTAATATCGTATATATTTTAGACTTGTAATTATTCAACTATTTTTCATTATCATATCGGCTATAATTTAGGCCAGTAACTATTCTACCATCTTTTATCATATCAGTTATATTTTAGGCCTATAACTATTCGGTCATCTTTTATCATATCAACCACATTTTAGGCTTACAACTATTCTACCATCTTTTATCATACAAGTTACATTTTAGACCTGTAAATTTTTTACTATTTTTTATCATATTGGCTATATTTTAGATTTACAACTACTCGACCATTTTTTCTCATATCGACTATATTTTAAACTTACAACTACTCGACCATCTTTTATCATAATGGTTACATTTTAAACATATAATTACTTGCCTATCTTTTATCATATTGGCTACATTTTAGGTCATAGCTACTCCACCATCTTTTGTCAAATCGATTATATTTTAGATCTGTAATTACTTGGTCATCTTTTATTATATCAACTATATTTTAAGCCTGTACCTGTTCAATTATTTTTTATCATATTAGTTACATTTTAGGCCTACAATTATTTGACCAATAGATCTCCATACTACCATACATAGCCTCAAATATTTACACTAATATCCATAAAATTATAAAAACTCAAAATATATATAGATATGTAATACACATCACAATATCATATATTAAATTTGACAAAATGAGAAAATTAAAGATACTTGCATTGATTTTATTCTAAATAGGTTTACCAAAAGGATACTCCGAGGTATCCGAATCACGCGCTTCTCTCTTTGCTTCACATGCGCCTCCTCTATTTACTCCCTTTGTCTCTCCTTCCATGTTGTTCCTTTGCCTTTGTCCACATTTCTCCTTTATCGACGGCGGCTCCAACACAAGTGACAGCGGCAGCAACCCGGCGACTGCAATGCATGCAAGCTGGCAACAGCTTTCTCTCTCTTCACCACGACTTAAACCCATTTTCTATGATTCGATCAATTTTTCTCAAAATTGGTACATACAACCCCAAAATCAGTATCCATAAAGAGAAGGAAATAATTTACTTATCTCAATTTTACCTATTACCTCTGATGACAGTAGCGACCATTCTGTTTCAGCTTGTGATTCTTTCCTCTACTCACAACGGCGCAAAAAATGGAAGGTAAATCACGGAGAGGGTTTCATCGGCTTCCAATCCTAGTGTTGACTCCTCCTTCAACGATAGTGGCGGTCCTCCCTTTCTCTCTCTCTCTTTCCCTATTTCTTCTTTCCCTGTTACTTTCTTTTTTTTTCTTTCTTTTTCCTTCTTTGCCTTCCTTCACACGATCTCCCTTATAATAATAATAATAATAATAATATATTATATATTATTATTATGAGTATTATGATTATATATTATTATTATCCTAAATCAAATAAAAATTTTGGATATTATAACACATTCTGACTAAAAAATTAGAAATGCTTTTGTAGTGCTACAGCACTTGAACCTCGACTCCCACAATACAAAAACGAATCCAAAAAAATTGGGTTTGAAGTTGCTATTCCAATGCCAAAAACCTGCCACAAATAATATATTTATATGTGTGTGTGTGGATATACACAAATAAAATGTGAGGAAAAAATAATAATCAAATAAAAATGCAAAAAGTCAAACTATTTACAAAAATGTCAGAAAATATAAGAACTAAGGATTGATAAATGCAAATTTAGAGCAACCATATTTTTTTAGGTAGTGGAGTGGTTCCTCAGCTCCTGCAGCTTTAGAACATGAATGCTTTGTGTTTGGTGAATATTATGAAAATGTGAAAGTGTGTAACATTCCAGATAATTAAATTATAGAAACTTATAAAAATGAATTTTGTATGGTTTGTATGTTAAAATCATAGCATTTTGATTTTCATAGCGCTTGACTTTGATGATGTTCAATGTTTTATTGTTGTCAAACTTATCTGAATTTTCATTAAAGAGATGTGAGCCTTCTGCATCTTTCCTGAGGAATTTGGTGGGATGCTTATGAAATATGCTTGTCATGTAGTGAAGCGTCTGACATTAACTGTGGTTTGATTTTTTTTTATTAAAGTTGTATTTTTCAATTTGATTATGGTGTAAGAGCTCAAATCAAATTAAATCAAATCAAATTGCCCACATATATATGCATACTTATATATATAATAAATGTTTTATTTATTAATTTTTAAAGATATCTTGGTTATACCCATTTTACTTCTGTAATAGTAATGTGATGCATGCACCAACTTCGGTGACCTGCGGTGGATGAAGAAGAAGACGAAAACAAAGGAGAGAGCTCTGGAGAAGCAAGGGGAGGGGAGATCTGACAGAGGGGGAGAGGGAAAAGAGGGAGACAAGGGAAAGGAAAATGACAGAAAGAGAGAAAAGAGAGAGGGAGAGGGAGCTGAGGGAGTGATGCAGAGCGTCAAAAGAGGGAAGTGATAGAGAGAGAGTGTGTGTGTGACAAACAGGGAGAAGACTCGGGAAATGAGGCAAATATCTTCTCTTCTTCATCCAACTACGTAGTAGCCTTTTAAAATAAAAAAAACTAACTAATTCGGTTGGAACCTAATAACAAGCCAACCGATAAACAACAGAAAAAGATCAGGAAACAATTATTGAAAACAGAAAACCAAAAGGGAAAATCAGAAAACCACGTAAGGCCTGTAATATTGCCCCCTTATCAAAGAAACATTATCTTCAAGATTGAGTGATGGAAAATCATGGCAAAATTCAACTATCAACTCCCACGTAGCTTTCGCCGCAGATTTCTTGAAGATCTCATTCCTAACTATCAACTATCAAATCCTGTGTAGGTATGAGTGTCGTTTCTAACTGTAATAGTCTAGGAGGTAGATCTCATTCCTTTGGTGCATAGTAATTGTTAGGGTTTCCTTACAAATTGCTTGTAAATACTCGCGTTTTTCTCCCAAGATGTGCTCTGGTTTTGGGAGGTTACCATTATAGGGAAGATTACATTCTTTGAAGTTACGAAAAATTAAGGCAGATAACCGTTATGTCCTGAAAAGGCACATGTGGGCTGATCCAGGCATGGGCTGCGTTTGCCCTATGCCTCTGCCGATCTACTTGCCACTTCTCTGATCAATAGCAGTGTTGACCATCCTGAGCTCAAGTAAGCAGTCGTTGATCATAGGCCACTATCAGCCCACTTACTACTCCACGAGTTAACAGCAGCATTGACCGTCAATTTAGATGGGTCGTCGTTGATCATGGGCCACTACTGGCCCATTTACTACTCCTGTGGTTAACAACAGTATTGACCGTCCCTAGTAGAAACAAGCCACTATTGGATTTAGGCCGTTTCCTCCTTTGTGGGCCAGCCTGCTACTGACGTTCCCATCACTATCTCCTCATACTGGTAGTTTGGGACTCCGACCTCTAACCTGTTAATGATAGGATGCATCCGGTTGTGTTACTTATAATGGTAAGTTTGTTAAGGGAACTAGCAGCGGCTTTTGGTCTTCATCCCTCATCCGGCAGTGTATTTTTTTTCTAGATGAATGAGAATATTAATATAACAGTAGACTTATTATTGTGTAATTTTATAATTATATTTTAGAGCAGTAAAAACGATAATTAATAAACCAAGAATAAATATTTTCAATCAGCAACTTTAACCATGGCACACACTCAAACATTAGCCAGTTGGAAGGGCTGAACCGCACGGTTAAGGTACAATTTTTTCGCTTCGCTACTGGATTCAAATTCATTCAATAATCGTTATATAAATACTCACAATATAAGTATTTGCTTGAATGACAAAATATTTTGTTGTTATTATAAATTTTTTAATAAAAGATTTACTAATAAAAAATATATTACAAAAAATATAATGATTGACATAATTAATAAAAAATAAAAAAACTCAAATAATATCCACATAATGAAATACAATTATCTTATAATAATTCAGGTTGTTTTTTAAAGTACTTTTAGCAATTTTATGAACAAAATACACAATATCGTTGCCTATATGGTCTTCCGATGTACCAAACTTCATCTCTTCGCTGACGTTAATTCTTGTATAGTTTCCTGTTTTCTATTTCTAGCTTCTTCTTTTTTTTTTTTTTTCAGAATTTTATTTTTTAAAATTTATTTAAAAATACGTTCATTTGTTTTGTTAGATGAATAATTATTTTAACAAATTAATATTTATTAATAATAGTTTAATATTTTTTTAATTATCTGACATATAATAAAAATAGTTAATGGACAAATTATTAGATGAATTTATAATATTTAATCATTTTTAATCAGTTAATTAATTAACTTTTTTTTGAAATAATTTGTTTGAAAATATTAGAAGTTATAAAAAATCTATGTACTTCATAATAATAAGTTTTATATCAAATAAAATTATTAATTATGCTCTATTAAATTATATTTTATTATATAAAGTACCACAAGTATGCATAGTTTATACATGCCATTTACACTCTTAATATTTCATCGTTAATTATTACTATGTTAAAAATATGAGTTTAACTTATTTAAATTAAACTCAATATATTATTAAAATAAACTCAATTTTATGTTTATGATCACAAAATTAATGGCTCAAGTCTACATTTGATGATCTTATTTTTTTTTATTAAATTAATAGTGCACATTATTTATTAAATCGTCAAATATATTAAATAATAATCTAAATATCATTATTAACAAAACATTGTTTAAAAAATCATATTTTATGTACATTATTAAATTGATATGATCCATATCAATTTAATAATTTTATAAAAATATTGATTTAAATTAAAAATAAAAAATGTAAAGATATTTAGCTATGAATTGAATATTAGTATTATTATTTATTAAATTTATATACTTATGTTTTATAAACTTATAAATGATATTTTTATAAGTATATATTTTAAAATTGATACGTTTAAGATTCTAATTGTGATATGAATTAGGGAGCCACTCGATTTTTCACTGCGACTCAAATTAAAATAGATCCGATCTTCGTCTCTCCTATCTTGGAGCCTGTGAATCACAAATAATGAATGAAAGGTTAGAAAATTGATGAGATTTACTATACAATTTATCCATTAATATTTAAATTAAAAATCTTTATCAGAAAATAGAAAGATATAAGGAGAATGTGAGAGAATATAGAGTTATATTTATATAGAAGATGTGAGAGGAGAACTGGGTTCCTGTATGCGCTCGACGGATAGCGTCTTAGAGAGATGGAGGACTGGGCTTTGATATATAGCATTTGGTGAGTGACTTACTAGAGGGCACTCGACGGGTAGTAGCTCAGAAAGAGAGAAAGACACTCGATTGAAGTGGCACACTAATGGGCACTCGACAAGGAGCGACTTAGAGAGGAAGGAAGGTACTCGACTGGAATAATTCATTAGGAATGCACTCGATGAATAGCTCACTAAAAGGAGAAAGACAGGAATGCACTCGGTGAGTGACTTACTAGGGATGCACTCGGTGAGTGACTCATTAAGAAAAAAAAAGGCAGTAAGGCACTTGATTGGAGTAGAGAGAAAAAGCTATATTAGAAGAAGAGAGCTTGATTCTTCCTTAACTTTGGTATCTTGCTCGAGAATGGTTTCAGTAGGGGATTGATTGATCTTTCGTGATCAAAAGTTTCCCATTTGTGTGCTCTCCAAAGCACTCTCTCCTTGTGCCCAGAAAAAAGGTCCCCTTACCTTGCGATGGTAAGGAATATTTGTAATACTCCGTAAATATGGCTTTTGAGCCATGGCCTGCAATGAGTGTCTAGCTAGGATTGGTTGATGTTGGAGTTTTGATGGGAGCCACTACTATCAGTTGTCATCTTGTGATGATAACACAGCTATGAGTGGTCCCGTCAGTGCACTTGTCAGACTATTGCAGTGATGGTTACAGGCAGCGCTTGTCTACACGTACTCTGACTGCTGTTGGCACGTATTCTGACAGCTTTGTTGGCTACTTGTTTGAGAGTTTTTCTAATTGGTTCATCCGTATGTGTTTTCGATTTGGCCATTGATGCTTATCCTCTTGGCCATTATTCTTTGGGCCCCAATTAGATCACTGCAGTCGTAGTTAGGTTAGGCTGAATCGACCTCTTTCCTGGGGTTTTGATCATTGTTCGTTAGGCCCTTATCCTCTTTCGTGTGCTGACAATTGGGTTTTGGACTGGATTAGCCAATTATACTACTAGACCCATAAAAAATATTATTATATAATTAAAACTTAAATTATTAAATTTTTTTATTATAATTGATAAAAAATTTTAGAAATATATTAATTATATTTTATAAGTTTTCTATTTTTAGTTTTAAATAAGAGAATTAACAATCACTATTTTTTAATTTTTCAAATAAAAAAAACATATAAATTTGTACTTATTTTTTAATTTTGTATGTTTAAAAAGTTTTTTGAATAATCCTAATTTTAGGATGCATATTTAATAATTAATGATAAGTTTGTGTACTGTAAATAAAATATATATGTTTATTATTGTTAGTGACACATATATTTATGTCATTATTTTTGAGTACTAGATATAAATTTGTTGGATATATTTTTTTTTTAAAAAAAAAAAAGCACTTCAAATTATTTTCAATATTATAACTGTGACATTAAATTTATGATTAATAGTCTACGTGGTTAGCCATGCTCGGTGTATCCCACTCATAAGGTAAGCTCCCTTGGGCATACAATATAATCATTAACATGTGAAAATAATCAAATATATTATTTATTATTATTTTAGTTTTACTTTATTTTTACTTCAGGAATTAAAATTATGTTAGTATTAGATTTAAATGATTGTTTTCTCAAAAAAATTAAAATTAAAATTTTTTGATTATTTTATTTCATTTCGATACTATCAAAATTGCATTACAAAAACATTGTGAATGGTAGTATTTTTCGAAAAATTTACTGGAAAGCATGCCAATTAATTGAAAAGGTCTTGTGTCATTAATATTATCAATTTCCTTGATCGGTATAGTCACCAATGGGCCAATGAAAAAAACTTCCCCCACAGATTTAGCCCATAAAATATGGGAGCCCAATAGACTCATTAGGCTCAAATTAAGGGTGGCTTGGATGAGAAAGAAATCAGAACCAATTGTCAAGGCAGTTTCTCTCTGTTATTTGAATGGTCTCGAATGCCTGTTAAAACAACCATCTGAGTAAAATTCTATCCACTTAGTTGTTTACTGAGCAGTTGACAAAAAAAGTCAACTGCCATCTAATTTGTATAAAAATATTCTCTTTTCAATAAGAGGGGAAAGGATATTTTTTTAAGAGAAGAACAAAACTGTAAGACACTCGGAATAGAAAAATTCTCTCTCACTCTTTCTTACCAAGACACTTTCAAAAAAATGCAACTCTCAAACAAGAAACAATATTACTTACATTCAAAGTTACATCTACTTTTTCTCTTTTTTGAAAGTAAGATACTAATTAGAACGTCGGAAGATATATCGAGGAACAAGTCTAACCAATCCTTGGACCATAATTTTTGTATTGCACAGGATTTAAATTAATTCGTATCACAATCCGAATCCGAGGATACAATATTGGCACCATCTATGAGAACGATTGAAAATCTGATTTCCACACTGTTATAAAATCAGCATGATAAACATTAGAGCACAAGCTTGTACATCAGTTAGAGATGTTACTTCATGTGGCAATTGCCCTCCTGGAGGTAGACGAATGGATGATCATCCTAACCCTTATGTGTGTGCGCTCGCAATGAAGATGAACGACATTTCCAAGGTCGTCCAGACGACTTGTACGCGGTTGGACGAACGGTCGAAGGGGGCTCCGTCCTCGACCTCCCAAACAGCTATGTCTAGAAGAAGGAATAGGAGAAGGAAACATCTCTATAAGAAGATTTGTCAGCAGGATGACATCAAGATTCAAACAGTCTCAAGCAATAAAGTCTCATCACAAATTGAAGGTCACCTAAACTTTAGAGTTCAAGAGGATAACCCTGAGAGACAAAACCCTCAATACTCTCGTGATGATAGAGAGCATTCATATTAGTCAGGACCCTCTCATAGTGAATATCCTCAAAGAGTTATGAGCCACCTAATTTCTTAAGCTATGCAGAAACCCCTCTGAATTGAGTAATTTCTTCAATGAAAAGAAGATGGCAATTCCACCCCAAATGGAGGAGAAAGTTAAAAGGATTTGGCAGTGCATTTTTGGATAAGACGCAGGAGGAAGATCAATTGATTGTAGAGATCTTCATTTACAATGGAGATTCTAACACATTCACCCCCATATAAGTTTAAGATGCCGGTCACATATCCATATGATGGAAGTACCAACCCAATGGACCATATAGACCATTTCTATACTCTTTTTAAGCTTCCAAGGTTTAGATGAGGCAGCAATGTATCTGTACTTCCCGTTGACACTCAAAGGGGATGCCCGAGCATGATTCTATCGGCTTCAGTCGAATTCGATTCAGACATTTTAGGATTTAGCCGATGGTTTTTTATCCTCGGTTGCATTTAGCCATAGGGAAGAAAAGTAGCCATGACGCCTTGTTATAGTCAAACAATGGTCAAATGAAAGTTTAAAGAAATTCTTAAATCGATTTACTACTGAGGCCCGGAAGATATCTAACCTCACCAAAGAGGTGAAACTTAGTGCTTTCATATCAACATTGGAGTCTGGAGACTTTTTCAAGCATTTAGATCACAAGAACTAACAAAATTTCAAAGAGGCTGAAGAGATAGTTTGAGCCTACATAGCGGCTGAGGAGGCTAATGAAGTAAAGAAGCCTGGCAATGGAGAGTATTTTCACTAAGGACAAATGAAAGAAAGATTAAGGTCGAAATTATTTTGGGTTCCTAGGGACAGAGGAAGTAGCAGAAGTCTAAATCGACAGCTCGAAGGGAGTTCAAGCCTCTAAACTTGACTCCATTTAACAACTCTCGCGCCAATATTTTCATGCAAATTTAAGATGAAAAATTTTTTAAATGGCCAAAGACGTTCAGGAATCCAAATGGAGGTGATCAATCAAAATACTATCACTACCATTGGTGCGGATGTCACAATATTAAAGATTGTCAGACGATATAGAAGGGAATTAAAGAACTGATCCAAAAAGTCACATCATCGGTTTCCTACAGAGTCCCGAGTAGACCTCCCGGAGGAGCAAATGGGGATGAGGTCTAATAATTGAGAAACCAAGTAGTAGTTGAGATGAACATTAGGCAACAAGACCAAAGCGGGATGATATCTTGGGAGAGCTCAAAAAATGATCACCGAGTAACAAGAAGCCAATGGTAGGTTAGGAAAGATGTTATTAGTTTTCGAAAGAAGATATGACTCATGTAACTTCTCATTTTGATCACTTGGTTATAACTACACTCATTTACGATGGTAACATAGACCATCGGATGAAACAAATTTTCATTGATAATGGATATTCAAGAAGTTTACTTTATCTTAGTTTATTCTTTAAATTAGGATTGAAAAGAAGTTAAATAAATGTTATCCAGAACCCTCTGCCAGGGATAATGAGCAGCCTTAGTACATGATCATCTAACTTGAAGTAACTTTGGGAATTTATTTGAGGATTGCTTTAAAAATGCTATCTTTCTTAGCAAAAGATCTTCCATTGGTTTATAACGTCTTTCTCGGGCACCTTGTTTGATAGCTTTCTTGATTTGTAACCTTGTTACCACATTTGATGATAAAATTCTTGACTTCATTTGGCTGGGGAGAGGTCCTAGAGATCAAATGATCGATTGGACATGTTACTTGTCCCAAGTCACGGAGACACCTTCCATTGATAGCCAACTGAAGATCTCGACTTCGTGAAGACCACATTTAATACAAGCTTAATTTGAAAAGTCAACGGATCAGATTCCTTGGACCCTAATGATCTAGAAAATACGTTCAAATTGGAAGTTTCCTATCGAATCCTCCGAGACCAAACTTTATCCGTATTCTTGATAGAATTGAGATATCTTTACCTTGATACCTAACGACATGTCAAGGATGTCGATTGGAGTAATGATCTATAAGTCGAAGTCTAAATCCCGATCAAAGACCCATCTCGAAAAAATGAAGAAATTGTTCGGTTGAAAACGATAGCCATTCACAAGGAGGTAAATAAATTTATCGATCTTTGGGATCATCATTTAAGTTCAAGATCCAAATTGGTTGTCGAACGTGGTCATTTGTTAAAAGAGTAACAAAAATAGAGGATAAGTGTTGATTTCAGGTTGTCAATAAGGTATGTCAAATAGTTTTTTTTTTAGGGATTGATCGTTCATGTCGACTCAACATCCGATATGAACTTTTGAGTTTTATGGACGATACTCGGGTTATAACCAGATTTGGATAAGTCGAGATGATAGAAACACACATCGTTCATAACCGATCATGGGGCATATTGTTATAAAGTCATCTCCTTAGATGTCAAGAATATCGGTGCCACTTATCAACGACTCGTCATATGTGATATTTGAAACCAAGATTGGACAAATTATGGAGGTATACGTGGACAACATACTCGGTCTCAAGATGGCTAATGACGACCATATTTGTAATTTAGATGAGGCGTTTAATATCCTTGAATACATTATATGAAGCTCAATTCAATAAAGTGTACATTCTGGAGTAATTTTAAAAAAAGATTTAGGTTTTATCGTTTCACATTGAGGAAGTGAAGCAAACCCTAAAGAAATTAAAGCTATCATCAATATGAATCCACATTGAATTGTGAAAGAAATTCAAATTTAATTGGGAGGTTGACGCTCTGTTATTTCTGTCTAAGGAAGTTCAAGTACTTTCTTTTCTTTAAAACTTTGAGGGAACAAGACCAAAATTTTAATAGATGATCGATCTTAAAATTACGTTCTATGATCTTAAGGAGTATCTCTCGAACCACCACTTCTAACTTCCCCTCAAAAAGGCAAGAAGTTATATTTGTATAATGGTCGTATGGGACAAATTATAAGTCGGTTTTGATTCGACTACGGTCGTGATGGAACCCTTGTGAAAATGTCATGAAGATTGAACCGAAATAGAAACCAGATATTCTCACATAGAAAGGATGGCTTTGGCCTTTGTATGTTCTACTTGAAAATTCATACCATATTTCCAAGTGTATAAAATTATTGTCCTAATTGACCTTTGATTAAGAGAAATATTACAAAGTAGGATATGTTAGGACGAGTTTTAAATGAGGCTTCGAGTTGAGTGAATTTGATATAGAATTGACCATGGCCAGCCTTGAAAGGCCAACTTTCGCATAATTTATTTTCAAAATAAGGAACGAACGTATACCACAAATTTCCATGTACTTAAAGAAGTACCTAAAGTATATCATGAAAGTCCTGATTTTGAAAAAGGGGCTTTCTATACGTAGATGCTCTGCTACCATTATTATGGGAATTGACCCACTACAAACTGATAGGTTCTCCGGCATGCTTTAGGACTTTTCCGTGGTAATCGAGGATAATCATTCATGGAGTTATTTGTAGGTCACCGCCTAAGCATTATTGTGATAATCATCACACGCCTACTGGGTGGTATACCGCACCGATCCCGTGAGACGTGATACCCATATGACAGCTTATCGGTCTTAGATTGGTGTGGAGCGAATACAATCTATCCTCGATTATTCGCCTCAACTAGTAGGGTATAATCGGGCAGTGGTCTCAACTGATATGATATAAAGTACCTTACTATTTTACCGATATGTTATGCTCGTACCGATCACCAATATGAAGATATGTAATACCTGACACCGAATATGAAATACCGACATCAATATGAAATACCGATTATCGAATATGAAATACTATTTACCGATATGATATGTACTATTCATCTTACTCATACCGATTACCATTTTAAAGTATCGCTTTACCGCTTGCCAAGTATCTATTTCGTTTGTCATTGATCAACACCGTACACCGACCGCCGATTTCTGATTCGAGGTATAGTACCTCACAAGGTATGTTTTTCTCTGCTTTCTTGACCGCATTCTAATTTACTGCTTCAATGCATAGTTACATGATCGCTCGGCATCACGCTTTACCACTCATACGCATGTACCTTGTTGGGTTTTGGCCACTATTTTATTATTTTCTCCAGATGAGACGGTAGAGCTAGTACCGGACGAAAGAGTGGGACCGAAGGGCATTTCTCAATATTTTTGAGGACCTTAAGTGTTCTCAAGCTATTTTGGGAGAGCAAGCTTGATGTAAAGACTTGTCGACAAGTGATTTTGTATACCGATCTAGTATTTATGGATTATTCATGCACATGTGGATTTTGTATAGAATGCTTGTGACGTATTTGATAGTAAAAGGAAAAACTATGCTTTCAGCAGTTAATAGTTACTTCCGCCTAAACTTTGATGTATCAGGACAGTCCCGATGGCATCTCACTATCAATCAAGTATTGTGATCAATGGTTTTATAGATTTATACTGATGGCACATACGTGATCCCGTGTATACTTGTTGCAGGAAGAATGATGGATAGTTGATAGTCAGGTGCTTGTTATAGTTGGATCAAGGCTGTGTCAGATTTTCGGGGTTTCTTCCAATTACAAAGGAGACTTCATGTAAATTTTTGGCAATTAAGTCTTACTCAGAATTCAAATTACTAATCGCGTTCTCGCTTGACGGGAAGCTGAGGAAAAAAAAATCGCCTGGCCACACCGATAAAGGGAGAATATTTTCACTAGAGGACTGTGGAAGAAAAAGGAAGGTTCGGCATCAAGCCGGGGTTCCTGTGGACAAGAGGAAGAAGGTAAGTCCAACCAAACAGCCTCAAAAGGAGTTCAAGCTCTCTCAACTTGACTCCATCGAGCAACTCGCACTAATATTTTCATGCAAATTTAAGATGAAAAATTTTTTAAATGGCCAAAGACGTTCAGGAATCCAAATGGAGGTGATCAATCAAAATACTATCACTACCATTGGTGCGGATGTCACAATATTAAAGATTGTCAGACGATATAGAAGGGAATTAAAGAACTGATCCAAAAAGGTCACATCATCGGTTTCCTACAGAGTCCCGAGTAGACCTCCAGAGGAGCAAATGGGGATGAGGTCTAATAATTGAGAAACCAAGTAGTAGTTGGGGGCATGAACATTATTACAACAAGACCAAAGCGGGATGATATGCCGGAGAGCTCAAAAATGATCACCGGTAACAAGAAGCCAATGGTAGAAGTTAGGAAAGATGTTATTAGTTTTCGAATTGAAGATATGACTCATGTAACTTCTCATTTTGATCACTTGGTTATAACTACACTCATTTCTGATGGTAACATAGACCATCAGATGAAACAAATTTTCATTGATAATGGATATTCAAGAAGTTTACTTTATCTTAGTTTATTCTTTAAATTAGGATTGAAAAGAAGTTAAATAAATGTTATCGAACCCTCTGCAGATTGGATAATGAGCCAGTATTAGTACATGGGGTCATCTAACTTGAAGTAACTTTGGGAATTTATTTGAGGATTGCTTTAAAAATGCTATCTTTCTTAGCAGTAGATCTTCCATTGGTTTATAACGTCTTTCTCAGACGACCTTGTTTGATAGCTTTCTTGACTGTAACTTCAATACCACATTTGATGATAAAATTCTTGACTTCATTTGGCGTGGGAGAGGTCCTTAGAGATCAAATGATCGATTGGACATGTTACTTGTCCCAAGTCACGGAGACACCTTCCAGTAAGCCAATACAAGATCTCGACTTCCGTGACGAGACCACATTAATACAAGCTTAATTTGAAAAGTCAACGGATCAGATTCCTTTGGACCCTAATGATCTAGAAAAATACGTTCAAATTGGAAGTTTCCTATCAGAATCCCTCCGAGACCAGCTTATCCGTATTCTTCGATAGAATTCTGATATCTTTACCTTGATACCTAACGACATGTCAAGGATGTCGATTGGAGTAATGATCTATAAGTCGAGTCTAAATCCCGATCAAAGACCCATCTGACAGAAATGAAGAAATTGTTCGGTTGAAAACCTGATAGCCATTCACAAGGAGGTAAATAAATTTATCGATGCTGGGATCATCAAGAAAGTTCAGTATCCAAATTGGTTGTCGAACGTGGTCACTGTTAAAAAGAGTAACAAAAAATAGAGGATAAGTGTTGATTTCACTGGTGTCAATAAGGTATGTCAGAAGATAGTTTTTCATTGCTAAGGATTGATCTGCTTGTCGACTCAACATCCGTATATGAACTTTTGAGTTTTATGGACGCATACTCAGGTTATAACCAGATTTGGATAAGTCCAGATGATGAGAAACACACATCGTTCATAACCGATCATGGGGCATATTGTTATAAAGTCATCTCCTTCAGACTCAAGAATATCGGTGCCACTTATCAACGACTCGTCAACAGGATATTTGAAACCAAGATTGGACAAATTATGGAGGTATACGTGGACAACATACTCGTCAGGAGCAAGATGGCTAATGACGACCATATTTGTAATTTAGATGAGGCGTTTAATATCCTTCGAATACATTATATGAAGCTCAATTCAATAAAGTGTACATTCTGAGTAATTTTAAAAAAAGATTTAGGTTTTATCGTTTCACATTGAGGAATTGAAGCAAACCCTAAAGAAATTAAAGCTATCATCAATATGAATCCACATTGAATTGTGAAAGAAATTCAGAATTTAATTGGGAGGTTGGCTGCACTCTGTTATTTCTTGTCTAAGGAAGTCGAGAAGTACTTTCCTTTCTTTAAAACTTTGAGGGGAACAAAGACCAACAGTTTTCAATAGATGATCGATCTTAAAACTACGTTCTATGATCTTAAGGAGTATCTCTCGAACCCACCACTTCTAACTTCCCCTCAAAAAGGCAAGAAGTTATATTTGTACGTGGTCGTATCTGACACAATTATAAGCTGGGTTTTGATTCGACTACAGTCGAATAGGAAACGGCTTGTGTACTATGTCAGTAAGATCTTAACCGAAATAGAAACCAGATATTCTCACATAGAAAGGATGGCTTTGGCCTTTGTATGTTCTACTTGAAAATTCATACCATATTTCCAAGTGTATAAAATTATTGTCCTAATTGACCCGCAATTAAGAGAAATATTACAAAAGTAGGATATGTTAGGACGACTGGTTAAATGAGGCTTCGAGTTGAGTGAATTTGATATAGAATTTCGACCATGGCCAGCCTTGAAAGGCCAAGCCGTGGCATATTTTATTGTCTAAACAACAACTTCAATTCTGAGCACTCTCAACCTTATTCAAGTTGATGGTCTGCAAAACACTCCAGTGTGGACATTACACGTGGATGGCTCTTCAATGTAAGTAGTCGTAGTGGTGTTGGCATTGCGTTGAGAACACCCGATGAGTCAGACATAAAATATTCAATGATTCTCGGGTTCTTAGTGACCAACAATATCCTAGAATACGAAGCACTAATTGTAGGACTTAGGTTAGCCAGAGAATACTCAGCTAAGAACCTAGTCATATACAGTGATTCGAACAGATTATTAACTAAATCCAAGGAAATTTTGAGGGTTGCAACCCACAACTTTCTAAGTATCTCTCAAAGTCTGAAGTTTGACTTCTGTGTTTGAAAATGCGGAGATTATCCACATTTCAAGAGAAGAGAACGAAATAGCTAACTTATTAGTTAGGAAGTAGCAACCGAGGACCTTGAGCCGTATGCTCGAGGAACGCGTGAAATCCTCAAAATTTCCAATATAGACGATTTGGAGTCAGAAGTAATGCAGATAACCAACGCTGACAACTAGATGGCCCCTTACTTGAGGTACTTATCCGATTGTACTTTGCTTGAAAATTCGGATGAAGTCAAACAAGTGAAAAAAATAGCAGGTGGGTATACCATTATGGATGGTCAATTGTGCTGACGTGGGTTCTATGTCCCATACTTACAGTGGTCTCACGCCAAAGAGGATGATTACGTCCTCAGAGAAGTACATCTTGGTATTTATAAATCCCTCATTAGAGGTAAAAACCTTACTTTTAAATTGATGATGTAAGGGTATTATAGACCCATCATGAAGTATGACGCAATAGATTTCGTTCGAAAATTTAAAAATTGCCAGATATATGGGAATCTAACCCATCAGCCGCATACAAAACTCCAAATTCTACAATCGTCGTGGCCATTCACACAATGAGGGCTCGATATCCTTGGACCCCTCCTAATTGCTTCAGGGCAAAGGAAGTTCATGATCATCGGGATTTATAATTTCATAAAATGGGTCGAGGCTGTACCATTAACTCGGATCACTAAGCAAAATGCGATAGAATTCGTCCGATAAAATATTGTGTGTAGATATGGCGTCCTTGAAGTCATTGTGACCGACAACGGGACCCATTTCACTAGCAAACGTTTCACAAAGTATTATACTAATTTAAAGATAAGGTTAGTTCACACATTAGTTTCCTACCACAAACTAATGGACAAGTAAAAGTTACCAATTGTGTAATACTGCACGGTATGTAAACAAAACATGAAAACGCGGGGGGCTCGTGGGTGGATGAGTTGACATTTGCCCTATGGTCATACAGGATGACACTCAGAGAACCGACCCGAGAGATACCATTTAACTTGTACTATGGGGTGAGGCAGTCATACTAATAGAGGCTAGACTACCTAGTCTTTGGGTTGAAAATTTTAACTCGCACAACAATTCATAAAAATTTTGAGAGAATCTTGATCTACTCAATGAAACCTGAGACATGGCACGACTACGGACAGCGGCATTTCCACAAAGGGTTGCTAAATATTATAACAAGAAGGTGAAAGCACGCTAATTTAAAGTGAGGGATTTAGTACTGCGAAGCATTGAGACAACTGACAAAGATACCAACCGGAATAAATTTTTTTCTAATTAGGAGGGGTCGCTCCTGATTTTAGCTATTTTTCAAAATTGGGCATACAAATTGTGCACCCAAGAAGGCAAACTAGTCCGTCAAATTTGGAATACTTCTCACCTCAGAAAATAATATTAGTAAATATACATGTAATCAAGTAAGGTTAGTTGTATCAGTTAGAGTGCTTATATCATGTTTAATTAATAAAATAACTTTTTAATTTATTCTTTATTATACACTCATTTGAATGCTTACAAATCATTTCATGAAGTTATGTGACCTAAAGGTGCCCCTAAGTTAGGTGAAATATTTTTTCACATGCTCCTTGAGCTGTCCCAAAATAGCCAACAAAACTTAGTAATACAACTGAGCGACTCGAACGAAGTAGGATTTTAAAACTTGATAAAAACGCTAAGTAACCCATAATAGGTTGAACTTTAAAACTTAGGGGGCTTTAACAGTATAAATATAGAGACCCTGTCCTAATAAAGGTTAGCATCATCAGCCAACCATGGTTAGAAGGCTCAAGCCCAACACACTGAAATGGAAGCTTCACTTATGAAGTGTTAATAAACAAGTATGAATAATAAGGTAAGCTCTTCTTAAACCCGGTGACGATGATTACAAAACCTAACCAACAATTAATCAAAGAAAGAGAGAGAAAGAGCAAAGGAAAAGCTTTACATAAATAAATATACAAATACTTGTGTAAAAAAAAATTTGAACTAAGGCCTGGAGGATCCCAACAAAGGAGAATAGAAAATTTCATCCCCTTTGGGGTGGCCAATCAGATTTGCCTAACGTTGGGCACTGGCATTCCTTAAATGAAATAGAGAAAGATAAACTTCGGAATTAGTAGTCTTATTATGCTCCAATAGAGTCTGATTTTACCCCAATATTTTTGCTCTAATGCCAATTTGATGTCCTTGGCCTTAATCGAGGTCCTAAGTTCGTCTTCAAGTTGGAGATTTCTATCTCTAAGGAGTGAATATAGCTGTGATTGATCCTTCAGTAAATCCTCAAGGGAGGAAACTTTATACTTAGTCTCAGCGAGTTCACATTCAAGAGGTTGGCACGTTCCTCTGAAACCCAAAAAATTTCGAAGTCCACGTGAAATTGGGCAAATTCATCAATTATTGGAGTGAATTGGCCGACCAAATTCCGTGACTTTAAAAAGAGAATATATCAGTAGAGCATTGACCAAAAGAGAAGTGATAGAACCAAGAATAAATTAGATAAATACCTTGGATACGGGAGAATTCCCTGATGATGTGCTTTTCCCTTTTTAGGCTTTAGATTTTAGACACTCTGTGGGCTACACTATGTCCACTTTAAAAGCTACTTCCTCGGCCTCGAACGCTCCAATGATGACCTTGGTCTCAGGAGCTGTCTCTTGAATGTCGGAGACTGGAGGCTCAGCTATTTCTAAGTGTTCCCCAGTCCCAATCTTTGTTTGAGCTTCAGAGGATGCCTTGAACTTTTCCATGTCGCCAATGGCCATGGCATCCTAAGAGACCTCAAACGAACTAATATTTTCTTCAAAATTTTGGGCATCGAATGAATGGAGCTCAGAATTGAGCACTTTAGTGGCCCTCATTATATCTTCGGCCAGAACTTCAAGAGCCTCCCCGGTTAGAATTTCTATTTTCTCCTCGTCTAGATTCTCAGCTATCCAGTCAGAAGCCTCCTTGGTAAAGCCGGATTGGAGGTCGGACACAAGCTCCTCACATGATGAAAGAGGGATGAATTGTATCTCATTTATCCCCTTGGTCGAACCAGGATGAGCAACAGGCTCACCACCCTCTGAAGGTCCAACGGCCTCAACATCTTGAACTCAAGCCATTCCTGATTATCCCTTCCTTCTCACTAATTGGCCGATGATGGCTTCATTGTCATCAGAGGAGGTGGTATCTGCTATGACCATTGGACACTTGGATATTTCTATCCAACGACTCTTTCCTATCTTGTCAGATGGTTCACTAATTTGCAGTGACTTTTACTTTCTTTTTAACTTCCTCTTCAAGGCCAAGGAAGTGTCGGGGGCTCGTGAACCTTCAATCTGAGGCTCCCACTTTGCCTTCTCAAATGCGTCAAGTTTCAACCATCTATTCCTCTTGCTTTCGTTAAAAGAACCAAAGCTAGCCTGTATTAAATCGGTGAGTTTCTTCACCACTTCTTTTTCCTACTTGGATGCTTCGGTGCAGAAGCTCAATTCAACATAGCCCCATTCATTCGATAGACCTCACTTAGCGGGAATCGCAAGTGAAAAATATTTATTCTTCCACCTCTTTGTGGAGCAGGGTTCCCTCCGCTTATATCAAATTCTGGGTGATGAGTGATTACAATCCAGTCTTGCTCATGATAGAATTTCAAAATAACATTCACGATCAAGGTGTCCAAATCCAGGCCATGGCAACCTACAAAACATACAAAGAAATCAGGAATCTTATAGCATTGGGTTGCAGTTTGACCACTGGAACTTTTAAAGTTTTCATAATTTGACAAAACTTCAACACCATGGGATAACGAAGATCTCTTTTCAGATGAACTTTGTAGACTGTAATAAACCCTTTTGGTGGAGTGCAAGCCCTACCATTTATATCAGGTAGTAGATACGCTGTCGTACTTGGGATCTTCCATCGAGCGCAAATGGTTTTGACTTCCTTAGGGGAGAGGGTGGATTGAATATCTTTGACGCCAGGCACCCTTGGAGGATGATGTAATCAATTTGAAAAAGAAGAAGAATGAAGTTTGGAGTGAAGTTAGAAAGTTTGAAAGAAACCCGAAGCTACAGTCTAAAATGATCTGAATAAAAATAAGTTTGATTTGAACCAGCGTCTTTTAAGGAAGTAATTGATAAAGGCACGCCTCATCATGGCTGAGGCATGTGTCGAATTCTCACAGGTTATAAAGCACGTCAAACGTCGAAAATGAATAGTGATGGCTGTTATATTTTTGAGATGATGCCACATTTGAGGGAACTCTCATTTAATGCCTCTACTGAAAGCGCACATCGGATCCATTGGACTAACAACAAGTCCTCGAACAACTATTGTCATCTCTCAAACTAATAATGTCCTTGGATGGATGTTGTCATCTATCGGACAAATAATGCCATTAGACAAATGTTGCCATACATCGGACTAAAAGCATGATTTCAGGCAAAAGATTGCCCTCAGAAAACATACTGAAAGGCTGAATTTCAGACCTCCTGGTATGCGGGCTAGTAATGGGTATAGTTACTAGTGACCTGGTGAGAAAAATCTCTTCCATAAATTCAATCCATAAAGTATGGGGATCCAATAGGCTCATAGGTCCAAATCAAGGGTGGCTTAGATGAGAAAGAAATTCAACCAGGTTGTTGAAGTAATTTCTCTCTCTTATTTGAACGGTCTCGAGTATCAATTTAAATCACCATCTGGATAAAATTCTATCCACTTAGCGGTTTATTGGACAGTTGGACAAAAAAATCAACTATTCCATAACTTCTATAAAAGCACCCCCTTTCCAACAAGAGGGGGGAGGACATTTTTTCAAAAGAAGAACAAAATTGCAAGACGCTCGGAACAAAAAAATTCTCTTACTCTTTCTTACAAAGACACTTTCAGAAAAACGTAACTCCTGAATAAGAAATAATTTTACTTGCATTCAAATTTACATCCTCTTTTTCTCTTTTTTGGAAGGAAGATGCTAATTCGAACGTCGGAGGATATATCATGGAATAAGTCCCGCCAATCATTTGACCGTAATTTTTGTATTGTACAGGATTCAGATTAAGAATATACAGAGATTGAATCCGTATCAAACCCTAATCAAATCTTGGTTCATAATCCATATCACAATTCGGATCCGAGGTTAAATAAATTAAATAATAAATTAAGTTAAATTTAATATTAAATTTTAAATAAGAATAATTATTTAAAAATATTATTTAACATTTAATTTTTAATCCTTAATCTTTTTAATCTAATTGTTTAAATAAGAAAAATGAGCTCCAGCTTTTATTTAGAAAAAAAATAAAATTCTTCTTCTTCTTCTTTTTTATTTTCCCATGCAAAAAATGTGAGCGTCATTTTAGCAAAGTGCTTTTTTCTTTAAATATATTAGATATACGATCCTTTTTATAATTTACTTATAATTAATCTATCTTTTATATTTGTAGAAAGAGAGGATTCTTTAAATTTTGTTTTAATTTTTTGTTTTTTTAAAAAAATTACCTTTATCGATATGTAAAAAGTTAATTATAAAAAGATTAAAAATTATCGGAGGAATAATATTTCACGTTTTACCCACTTCTTTTTGATATTTTTTCATTCAATATTCAATTTTACCTTTTCCTTTATATATATATATATTACTTTCATTAAAACTATGAACGCTTGTGATTAAATCCATTATTATATTATACGATTTCTCTACAAAAATGGTATTATTCTATTAAAACATATATGCGGATAATTTTTTATAGTTACAAAAATAGGTGAAAAGGAAAATTACGGGTGGAAAAACTTATATACCTGCCAGAAAATTAGATAATTTATTTCATAAAACCAACAATCACGTAACTTCACATCTAGCAACATCATCCCAAGTTATTTTTATCAATTAATTAATCAATTCACACATATTTCGACAATTTTTATTATTATTTAAAAATAATAGATTTTGAGTCACTATCTTATAAATTTCATATCTATTGATATATCATTTAATTATATACTTGACATTATTTGAGAATTCACTCGAGTAGAAAAAATTCATATGTAACACATGATAAGTGCCTGAAGATAATACTTATACAACTTATCCAAAAGAGTGGCGACTGATTTATAATATGGAAAGTGATTTTTCTGATGTTCTCAATATCAATATAATTAGAAAAATAAGAGGGGAGAGAGACAATAATCTTATATTTTTTTATTTTTAAGATTTTTTTATGTGAAATATTGTACCTAATTCTTTATTATTATTATTTTATATTTTATATTATTACATCACCTTCTCACATGTTCAAATAAATGATTCAAAAATAATTATTATAGATATTAATTTTCAACTTTATGATTAACGTTTTAACGTCTAAAACCTAACAAAAAGTGAATAAAATTTTTATTTTTTAAAAAATTTTGATTACTTTACAAAAAAAATTATGTAATTATCTAATAGCAGATCGTACGGAGATTCATTTCAAGCTATGTGTTAAAAATTCATTTCAAGTTACCTTTTGAATTAAATGTAATATCCAGTGGTGGATAATCTCATTAGCTTTTTATCGTGTTTTTTTATTGTTAATTAATTATATTTTTTCTCTTGTTCAGGGCAATTCATTTAAGATAGCTCAATAATTTTAATAATGTCAAAAGTCCGTCTCTGATATCATTAAAAAAATTTAATTATATAAATATTTTTTAATTCTATACTTATTAATTATTTATTAAATATGACAATTCATCAGGCAAATAATTATATCTGAACATACTAGGGCATGCCTAGTCATTGTCACCAATGATCAAGATCAACTGAATTATCCACATCTTAAAAGCCAAATGAATGGACTCCACCTTTACGAAACCCTTTTTTGACTTTCCATGACATAAAACAAATGAATTGTTATTATTAACATTAAGTGGGGCCAAAGGGCATGGACTTATTGATATTATTTCGTTGCACGTTTTGTTATTGAGGGCCCCCATAAAATTTCGTGGATGACTTATTTTCAGAGTTTCGAGGGCTCCTCATACCGATTT
Source organism: Nepenthes gracilis (assembly GCA_033239525.1). NCBI lineage: Eukaryota > Viridiplantae > Streptophyta > Magnoliopsida > Caryophyllales > Nepenthaceae > Nepenthes > Nepenthes gracilis. Next base: position 16,428,381 of record BSYO01000012.1, read on the forward strand.
CTTTTCCCTCATATTGATGATACTACAACTATCCAAATAATTGAATAATTAAAATATTGTCTCTTTGACAATAAAATGTACTATCATTATCCCAAATGTCATACCAAACAATACCAAAAATATACCGAATACAAATATAATCTGAATATAAAGCTAATACTTACCAATAAGAATAAGACTTCAACTAGTCTGCGTCTGAATTCTGTACAAGAGATCCATAACCCTCTAATCTGAAAGATAAAATGTAATAAAATCGTGAGTTGAATACTCAATAAATATCAATATATAATATATGACAAGCAAATGTGTCCTAAAATCAAAACGAGGACCGACAAAATGCATACAAAACACATAAAATTATAATCCAAAAGTCCGTCAATAAAAGTTCAAATGTGTTTTTATACTCAAAAGTATAATCCGAAATGAATACTAACATTTTAAATGTACGAAACCAATTGAATTACGACTACAGGCAGAACCTGTAAATCTCAAAAGCCAAATCAATACTGGCAAAATATATTAAAAATCTAAAGTATGTACGGATTGGAGAACAAAAAACCAAAAGATTAACCTGATAAAAGATTACTTCTACTCCTGATAGCCTTAAACTACATCACTACTATTTAGACTCACAGGTAGGGTCGTCTAAATACTTTCCCTATAAATGGGGGCGAAGCTATTATCTTTCACCATCTGTGTACTTCTCAAGTTTGTCTGATATGTTAAGATATCCGTATATATTAGTTTCGTTAACTTTTCAATGATAATTCTCGTAAAAAATCACAACCGGGGAGGGTTTCTATATTATATAATACAAAACTTTTCTGACTGGCAAAAAGGGAACAAAGCTTCCACTTGAGAAGGTAAAATACAAAACTTTTTACCATAAAAAAAAAAGTACGTATATCAAATCACATAACAAAAATAGAGTTTGACCCAAAACACAATGTATGGATACCACATGCATAACTCATATGCTAATTTTTATGACTTTTTCTTTATAAATATATTTATATATAAATATAATAGCTCAAAATATTTATTTATTTTTTTACAAAATAAGTAAAATTATCAAATATTTATAAAATAAAAAAAATCTCCAAATCCTCTAATAAATTTACATATATACACGAATAGACAAAGTGGTGGCAAAAAAAAATGATATATATATACATCAAATAAGGACACTTATCTTAACCTTCAAACTAATAGATCTAACCAAAATATACATCAAAATATCTCTTCCACTCTCATCTTTCTCCTTCTCTCTCTCTCTCATTTATCTTCCACTCTCTTCCACTCGAAAATACATGGTTATCCACTTTAAACTTTAAATCGGATCTTTTTCTATCAACATAAATCTTTTAATGACTTTGGGCCACAATCAAACGATTTTGGATGATCTTAGTCTTATCGGAAGTGTCGTAAGCGATATCGGGGCTCAAAAATTTATGATCCATAATTTCCTCCAAACTAATATGGGACTTAAATTTTCATCCGTATAAAACCTTGAAAGGGGCCATCTCAATATATGACTAATCATTATTATTATATGTAAATTTAACCAACGATAAATAATTATCCTAATTTCTTTTCATCTCCAAACTGATGTCTTTAACCTATCATCTAAGATCTAAATAGTTCTTTTATTTTGACCGTCCATTTGAGAGTGAAATGTCGTACTGAATTTCAACTTAGTATCTAACTCATTACACAAACCTTTCAAAAACTTAAACACAAACCTCGAGTCACGATCAGAAACTATCGAAATTAAAATATCATGCAATCTTATAATCTTGTTAATATATATATATGTGCTGAGTAATCTTTTGAGAACGTCGTCCTGACTGTTAAAAAGTGAGTCAATTTCATTAGTCTATCCAGAATCACTTAAATAGCATCCAAATTTCTCACCATTCTAGACAAATAAGAAATAAAATCTATCGTGACATACTCCCATTCCTAATTGGGAATCGGTAGAGTGCAAAAATTCTGGAGGCTTCTTATACTCGGCCTTGACTTGTCGGCGCGCGATACACTTGGCCATATATATTGCAATTTCCTACTTCATATTTCACCATAAGAAAATTTTCTTCATATCTTGGTGTATTTTGTTTACCCCGTGATGAATTATATACTTGAACCTATGGGCTTCATTAAAAATTTCTTCATAGCTTCTCAATATTAGGTACATAAATTATATCCCAAAATCGAAGAATTTCATCCGCCTACATATTGAAATCTGCCTGCAACTCATTATCCAAATCAACAACAATCTCCATCAAATAAAAATCACTCATTTGAGTCCTTGATCATTTTCATAATCACATGCTACACTTAAAAATACGATAAAATCATTTAGGACCTTTAGGAGTGTAAAGAATAGTATAAGCTTTTTTTTTATCCAATATCTTCCATTTTTTGATTATCAAATGACCATCATACTTGCAGATTTTTTTGCTCAATGCATCAATAACCACATTCGCCTTCATTGACTGACATTGAATTTTACAGTAATAATCTTTTAACGAGTTCATCCATCTATATTGCCTCATGTTCAATTTCTTTTGCGAAAATAAATATTTCAAATTCTTATAGTTACAATATACCATAAATTTCTACCCATATAAATAATACTACTAAATTTTCAGTGTAAAGATCACGGCTATCAAATTTAAATCATGGGTGGGATAATTCTGTTTGTAAGCTTTCAATTGCCTTAACTCATAAGCCACTAGCCAGTTACATTGTATTGATACACAACCCAAGTCTTTCTTAGAAGTATCACAATACACCATAAAATCTTTCGATTCATCTAAAATCGATAACATCGGTGCTAAGGTTAATTTATTTTTTTAATTCTTGAAAACATCTTTCACAATTTTCGTCCCAAAGAAAGACTATTCGTTTCTGGGTCAAATGCGTTTGTGGCACTGCAATCCTCGAAAAATTTTTTATAAAATGCCTATAATAACAAGCCAGACCCAATAAATTCCGTACGTCCATAACATTGATCGATCGATCCTAAATTGTCATAGATTTAATCTTATTTGGATCCACAAAAATGTTGCAAGAAAAAATATCTACCAATAATTAAAATATGCATATAATGAAAATTTAAATTCAATTCTTAAACAATAATGTCCAAATAGGATTACAAGTCTAAAAATATAAATAAAATATTCTACACTATTCCCCTTAAATAGTCCTTTGTCCAATCTTTTAAAATATTTAAGTCTGCTAATTTGAAAAAGATTTTAAAACATTATTAATATAAGTCTAACATTTAATAAAACATGTGTACTAAAATGTTTAATAAAACATGTATTTATATAATTATATAAGAATAAAATATTTATAAATAATAGTAAATTATTATCACACGTGAAAATTTAAAATGTTTAATTTTTGATAAATAAGTTTAAAAATATGATATTTTATGATCTATCTAATATATATAAGTGTGCAAAAATATTGAAAGCATACTAATCGACGCCAAATACGTATGCAAAAACATATCAAAAAATATAAAAATTAAATGATCCTATGAAAAACACATAAAAATCTAGAGACTAATGGTCAATGAATAATACATCGACTATATCAAAGGACAATTTTACAAATGTGCTATATCTATTTTCGATTATTCAAGGCTAACACAATATTATTCAATATTTATAAATATGTTGTCTATATTTAGGCTCTATAAATGAGGTTAAATATCACTATTCTCATCTGTGGATGATAGATTCAATTTTTAATTTTTGTATAATATATTAAAATATATCTAAATATAAAATATAAATTATCTTATAATAGTTATTATTTAGTCAAATTTTTTTAAAAAAATTACATCACAATACAAATATCCAAAACTTTTTCAAATTAGATAAAAAGTAATTTTTCTGTTCCATATTATCAAATATAATTTTCATCAAATAATTGCATCATAGCATCATGTGAAATCAAATAGTCAAAAATTTTATAATTTTGTGATCAATATCTTAAATATAAATACAAACATTTAAAAATATCTAAATCTTTATAAAAAATAGATATACATATAATAAATATTTTAAAAAATAAGATGGTGACATACATATATATTTAGACAATAATCAAAGAAAAATCTAGAAAATTCAACAATAAAAGAAAAAATGTGCGTATCTATGCTAGATAGGCATATATCAGGCTCAAGCCCCAATTACTTGCCTGCATAAGTGTGTCCAACCCATGTATGAGCAAGACCTATCTTATCCAAATTATATATAAACGCTACTCCTACACACGAGTATGATACATACTACTCAAACCATGTACGAACACTCATCAAATGCTCATTAGACACAAAATTATACATCAAACTCACACATACGTAACTTTTTCTCTATCAGGCAGTAACATTTATACCTTTAACAGTTCTCTTGAATTTCTAAAATGTAATTATTATCGTTATTTACCTAATATATAATAATTATGACTTCATAAATATAGATTAACAAATTGAGTGTTACACGCACTCAGTACATACAAAAATTCTTTATTTGACAAATTTAAGTATTTAATAGAAGAAATCAAATTTATAATTACAAATCATAATACTAAATCTTAAGTCATCCATAAGAGTAACACTATCTAAGTATCTTGATACATCTCTTTCTTTTTATTCTATCATTTAACTAACCTTATCTTTTGCAGGCTATATTAGAAATATATGCATATCTTTTACTAGGTCCCCATAAAGAGAATAATTTTTTAAAGAATATTTAAGCTTTTCTTAATTTATAGGTCTAATAATCAGTATATTTGAAATGGGTAGTACCTGAACTTGTGTCAAAATCAAATACGTGAGGATCGATTATCGAATTCTTTCCTAAAACAAGAGCTAACAATTGCAGTGATTTACTATGCATTTCTTTTATTATTTTGTTTATATTTCAAAATTAAATGTAATCAACCTTTGAAATAGAGGATGAAAAACAAAGATTTAATTGCATGCTGAAGTCTCATATTCCTATATATGTGTTACATGGTGAATGACCTTTGAGTATGTTTAATCTACTGTTAAAATTATTTCAAATGATGTCTCAAGTATTTTATAATTTATCAAATAGATTAAAAGATATTATCTTATATAATTTTATTATAATTTATTAGATAAGTTGCTTTTTTGATTTGTCTAATTTTTTATAAGAATAACGACATTTAAACAATTACAAATTTAGCCTTCTTCTTACATAACAAATGATAAAAAATATTTGTCATATTTATGGCTAAAATAGCTATATTTCTAAATGTGAATAAGATGTGGTTTTTTAAAATTAACAGTAAAACCAAAATGTCTCCACCATTATTTTCTAAAAGATGGGTCGGTCCGGAACATAACTTAATACTCATTTCTTACTCACTCTTTGAGATATTTCATATTCTTTAAAAGAGAATATGAGTACAAATTAAGTTATGTCATTAATATTTATTCTTAAATTATTAAATTTATAACTAATATGATAATTCAATAATTCATAAAATAATTATAAATCTCGTGTACTCTGACTTACTTCTAATCTTTTGTTGCAGGTCAAATTGGGTCATGTCCAATCTCTATCACTGTTAGCCTAAAATTTTTTCACCACAAATTATAAATAAAATGTCAGATGACAGCGGGAGGTTGTCCCATCATGGATACTTTGACGCTTAAATTAAAAATCTTTCGTAATAAATAGAAAGATGCACGTGATGAGCATACAATATGCAAGAATGAGATGAGTGTGTGGGATGTTTGAGGTAGTCTGAGCTCCATAGATTGCACCCCTATGGGTTGCTCACTATCACCGTCATGAAATGGCGGTGGCTCAAGAAAAGAGAGTTAATTCTTTCTCCTCGAAGCCTTGAACGTTGGGTGAGGGTTTGAATACTTGATCTCCGGCCACCGCTTGGGCTCTCTCAGGGAAGTTTTTTGAATGAATTCCAGGATCGGGCTTTCTTTTCGTAATAGGAGAGAGTATTTGTAGGCTCCTTCAGGAAAGACTTTGGAGTCAAAATATCTGACAATTGGCTTGCCGAGATTCATCTGCCGCGGCGTACTAGCAGTGGCCAACGATATTAGTTGTTATCTTGTGGAGGCGAGGAGACCGTCACCAGGCATGGCCTACACCAGGCCTGATGACTTTGTTCAAATTGATTGAGTGGCTACGGGGGGCGGCGTGCACTACAACTTGTCAGCATTGACCTCATCTCCTACCGATTGGCATCTTTTGTGCTGGCGTCTCCCGCGCTAGCCGCCTGTGATCTCTCTATAGACACGCACGTGTTAATTGGCTGTTCATCTAGAGCGCTTGGTGGGCTGCATCTCTGGATTATTTGTGATGTCGTAGCTAGGCTTGGCCCCCTCTGTTGGTTGGATTCGCGTTCTTTCAGTTGGATCTCACTGATTTTGGCCTAATTTTATATTGGACCGTCAATACTATTTAATATAACAAAATCACTTACCTGTCATTGCCCTTTGATTTACGATGGCTAAGATATTGGGACTAAAGCTTTAACTAAATCATCAAACTATTAACATTATTAAATTACGAATGCTCGTCTTAAGCAAGCTAGTTAGTGGACTTTTACGCACCACCACGTCGAACATAATGGATCATTACGTGGCCTTGCGTTGGATTTTCTACGTGCACAAAATTTTATATTGAAATACGACAAGTAAACAAGAGTGTCTTTTTAAAGTAATTATGATCTATAGAGGTGAATATTAAATAATAATTAACAAGAGAACGACTCTCCATCATAGTCTAAAGCGACCAGCGAAGCTCCAAACTAAAATTAAAATAAAATATAAATTTTAGATACCAAGATAAACAGACCCGTCTAAGATAAAATATCACTTAAGAAAAAATAAAACTTAGGAAAAAATAATATATATTAAAATATAATGATTAATTTGACTAAGCTATCCAAAAAAAAAAAAAAAAAGAATATATAGCCTCTAACAACTTATCATTTTTTCATATTTATTATTTTAACTGAAAATCTTGTCACTATATAATTTGATCGTTGTAAAAATTTGTGTTATATATTTGTTAATATTATATTATTTTATGATATTAATCAAGAATTATGAACATATGATAATCACACATCTAATATATCATTAAAGTTTAAAATTTAATTATTAACAGTATCTTGGATTGGTATGAAATTGATTATTAACATATTATATAACTTGTTCAATAAAACGGACAAATTCCACTCAATAATGAATGCAATTGGGCACGTGTTTGGAGAGACCCCACTTAGATCTTGGCCGTGATTTCTTTTGAAATGACGTTAGACGCGCATGCGGGCGGCTTAACTTGGCACACTTCCGCCCAGGGATCGTTATCACGATTATGTATCTAGTAGATTAAATTTAAGCTATAAAAATTAATTAAATTTTTTATTTTTTTAAAAAAATAAAACTCGGCCATTTTCCTGATTTAATGCTTAATTTTTATTGGAGAAACTTGATAAAAGCAGGATTCTACTTCACTTAAATAGAAATAACGACTTACTTTTCTCATTTAACTATTGATGGTACATCAATAGTGAGTTGACCCAATAAGAAAATGGCCCAGATCCACGAAAGCATAAATGCGCGCCTGAATGGTTAACGCCTGACGTTGACAGGATGAAAGGCTAAACTGGGCGGCCAACGGGCTCCCCATGAGACGGTCAACATTTCTGTTGACCGAAAGTGTTACAATAAGTCGGCTCAATAGAGCAAACCTCACATGGGCCAGGCCTAATTGGGCCCACTCCCCCGAACGCGACCAGTAACGATTCTCTCTCCTAATTTCGCATATTTCCAAAAAGCAATTCATCTAGAACGCTAGCGTCGGTATATTATTTGACACATCCCATGAGTTGGATTTGCATTCTTTCAGTTGATCTACACCATTATAAACCTAATTTTAACATGATGCGAAAGGAATTTAATAATAACAAAATCACTTACCTGTCATTGCCCTTTGATTTATGACGGCTAAGATATTGGGAATCAAACTTTAACTAAATCATCAAACTATTAACATTATTAAATTATCATGCCTTCCCACCTAAGGAAGCTAGTTAGTGGACTTTTATTTACCAAACGTCGAACATAATGGATCATTACGTGGCCTTGCGTTGGATTTTCTACGTGCACAAAATTTTATATTGAAATACGACAAGTAAACAAGAGTCATCTTTTAAAGTAATTATGATCTATAGATGTGAATATTAAATAATAATTGTCAAGAGAACGACTCTCCATCATAGTCTAAACTCCCATGCTTAACTAAAATTAAAATAAAATATAAATTTTAGATACCAAGATAAACAGACCCGTCTAAGATAAAATATCACATAAGAAAAAAATAAAACTTAGGAAAAAATAATATATATTAAAATATAATGATTAATTTGTCTAAGCTATCTCTACCCTCAAAAAACAAACATACAACTTCTAACAACTTATAATTTTTTTCATACTTATTGTTTTAACTAAAAATCTTGTTGCTATATAATTTAACCGTTGTAAAAAATTTGTGTTATATATTTGTTAATATTATATTATTTTATGATATTAATCAAGAATTAGTGAATCGATGATAATCTAGACATCAAATATATCATTAAAGTTTAAAATTTAATTATTAACATATCTTGATTAAAAAAATTATTATTAATAAATTTGAATTGTTAAATAATATCATTGCTTTAATATTTTTATTAATTTTTGGAAAATATTATATTTTATATCTAAATAGATATAAATATTACTAAAAATATTTAAAAATCTAACGATTGTTAATATTTTTATTTTTAAATACTAATTATAAAATTTTAATTTAATTAATTATTTAATAAAAATAAAACTCAGCCGTTTTCATGATTTAATGGTTAATTTTTATTGGAGAAACTTGATATAAGCGGGATTCTACTTCCGAAATTAGTTCCTTATTTTGGATCATTTAAATATTAATGGACACCACTAAAACGACGATAAAAAAATAATATATATCTACGAGGTCCAAACGCGTGTGTCCAACGGAAAGTTGTCCCACCAAAATATTCTCCTGACGCTTAAGTCATTAAACATCTTGAAATATTAGAATGTTCATGAAAGAGTAGAATTGAAAGAGAGCAAGAGCAAGAGTGGGCCCATCTCCGAAGGAAAGAGAGGCAAAGCCGTCTTCTTAAATTTGGATGGTGGGAGGTAGTAAACGGTTGTCAAAAGTCCGTTGTATACCTTGGGTTTGTTGAGTGTCAGAAACCCTAACGATAACATGAATTGTCAGAAAGCGAATAATCCCTGTTGTTACCCGTGGGCAGGAAGCAATTCCAGTGAGTAAAAACTTGCGTGAGTCAAAGTTGGCGTGCCTCGAATGAGAATTCTAGGGAATATTTATGGCTGATAGGATGATCTCCCTTCTTCGGAAGGAGTGATCCCCTCTCCATTCTTGGTTGGCTAACCTTTCTAAGTTGATGCTTACCGCAAATTAACCAAGATAGTTTCCTTCCAGGCGCCGTTTTCTCAAAAAATTCCAATAGCATCCGACCTTCATTTAAACTCCCATGCTTTTTGATTTAGTATCTCAATTGGCGGGAGATTGAAAAATTGTATTTATCACCTTCCTCTCAAGTCCGAAGGGCATCATTTTGTCATCTCCATTTACTCTTTGTCCACCCTCTCTTACCCTCATTTCATTTTTTCTTCTTAAATGTCGGAGAGCCATTGCTAACTTCCTAATAGATCGTGGGCTCAAGTGGGTAAGGCCCCGTAAAAAGCCTTTCATTTTTGGCCTGGTTGTTACAGCGATTCCAGTCAAATCAACTCTAGTTGACCATCTATGGATCCGAGTTCAAAAAAATATGGAAAAATTTGAATGCTAAATAATATTATTGCTTTAATATTTTTATTAATTTTTAAAAATATTATATTTTATATCTAATAGATATTAATATTACTAAAAATATTTAAAAATCTAACTATTGTTAATATTTTTTTATTTTTAAATACTAATTATCAAATTTTAATTTAATTAATATTTAATAAAAATAATCATACTTCTTTTAGAAAGGTATAAAATGGCTATTTCCCTGTTTGGAGGATGGAGCCTCAATGGCTCTCCTTTTAATCTATTCCCCGTAGCTTTGGAGGGCGATATTTCTACTTCACCAAACAAAAAAATTTTCATCTTTTGATATTTTTTAATATAAATTTTGTTTAAAAATATAAAAAAAGATAAAAATTTTACTTCATAAAACAAGATCCTCTAAAACTATGACCATGCGGCTTCAATAACCTCCAACATGGTTTAAGGGTTTGTTTGATTTATAATTTTTATATAATTTATTTTCTATATGTAAGATCTTTTAAAATTTAAAAAATTAAAATTAAATCGTGCTTTTTTTATTTATAAATATTGGATTGGATGAGACTTGTAAAACTGTAATGACTCATTAGTAGCTGTTAAAGACTAGTTTCTTAGTTTAGTCTTACAGGGGGTCAACATTGAATGATTCCGTGTGAATTAAAAGATAATTCCTAACTAAATTATATGTTACTGTTTGATTTGTTTTTAAATTAAACCAAATTAAACTGTCACTTGAATTGAATTGCATGAACCCTCAATGTCAAATTGGTTTGGTTTGAGTGATTTATATAATTTATAATATTAAACTTATTAATTTAAAATTATTTGTTCACTTTAATATTGCATATATAAAATATAAAAATTAAAATAAATAAATAATATTAACATAATAATAATATATGTTAAGAAATAATATTAACATAATAATGATATATGTTAAATAACCTAACATATCAATTTATTTAAAACATTATATTTATTTATAATAAATAAGAATACTAAATAGTTTAAATGACATTAAAATATTAAAAGTTTTAATAATCCAATCTGATGCATCCCTGGTATCCGAATTATTGTACGAATTAGAGAATCACTTAATTTTTTATTGCGGGTCAAATTGAAATGACCCGATTTCCATATTTGTTAATTGGAATCTGTGCACTAAAAATGATAAATAAGAGATTAGAATATTAACGGGATTCATTTTTCGATTTATCATTGTTAAAAAATTTTTTCATAAAATAGAAAGATATAATGAAAATGTGAAAGAATGTAGAGTTGTATTTATATTGGGAACGTGAAAGAAGGATTAGGTTCCTATTGTGCGTCCAACCGAGCATGACTTAGAGAGATGGAGGATTAAATTCTAATGGGTTGCATGTGACCGGTGACTCATTAGGGTTGCATTCGGTGGGTAACTCACTAGGATGCACTTGGAAAGTGGCTCATTAGGGTGTGGAAAGATATGAAATGCACTTGACTAGAGTGAATAGAGAAAGCTGTGTTTGAGAGCTTGGTTATCCCATTACCTTGGAAAAAGAGGTCCGGGACAAAAGTCCCCTCCCTTCATGAAGGTGAAGTGTATTTGTAATGCTTCGTGGAGCAAGATTTGGTGCCGTGTCCTGTGATGGGTGTTTGACTAGGATTGGTTGGTCATTGTACTGTTTACAGGAGTCGCCATTGTTAGTTGTCGCCTTGTGACGATAAGGTGGCTGTGAGTGGTCATCTCGACCCAATCGCTTGACTATTGTGGCGATGGCTTCAGGCAACGTTTACTTACACGTGTACTGATTGCTCTATTGGCAATGTCGTTGAGAACATTCTTGATTGGTCCGTTCATTTGTGTTACTAGCAAGGCCGTCGACGTTGGTCTCCTTTTCCCATTGATTCCTAAGCCTCATCTTTATTGCTATAGTGATGACTAAGTTGGATTGGATTGGTCTCCTTCCAAGGTCCTTGAGCGCTGCTCTTTGGGCCATTTTCAAGTGGATGGTTGGGCCCTCATTTGGGCTGGATTATTGTGCTATTGGACCATCATTAACCCACCATATCGGGTGACTATACATCACAAGTTCTTAGTATGCCCCATGATAGGACATTTCTGCACAGGCCAACTTGCATGTTCCTTCTTGAGACGCTTCCTTTTGAGGCTTTCCCTACCAATGTATCTTGCTGCTTTTCATGCAGGGTGCCATCAGCATGGGCTTGCTTGAAAAGATTTCGGGGCACCCCCCAAGGTCTGGTGCTGATCCGTTATTATGGTGCTGCGGATGTGGCCTTTTGCCTTAGTAACTCATTGACCTTCGCTCTAACTATAAATAGGGGGACCTCTCATGCTCTATTGTATAAATGGATTTTCCACCAGCCAAGTGATACGAGTGATTGAGTAAGGAGAGGGTCCTGTGCCGCCATGGTGGAGGATTGGTAGAAGGCTTTCGGGGCTAGAAGTTGCACTCAAAGCTCATTTGGAGTCCATGTCGCCATCATTTGAAACCGATAGAAGTCCTAGAAGGCTCCAAACTACAATCGGAGCTTGTCACCATATCCCTTCTTAGGGCATTTCCTTGCCATGACAAGGATGGCTCGGTTGTTAGGCCACTACCACATTTCTCCTCCATGCTGGCGTTCGATAGCGAAGCCTTTGGAGGAATTTCGAGGCATGAGCTCTCCGTTTTCGCCATCTCGAATCTGGGGAAAGAGCTTGGTCCTCTGTTCAAACCATCGGAGGGTCACTTGTAGAGCTTGATGGAGGGAGTGCTTCCGGAATTCTGTTGGGGTCTGACCGTCGATGCCGCTATGGGTTGGACTTTACTTTATGGGGCTACGGTCAGTCTCAATGGGTAATCTCTTGATGGGAGGCCTTTCCACGTGATGGTGGTGGCATCTCGTCCCTCCCCTCACTCAAGAATGGCTTCATATTCATCTCCTGCAGCGTCCAGCCTCTGATCTAGGTTTTTCGTTGAGGACGGTTGCTGGGCACCTCAGTTGTAGTTGTTTTTCCTGAGCCTGTCCTCCCAGAACCGATTTTCTAGCCGACGCCGTCCGGTGATCATTCCATGTGCTTTATTTTCCTTTTTTTGATTTGTATTTTGTAAAGGAAGTTAATAAATGAAACTTCATAACATTGTTCTTTTGCCTTCTGTCTTTTGACTTTGTCAAATGACTTTGGGATTGTTGAAATTCTTATATGTAGTCGTGATTTGCCTGACATCCGCCGACTTAGTGGTTATGTCTTATGGAGATCCAACGCACAGTCGTCCGCTTTAACACTTGGTTAGGGGACGTCCGGTCCAATTGGTCTCAAATCTGCTGAGTCAGGTATCGTTAGTCAATCTCCTCCAAGAGACAGCACGCCAAGGGTCACCCCACTTGCTTGGAGGATGAAGATGCTTTCCTCCTTCGGGGCGATGGAGTGCCGAGTTGACATGGCCATTGTCGGGGTGCTTCAGAGTTAGCGGCAGCCCAGCCTCCTCCACCGAATGCTATCTGAGTACGAGACAAGAGATCAAGTGTTCTTAGAGGCTCTGGATCGGATCGTGCCCCTCAAAGATGGTTTCGGGAGTGCCAGTGGTGGCCCACTTACTCGTTGGGCACATGTGCATGACTAAAAGGAGACTGAGGGATTCCATGTTGGCCTTTTAGATTCCACGAATGCTGGAACCTCCCTTGCTGTGCACAACGTTGATATCCTTGCATGTTATGAATGGTGGGAATATTTTGGTCTTCCACCCTGTACAATTTGGATCTCCGTCCTCATGACAAGAGGGGCCTCTGACGCCTTGGTCTCGGGTAGGCCTTCAGCCTCTCGACATAGCACCTGGCCGGGGAGGAGCCGGTGAATCCAGGTTCAAAGTCATTTGGGCCAAGTGCCGTCATCACGTGATACTCCCATGGCAACGCTTTTGAAGACCGTCGCTTTCTGGCTATCCCTACCTCGATCTCGTCTATGTCGCCTACTGCTGGTTGGTAAGTTGAGAGTGACATGCCTGGGAGCCATTGTTGGGGTCGTGTAACCGTCGCGTCAATCAAAATGTCAGAGTGCATTGACTTCGGAGGCGATACAATGTCTGCCATAGTGGTGTGTCAATTGTGAAGGTAGTACGACGCTTACTATAATGGGGCATGATGGGACACATTGTGGAGCACTGGGGTGAGGGCACATGCTGCTGTAATTATGGTGAGGTGTCCCTTCAGTTTCATAAGGGTTAGCTATATAAACACCATGCTAGTCCCTTTCTTCTTTGTCCATTCTAGTCCATGTATGCCTTTTTTCTTCGTACTTTTTCAGATGGCTTACCTTGATGCCACCGGCATTCCCATTTTGATTGCTTGCTCATCAGAGGTGCTACCTTCTGTACTTTTGATAGAGGGGAGTAGCAACAATGAACAAATGTCAAAAGAGATGGGAGCTACCATCTTATAGAGTTCCATTACTAGTGGCACTAAGCTCTGCCAAGGTGCCCATGCTTTGGAGCACCAGGAGGATCTAGGGGGCCTCCTAGCTTTGAGTCTATCGGATCTTCTCATCCCTTGGGTCATGGGGTAAGATTTTGCAAACTCTTACCCTTTGTGGTTGTGCTTCTTGGTGGCTCTTCCACCTGATTACTCCTTTTCTTCTCATGGTTGTCATAGGGGATGTTCCACAAACTAGAATAGGACGTCCGCTTTTTGGAGAAAGAGGTGGCTTGCTTCTCCGGGATCGCGTCGACAAAGGAGAAATGGAGTTGAGGGTTAATACTATTGTCGGCAAGGCCCTACAGAGTTAGGAGCGTGCCAATTACCTTAACTAGGCTCTATCTGAATCCAAGGTCATAGCATAAGGGCTCTCCAAAGATTATGCCTAGGCCCTTGCTCGGATTGCCTCTCTCGAAGATGACCTCTAGGAGGGTCGAAGAGACTCACCAATCTAACAAGTGCGAGTGCCGAGTAGGGGAGGGAGATGATATCTAAGCTCTTTCGGAGGAGGTGACCCCACTGTTGAGGGGACAATTTTAGGAAGGTGTTTGTTTCTATAGGTGGATAGCTTCTCTGATTGTTCCGTATTTCTGTGCTGGCTATCTTAATGCGAGGAACGCTGGTGCCAGACGTCGGGAGGACCTCATCGACTTCCAAACAGAGGGACCGTGCTCTTCTGGGGGTGACTGTTCCAGGCAGCCTGTCGGCATGTGTAGCTTCTTTGTTTTGTTCTTAGACCACTAGATATCATCAATCTATGATTTGACCTTTAATAAAATAACCTAATAATATTGATCATTGTGTGGTGGTGTTCTCGCACACTAAGCACTTCTAACCAATTCTCATTTTGGCTATTGTTGCATGACATGTGTCGTTGGCTTTGAACATTGTCTCTTTGCTACTCAATCGTCATCATTCAAACCATATGAGCCACCTAGGGCAGGGTGGCAGAAGAGTTAGAGGACAACGATAAACCAGTTATGGGTTCTCACTCTAAGTCCCCGATCGGAAGATGGTCTCCCTTCTAAATAGCAAGCAACTTTTGCATCTTTCTCGGCGGTCGGCACACTCTACATGTCTTCATTTTGCAATAGAGCAAGTTGGCTAATATGATCATCATCACTGCACCACTTCTCTCGGGGGCAATTTTTGCCTACCTTGTTTTTTTGTGTGTGTGTGTCTGCCTTGACTCTCTCATGCTCATCCTCTCTAGAGAATGTCGTAGCATGGTAATGAGTGAGTCTCACTCAGGATGACAGGATTTTTAGGCCATGGCCATCGGGCTCTAGCAGAGTCATAGGTCATCACCCGCATGCTACCACTTTGGCACTCCATCATATCCAGAGGACATCATTGCCCGCATGCTTTTGAGCCCAATCCGCCAATTATGGTTGGCTGATGTTGTTCATCCCGTTAGGAGTTGCCATAGGCATACTTGAAGAAGCCCCCTAAGGTTTTAGTGGCCACTTGATAGATGGTCCGATGCCTGGTTTGCAAGCCCCTTGAGCCGTAAAGTTCAATCGCACCTCGGCCGCTCAGCTAGCTAAGTCAAGCTTCAAATTTGACCCCATCCGCGCCGATCGGTAGATGAGGCCGAGTCCCTTTAACCGTTCATAGGTTGGTTTACGAGCAAGCTGCAACTCACCCAATTTAGAGCAATCTAAGTCATTTGATTTTATACAATGTCATGTATGCATTCATGCAAATATATGCACAATGAATATAGTGATTATTTTATTAATTCAAATGTGACACACATTACAATCATGCCCAATGATGCATGTTAAGCGTACCTAAGCTTGTCACGTGGAAGCGGGTGGTGCCCTCCGAGGTGGGTGGCACTTGTCGCCTAGGGACTAATTTGTCACCTCGTGCGCATAGCTTTTACTCGCCATGTCGGAGGATTGTTGAGACAATGGTTGGCCCTTCCTAGTTTGAGGCGGTGGCTTGTGTTCATTGGTGGTCTCACCGATTGTCTCTCCACTCCAAAGACTAGGTCCCCCACTCAAATTATCAAGGCCCTTCTCTTAGGTTGAGACACCGTGATGCCTGCTATTGATGGTTTGCTGTGCCCACCCTCGTTGCGCCTTGGGCCTACCAGGGGCCATCGGGTGGATGGAGGCTTTCGATCTTGAGGTCAGGCCACATAATCCATGTTGGGACTAGACCATGGTTAAGGGGAGACTCCCTGACTTAAAAGTTTCATGCGTCCACCTACTTGCCTTCTTCCCACTCTCTCAGCAGCCTACCCCTAGGCTCTGTAGGATCTCAATGAGGTGCTCTTTCTTGATCAACTTTTTTATTTTCTTTCACAGAGTTCGACAATCTTTGGTATCGTGGCCTAGGGATCAATAGTATCGGCAATACTTTGACGGGTCTCTCGCCTTTGGGTTCATGATTGGCTTTGGTCACTTCAAAACTTTTCTTCTCGGATCCTCATGAGGATATTGGTCCAAGAGTCATCTAGGGGGTTCCGAAGTGAGAATCTAGGCTCCCTATGGGTACTTGGTTCCTTCCTTGGTCACCTGTTAGGATCCCAAGTTCTGGCATGGTTCTTCTTCCTCCGGCTAGCAGTGAATTATGACACAAAATTGTCATTGAGCTCTTGGAACGTCCGGATGAAGCCTAGCTGGAGGTGATAGAACCAAACCCGAGTATATCCTCAGAGTGTTTTGGGAAAGCTTAGGCGCATGGTGGCATCGTTTAGACCCTAGGAGTCTCGTAGTGCTCGGAAGTAGTTCAGGTGGTCGGGTAGGTTAGAGCTCACACTATATGGCTCCATGGGCGGTATTCAGAGCTTGCTAGTGAGCATCTGATACCGAATCTCCAACGTGAACTGCAAGCTTCCCATCTTCGTGGGGTCATTGTCAGCATCTCCCTCGAACTTGTACTGCCATGTCTCCACCACTTCCTCCTCTGTCTAAGGGAAGGACGCGACCTCAAGATGTCGAGGGGGTCTTCGTCTCTGGATAGTTCGATGAGGATTGCAGACCCATGCAACTACCAGCCCACGGCTATCGGACGTTGCAAGAGTCTTCTCCGCGGGTTGGGGGCCGTAGGTCGTCGCAGTCGCAACGTGGATCTTCCCTTCAGCTTTGGCTCAGTGCTTCGGGAGCGGGTAAGACCTTCCTTTGGAAGCGGGCCGCTTGGCTGGTCGAGGGCTAACGAGACAAGATCCGATGGGCTATGCTTTCCTCTAACTCCCTCTTTGGGTGCGAATGTTGCGTTGTAGTAGAAGGAGCCCCTTGCTGCATGCACATCGAGGGTTGACTACATACCTCCTTGGTTATCCTTGGGGGTCGTTGCCAATGTAGGTGTTGTTTTTAGCAGAGATGTGCATTGGAGCATTGATGTTGGCCGTACTTGTTTAGTCGATGAACGATGGTCAACCTTTTTGTCGAGTTTCTATAAATTATGCTAATAATATATCCCTGATATCTGGATTATTGTACGGATTAGGTAACCATTCAATGTTTCGTTACGGTACGTCTCTATTAACCTAAAATTTACACACCACAAATTACAAATTAAAAGTTAGAGGATTGGCGAAACTTACTCTTCGATTTATTTTTTGACACTCAAGTCAAAAATATTTTTCAAAAAATAAAAGAGATAAAGAAGATACGAGAGAATACAGAGTTACATTTATGTGGGGATGTAAGGGGGTGATCTAGAGAGATGGAGGATTAGGTTTCGATGGGTTGCGCACAGCCAGTAACTCACTAGGGTTACACTCGAATGAGTGGCTCACTAGAGGTACACTAGATAATTAGATCACTAGCAGTGCACTTGGTAAGTGACTCATTAGGGTTATACTCAATGAGTAACTCATTAGGGGTGGAAAGGCAAGAAAGGCACTCGATTAGAGTGAAGAGAAAAAGTTGTATTTGAGAGCTTGGTTATCTCATTACCCAAGAAAAAGAGGTCTCGGCCAAAAGTCCCCTCCCTTCATGAAGGAGAGGTATATTTGTAATACATCGTGGAGTAAGATTTGATGCCATGGTTTGTGATCGGTGTTTGGCTAAGATTGGCTGGTCACTATAGCGTTTATAGGAGCTGCTATTATCAGTTGTCGTCTTACGTCGGTAAGATGGCCGTGAGTGGTCACCTCGACCCAGTTGTCAGACTACTGCGGCGATGGTTTCAGGTGGCGCCTGCATATGCATGTTGTTATTGCTCTATTGATTACCTGGTTGTGAACCTTCCTGATTGGTCCATTCGTTTGTATTGTCGGCTGGACCGCTGACGTTGGTCCCCTTGGCCCATTGTTCTATGAGTCTCATCTTGGTTACCGTACTGGTGATTGGGTTGGGTCAGATCGGTCTCCTTCCAAGGGCCTTGAGTGCTGCTCATTCGGCCATTGTTCTTCTTCATGCAAACAATTGGGACCTCGATTAGGCTGGATCACTGTGTTATTGGACCTATCATAATCATTTATAGTAGAAATTAATTTAATAACACAATATAAAGAAGCTAGACTAACACTATTTTAGTTGAAATGAAAAGTTTTATTTATTGTATAATTATGTGCATATGCATGTGAGATTAGTTTGGTTAAGATCGGCTGGAGTATTTAAATCATAATTAAATTGAAAAATGTTATTTAGGTAAAATCAAATCGTAGTCAAATTGTAAATATGTTAGACTCTTATTAAGGATTTGATTTGATTTAATTTGATTGTTTTAAAAGGTGTAAAGATTTTTTATTCAGCACAATACAGAGGCTTAGCAAACATTAAAAAATAATTAAATAATGTTCATTTTAATATGAGTAACCTTAGATCGGTCACTCTCAGGGGGAAAAGAGCCACGCGGCGGTCTTTTGGCGGGCCACTATTTAGTGCACTAACACCTGCGAAGAATTTATCTAGTATCCATAATACAAGTGTACATACATTTATCACAAAATAATTGATTTATGAAAAATTACGTAATTAATATAATTTAATTCCTATATTTAAGTATATATAAAGATATGATACATCCTCGATACTTAAATTAACGTACGAATTAAAAAATTAAGTTATTTCTTTAAAAAAACTAAATAACTATAAGTCCAATTTTTATAATTTTAAATTATTATCATATATACCATAATAAAATAAATAAGAAGTAATTAACATATAATACTTATTTCTCGATATATTCTCTAATATTTAAATTAATGATCTTTTTTTTAATCAAAAGATAAAAAATAAAATACTAAAATATAAAGATGATAGAATGAATGTGAATTGAGAAGACTCTTCACTCAGTGTACTTGTATGTTAAGCATTTTTGTTCTCTTTTTTGGATTTTTTTTCTTCCTCCCCTTTGGCTATGGGAGAAGTTATATTTATAATTGGGATTTATATCCGTTAAGTTATCCTTTGAAATTGCTATATTTGTTGTTTGTGTTTTAAGCCATTTCAAGACAAATACAGAGAGATGTTACTTTTAATGTATAAATCTCATTCCAATTTAATAAAAAATCATTTGACTATTAATAACAAAACTGTTTCAGATATTTTTTTGATCAAATTATTTTCTAACTCATCATTATTCTTTAATTCTTTGGTAATCAACTATTTGGATTAAGCCTATCAGACAATGCATTAAAAAATTATTATTTTGTTGATCATATTTGTCACATTCATATTTATATTGGGTTAATTTATCTTCGACATATTAACTTTGAAGCTGAATATCGATAGCTAAATCTTTTATTTTTTTAATTACTGTCGTAAGATAAATTAATTTATTTTAATAATTTTAATATTGGCTCTAAAAATCAAAGTTTTTTATTTTTTAAAGAATAAAAGTATGCTTATACTTCATTAAGTTTTTTTTTAATTTACAATATTAGTAATTAATAAAAATAAATACAGTAAAATTTTAATCCTCATCAAATATACATTTATAAAAATTCATTTAACGTCAATGGAATTTTTTTAAAAACCACATCACTAATTTTTTTAAAAAATTTAAATATATAGATATTATCCATTTAAAAAGATGCCGTCAGCAATCCATATGTCAAACAAGCTCGAATCTCAGCACCCGTCACTTATCAACTTATAAATGAATATGCAGCCCAGCTCTGTTTTCGCCGAGTCTTCCCCGTCGTCTTTGCGGGCTCAATCTCTGCCGGAATAATCGATGCAAGGGTTTAACCAGGGTTTTACTTCAGAATTAGGAATGGGAGGAATCTCGATCGCGGATTCCGAGAACTCTCATGAGCCATCGGGAAATCAGAGTCCAGAAATTGATCCTGGTTTTCAGCCCCTGAATCTCAGCTAAGTGACAACATTGGCGATCTCATTTTACGCAGAGGACAGCTTATTGTACGCCGTTTTGTTTACCGCTCAATTTTTTTTTTTTTCAAAAATAAATCTTGCTCTTTCTCAATGGCTCTGATTCATCGTTCTTTTGTCTTTCCAATTAATGCTTTGATAGCCGATCTTTCTATCTTCGAAGCCACTTTTAATTTTTTTTTTTTTTTTTGGTGCCCTGTTTTGGGACCCGGGGGGCGTCCTTCGCGGGAGGGGAGAAGGACACCCCTTCTCCCATTTTGGGCCGTCCGATCATGATCGGACGGCTTCCGTTTTTTTAAAAAAAAGTTTATCAAATTAAAAAATATATATATATTAAAATTTATATTTTTATAATCAAAAATAAAAAAAATTATTTTTAAAAAATAATATTTAAAAAATATATATATTTTTTTAATATAAAATGGGAGCCGTCGGAATTTTGAATCCGACGGCTCCCATCTCGCGAAGGACGGTCCTTCGCCCGTCAGGCGAAGGATTTCCCCTGGTTCCCCTGTTTTAGGCCCTTCAAAGCTCTTAATCTGAAATGACTGATTTATAATGTAATCTACACTCTCATAATTATTGCATGTATAAGAATAATTTATCTATGCGTATAAATATACAAATTTAAGTATCATAGTTTTTTTTTATCTAATTCATTTTTTAAGGATTGCAATTCTTTTGTTATTTATATCAATAATAATATAAGCATATTTATTTATTTATTTATTTGACTTTCTGTCAAAAAATCATTCCTTATTCGTATTTTAATTTGAGTTATCTGTGATGAAAATATTTTTTTATCTAATTTGAATGTTTTATAATATACTCATTTTCTCAAGTTTTTATTATACATATATATTTATCCCTTAAAATTTAGTCAGTTTATCGTCAAATCTTTCTTACATATAATGGTTATATTAAAATAAAAGACAAATTAAATTTTAAAAATCAAGAACTAATTGTTTCACATTGAAAAAGAAGCAGATGTCGTCGTCAATCTACATCAAAACGAATAACCAATCATCTTGTATTGATTCTCTCTCTCTCTCTCTCTCTCTCTCGTATTATATCATCATCTCTTTACCCTCTGTTTCCGCTTTCCTCTGTTTTCTCCTTCTCTCGATTCCTTCGTCTCTGAATTCGTTTTGGCCGGGTTTAAGCCCAGCGGAAAAACCACATGGATGGTTTTTATAGGGTTTAACACTAGATAAATGTAATATCGAGAGGAAATAGACAAATCAAGAAATGGCTGTAGTCGATTTGCCCAGTGAAAAACCCAGATCTCTCACGACCCACCTTCTGCAAATGATCATACTCTAGAAGTTGCTCCTCTTTTCAGTTTCTTGAAGCTCAGCTAGCTCATTTTAGGCAACAATTGGAAAAAACAGAAAAAAACAAAAACAAAAAAATCTTGAACTTTCTTGATGACATTGTGGATCTTAATTTCCTTTGTCTTCCAATTAATGGCCAATTTTTCAAATTCCATTTTTTTGTTTGCATTTCGTTTTCTCCTGTTCTAGTGGCATTCACAGTTCTTAATTACGACCGCTCGTGTTTCATCTTCAATTGATATGATTCATGGCCTAGCCAAGGAGAAAGCGATTCATTTTCTCCGGCGACTATGGTCTCCTTCGCACCGATGTAATTCAGTTTAAAAAATGGAAGCAAATTTCTGAGGCGTGAATTTTTGTCAAAAATGCTATCGATTAGAGCCATGGATTCATGCATTCCATTTCATTTATACTGTGATTTCGATGATTAATTTGTTTTGCAGGGTAGAGAGGATATTGATCTGATAGGGACCGGAAAAATTCCACCTCTAGGGTTAACGGCTCTCATAACGGACTCATTCATGCAAGAAATAAATCAACGGCTGGGGCAAAAACCACCATCATTGTCGTTGTCATCGTCATCCCATGCAGTGAATCAAAAGGAGGGAGAATTGAAACCAGCAGCAAACTTCCCTGCTCTGTCGCTCCGCATTGGCTCCTGGAAGGTAAATCTTGATACACCCTTTAAAATATTTTCAACATCCTTCGTAAATTGAAATTTGTCGTGGAAAAAAATGAGATATTGATGTAAAAAATATCAAACTTCCTTTTTCAATAATAATAATAATTTTAATTTGGTTTCAAATTTATTTTATGTAATAACTCATGACAAATTGGCCACTTTTCTACTATGGGTGTGATGCGAAAATTATAAGACGAAAAATATATTCCTTTTTTTTAAAAAAAATTGATAACATCATAATTTCACGTGACTGTTGGGCTCAGGATGCCGGGCTTTGTTAGACAAATCGAGAATTAATCTCTATAAGGATTATTTTTGAATCTTTTAGTTGAACCTGTGAGAAAATAATATAATAATTTATAATTAAAATTAGCAATTATAAATAATAATACATAATGTTTTATGTAAAATTTTTTTTTAGAAATAAGAAAAAAAGTACGAGATTATAAGTTTGAAAAATATTTACTATATAGTGGATTTTAATTGTAAAAATCTTCAATAAATATAAGAATATAACACTTTATAATAATAAATCTGAAAAATAGATAATACAAGATAAATAAAAAATAACTAATAAAATATTCTTTATAATATTGAGAATAATATACTCAATGTTAATGAAAAATGGAATACAAATCGGATCTCAAATAAATAAGTAAATATTTTTTATTTTTCATTTCTCTCTCTCTCTTTTCATTTTCTTATAATGTCAGCATTCAAAAACTTAAAAATACTATAATAAATAGCTTAAAATTGTGCCAGACGTGATTTATATTAAGATTAGCATACAAATGCAAACTAACTAAGCAGATGACATACGGGTGTCCTCAGGCACGCATCAAGCATGATCTTTCAAGATAAGACACAAATGCATACCTTTTAAGTGCGTATTAGATGCTACTACTCTAGTTAATTACATATATAATATAACAGTATAATTACATATATTCAATCATTTCAGACAAGATTTTGGCCAGCTTTTATAATTTGACAGCAAATATGCATGTTAATTGGCTGGTTTGAATTAATTACAGATGCAATCTCAAAACGAAGGTCAACTGGTAGTCAAGTTTTACTTCAAGAAGAGGAGAAGATTGGCGTGGGAAATTCTGGATAAGAATGTGATGAGGAAGATGGAAATCATGTGGTCTGATATTTCCACCATTAGAGCTACTCCAATTATCAAGCCGAGATTTCTCCATATTAAGGTTAAATTAGAATCAATTATCAAAATTACAATTCGACATTAGAGTAAACAAACGAACAAATTAACATTTGATAGTAGTTCCTATAGAGGTGTAGTTGAATGCTTTTTATGGCAGTTGGAGAGACCGCCGCAGTTCTTCCGTGAAAAGGATCCACAGCCAAGGAAGCCAGCTCGCTGGGTGGCTGATTCAGACTTCACCACCGACATTCAAGCTTCTTTAGTAAGGTGCAGTCGTACAGCTTAATCTTTTACTTATTTAAACAATGACACCATGATATTATTCATACCAGACCCTTTAGGTTAAAAGAATATGTATTACTTCTCCAACAAGATCATTTATCTATAACTGAGACGATGAATTTCTCGTGTCCGATCTTCTGCACAGGTGCCACAGGCTAGAATTTGACAGTAGAGTCCTCAGCAAGCTACTACGATCCGACAGCTCTCTGTTTCATTTTAGCAAAGAGCGGTTCTTCTCCGATGGCGCGAATCCGTACTTCCAAGAGTTTGAATTCAAAAATCTCTCCCATCAGTGTGTCGATGACAGTGGAACGCGGCCACACGCTGATAACAGTAGACTGCAACAGCGGGCTTTCTCCTCGAATGATGCCATTCATCGATCTCATAATTTTGCGCCCCCGATGGCAATCTCAGATTCAACTGCACCGCTGTTCGGTAATTGTTACTCCTCTTTTAGCATTTCTTTGAAATATCGAGTTTGAGCTTCATCGTTTAGATTTGAAGGAATGGCAAGATTCTAATGAGGTGGATACATATGCCATTATGCTATCTAATCTGTCTTTCTCATGCCAATAATCCTTAAATCAAGTTTAATTTTCCTTATTTTGCTCTTTCTTACCAATGTTTTTGACTTGGAGTTTAGCTTTTCTAGTCACATTGGCTATTGACAAAGAAATTTTAGTACTAAGTGTGAAAACAAAGAAAAAAATTTAAATATGATAAGATAAAAAAAGATAACACTAAATATTTTTCTAAAATACCCTTTAAAATAGAAGAAAAAATTACGTGGGACTCTCTTATGTTTGGGACTCTATAAAAAATACCCTGTAAAATCTTTGGGACTCTCTCATAAAAAAATTACGGGAGTATAAGATATGAAAATTTTTCTCTTTAACGTGACATGGAGTGAGGCATCGCTGTCTACCACCTAATTCATTTTCTGATCCGCCTGATTGATCATCTCATCCTCTTTACACACTAACCAAATATCACTCTTGGCAAAAATTGAGACTCTCTCATGTTAGGTTTTATTGGCTTTTTTTCCATTGTCAACTATATTCTCATATTCTACTTGTAAAAATATTTCTTGATGCGTTTCTTCTTCTTACAGTGGTGGCATTTGAGGTTTTAATATCTCAATTGGAACTTGTTTCGACTCTTCTCACTAGATTTAGGGCCACGCCCTTTATTCATTTCTCATGACTTAGAGACTAACAGTTCAAAGTGCGAAGAAGAAGACTCCTATGATCGATGTCTCATCTTTTTATTTAGCATGGCTTCCTTTATTATTTCTAATGTCACTACGCCATTTGAACATATATCAACGATGGTAATCTGTACTACTTCCTAAGAGTCCGATAAGGTAGTCACAAACCACAAGCTAACAGCTCATCATCAAATTTAATAACTTGACCACTAAACTGTTCTACACATTTTTGAAACTCATTCAAGTGATCGATAATGGATGTGTCCTAATTGTATCTCACTTGTATTAAATTTATCAAATGGTACAATTTATTGTTACCGACTTTTAAAGTATAAAATGTCTCCAACTTTTCCCATAGCACCTATACATTCGTCTCATTTCAAATGTGATTATACATATTGCCATCCACGAATTGTTGAATATATCTACAAACTTGTTCATACTCAAAAGTCCATTCATTCTCGGATTTTGACTCAGACTTTTGCACCGCAAATGTCAGAAGATACATTGTTTTTCCAAACAATAAATCTTTTGTCTTATTACTCCAAATATAATAGTTTGTACCATTCAAATAAATCATTTTATTCCCAACTTCCTTCGATTCGAATAAGTTTTAATACTTGACATATATAATCATGTCTTTGATACCTCTTGTTGGGATACAGATCGTTCATTTGAATCGTGAGAAAATAATTAATAATTCTTAACAAACACATAATAATCACCAATAATGAAATAAGTCAATTTTTACGTAAAAAATTTCTTAAGAATGAGAAAAAAAAATTATGGGTCAATACATCCAAAATATCTCAATTATAAAATCAGTTTGATTATACAAAATTTACAAATATAAGGATCAAATACATTTTAACAAATAAATCGAGTAACAATGAGTACAAGATGATATGAAAGAGTAAAAAATATAATCGGTAAAGCGTTTTTATTAACTCTGAGAACAACGTACCTAAGGCTCGATTAAGATTGAAATATGATTTAAAATTCAACCAGATGTGTGAATCTTCATCTTTTTTGTTTTCTCCTTCTTTCTTTTATTTTTTTTCTCAACTCATTTATAATTGCATGCCTCTACCATTTGATTTAGGGTTTTTATATAGAACTTTCATCTTAAGTTAATTAGAAAATATATGTAATTTTTTAACTAATAATATTTTTAAATTAAAAAATAATATGATACATTTTTCTAAAAAAATCTCACCAAATATCTTTCAAATAAAATTAAAATCAAATAAAATAAAATCTTTTCTAATAAAAAAATTTAAATATCTTTTAATTTAAAAAATCTATGATATTTGTATAGTACTCATATGATATAGTTCGAACTACCAAATAACGCACGTTAAATGAATATCAACCCATATGGAAGTAATCTATAATCAAATACTTTAATGAAATATGGCATTGCTAATAACTTTTAAAAAAATAGCTCACACAATAGCTTATTTTTTTTCTTAAACTTTCACAATGACTTTTATTTCATTTTGAAAGGAATATTGAATGTTACAAATTTACTTATTGCGCTTAATACCTTCATCATTTTATAGTTAGCGTTGTAATAAGGACACAGTAGATATCTCGAACACCGAGCATCAGCCAGTCAAACCTTATACGCCCGACCATGACAGTCAAAGACCTTTTCTTTATATAATTTCCAATCACATTTTCCAATAATTGAAGTAAATATGATCCTTCTTCCTCGTCCCATCCAAATGGTCACTGAAGTGAAGTTTCTAAGTGTGAAATTCATGGAGTTAAATTTACACCAACACAATAATTACGATAACTAAGTAGAATTTTTTAAATAAATTAATAAAGATTGGAAAATTAAGAGAAAAATGATTTTAATACAATTAAATACATCAAAAAAAAATATGTATATTTTGCCCTGCAGATGAACCACCGCCCGCCGGTGCCGGTGACAACCACAGAGCATTGTATTCCGGCAGCTCCTGTGCGGCGAATAATAATACTATGATGGCATTCTCTGATGAACTTTACGCTTACACAGACTTTCCCGAAAGAAAGAATCAAACTATTCCAGGAGTACTGCCTAAATTATTCCACGATGATCTGTTTGATTCCGATGTTGCTCAAAGAAATCAAGAGTGCGGCGTCTTCGCCGGCGAAGTAAACCCTAGCAAGCTCGGTTGCCTTGGGCCGGATTCACTGGCCGCCTTGCCGTGCAATCCGTCGATGAATCTTGGTGCCAGAAATCTTCACGCTGCTGAAATGCCGATGGAAACATCGGTGAACCCATACACGGTGATGATTCCTGGTAATTGCGTCGAGCATCCGATGGCAAACGGTGGCATGCCGTATGCGCTGCCACTGATCGATCCGTATTTGATAGAATTAGGCTGTGGAAATCTTATGGACGGCCGAATCCCGATGGAAATACCGACAAATCCTTGCGCGTTGATGGTTTCTGGCGATCGTGTGGAGCATCCGATGGCGACCGGTGGAATCTTGAACGCGCGGCCACTAATCGAACCGTCTTTGATGGAATTATGCCACGGGAAGCAAGCTGCCGGCGGAACTCCGACAGAAATATCGTCGAATCCATCCACGATGACGATTCCTCGTTTTTGCGTCGAGCATCCGACGTCGAACGGCGGAATGCTTTATGTGCTGCCATTCATCGGTCCGTCGTCGATGGAATCAGGCTCCCGAAGTCAAGGGGCCAGTGCAATTCCGACGGAAATTTCGACGATTGCTCTCCCGGTGAAACCTGAATTGTTGAACGGGCGTGCAATCAATTGCTTGCTGCCGTCGGCTTACAGTGAGAATCTGGGGATTGTGCTGCAACAAACTGGGAATTACGAATCTTGGTATGAACCCTTTGCTGTTGCTTCAAATCCATCAAGCGACGATTATAAGGTTAGTTGAAAGGAAGGAATTACGAGGGAAAGTTGGAAGAAGTGATAAGGAAATAGAACTAAACCTTTCCAAACTCTCAAAATAGAAAAGAACCAGGATTCCAAACTCACAGATGGCCAGATTTATCCCACCCAAATCAGCTGACTATGCTGGTGCTCTCTGCCTTCCTTTCACCCCAAAACAGTTTCACAGGCCCATTTCTACCAACATGCCATTCTCCCTGGACCAACAGAAACGTTGGCCCAAATTAGCAGTGGTACTCCACTCCTCATGGCCCAACAGCAATTTCGGCCCACGTTAGTACCAGGCCTGGCCTCTGTTTTCCTCCTGTTCTTTGTTATATGTGAATAGAAATGGAGGCAATTGCCCTAGTTTTTTATATTGATTTTCTTCTTCGACTATTAAGCTAATCTTCTTTGAACTATGAGACTGAACTCTTGAAAGCTCACTCTGTTAGATTTTGCTTTTTATTTACTGACGTGTAATGTTCTCTCATGGCATCATCAATTTTCAATCCTCTAATTGGTAATTTTATAAATTATTCTTTCAACTCAAATTGATTGGAGAATGACAAAATTTCAACTCAATAATACAGTTTTCACTACACAATTTAGTAATTATGGCCTCAAACCATAAAAGAACTTGTTATATAATATTAGTCTTATACGGTTTAAAATTTTTAAAATAATATTTTGTCCGTGTATTTATATATTTTTATGTTGTGAAATGCCTTTGTTCTACCCAACTTTCCTTTCTCTCCCTTTATTTTTTGGTTACAAGATCCATTCTTTTTTAACAAAATCATTCCTTGTTTATATTACCATAGCCAATAGCTTTCTGTTTATGGTTTATTTTTTCTCTTATTTACAATATTTCTAATCTGGTCTTTGAGCCATTTGTTAGATTTCTATTATGGTAGGTTTGGTGCATTCTTTTTCTTAAAAAAAATAATTATTTATATTAATATTAAAAAATTTTTAATATATAATCAGAGTCAATTCATCCTAAAAATTTAATCATATGAGTTTACAAAAGGCACAAAAAAAGAGAGAAAAGAAAAAAAAAATACATGACATATTTTCACAAAAAACAAAAACAAACCCAGGTCCCAAAATAAGAAAGAAGCAAAAACAAAGGAACAATAAGAGTAAAAATAGAAACTTTATTATTCCTATTAAAAAAATCAATTTCCTTTAAATGAAATTCCATATTATATAAACCATAAAATTGACACTAGTTAGGCTAATCTTTTAAAAAATGACTTTATTTTGTATTTTTCATATATAATAAAAATGCATTCATTCATAATTTATAGATGTGGCCTAATTTAATTAAATTTGAGTCCTCAAAATTTTTTTAAAATAATCTTTGATCAAATCCACATTTCTCACTTTACATATGATGTAAAAGATAATTACTATTTAAACCATAAATTTTAAAGATATCCCCCAGTTAATTTTATACATATCTTATGAGGCGATGCACATCCAACCCTCCATTTCTGTGTGGAGCTCATTAATGCCAATCGATGGATAATAAGATGATACGTTATTGATTAAAAAATAACTATAGATTTGACTCTCTAATTTTTATATTGAACTTACGTTTTAAATGCTTAAAAATTATACACTAAGTTTGATTTATATTTTACAAATTGTGGCACCTCTCTAAACTTTAGACTTCAGGTACAATATTCGGAATAATTTTGATAAACAAGCCTATCCACAGTAAAATTTTACAAACCAGTACACCACTCGAAAACTCATAATTGGTAAAAAAAAAAAAACAAACAGAAGATAAAAAGGCAAATGAGCAACACAAAATTGATAGAAATGATTTACATTAGATACAAAAAAATCATTTTTAAAATTGGTGGAAATTTCAATGCAAAATATTATCGGGCCAAAGCATCAACTCTTTAGCCTTCCCATTCTTCTTTTGGCCACTCATGCGGCTTTCTTTTATTTTATTATAAAAGTTTATATAAAATACTATCTTAGTATTTCTTTTATATACAAGTTTAAAATTATTGTGACGGTTAACTATCAGTTGTGCCCCTAACTGCTGCCAATCTCATGCTCGAACCTTGGTCTAGAACATATCAAGTGCCCACATTCTTCATTCTCCCGCTTAAGTGAAAATTACGATTCAACACCAATATAAATGAAAAGAAAAAACCCAACTGTACTTATATATATATACTTACATATATACATATCATTATCAA
Source organism: Nepenthes gracilis (assembly GCA_033239525.1). Taxonomy (NCBI): domain Eukaryota; kingdom Viridiplantae; phylum Streptophyta; class Magnoliopsida; order Caryophyllales; family Nepenthaceae; genus Nepenthes; species Nepenthes gracilis. The sequence goes on from BSYO01000012.1 coordinate 16,458,817, forward strand.
ATGAATATTATGTAGTCATTATCAAAAAATCTTTAATTATATAATATCTTATCAATATATTTATACTAAAAGGCTTATATAATAAATAAATAAATAATATTACATTATCTAAAAATTTATTAAAAATAATTAAAAAAATCATCCCATCATATTTTATTTTATATTCATAATATGTCATAAAATTTATGTGAAAATTATTGAGTTTTGATCACTCATTTGTGAGTGTCACAACAAACACATGGTAATGGGAAAGTCATACAAGATTTGTTCGAAGATCTGAAGCACGCATGGTGAGTGACTGAGGGATTTTGGGATCAAGCACTAAGCACCGATGCCATGGGCGACTAAGTGATGATTCAAATCCAAGGGGCAACTGGGTGTCGAGTCCGAGGGACAACCGGACAGTAATATCAAAGGGTACCCAGATGTCAAGTCTAGAAGTATCCAAATATGATCCGACATTATTATAAAGTATGTAAAGCGTTTTAAGGTTTGTGGCGAGAGATAAAGAGCAAAAATATTACTTTATAAAAATAGATCAATGAGCACCGTTAGTAAAAAATAAAAAAATAAAAAAAAGGTACAAAGTCTTATAAATTTGTTTTTGATAAGAAGAGGACTTTCCAACAAAAATAACCCACCTCAACGGAATGTGCATGGCCACCCACGCGTCCCTGTCCTTATCTTGAGTCGCTGGCAATAAATTAAGCATGGTGGCATGGTCCATATAAATATATAATTTAAAATTCAATTATTCAATTAACTTTTTATTGATTATTTTTCTGAGCAGTCAATCATGTAATTTCAATTCAGGGGCAGTGAGAACTGAGCTAAATGCAGCTGACAAGGGCTACAAATTCATAATCCTTTTTTTTTTTCCTGACCGGTTTTAAGAGATTATGTTTTTTATTTGTAGATAATTTATTTATAGTTTATTTTTTATATATTCCAATTTTATAATAAAAACAAAACGTAGCTACTATCACATCTTATCAGTAAAATAAAAATATTATCAAAAGTATTTAATTTTCTTTTCTTTATATATCTTTAATAAATTAGAATATATAAAGGGTGTGATTATTATTATTATTATTATTTTAAAAAAAAAGAAGAAGAAGAAGAAGGAAGACCAAATATTGAAGAAAGAAGTAGGCCGAGGGAAGCAATTTTAGGTCTAGAAATTTAATTTATTAAAAGAAATACATTTTTCAAGTTGGAAGTTAAAAAATAATTATTATTATATTTTAAATCATTATAACATTTATCATAAAAATTACAACGTTCAAGCAAAGTCTACGGCCATACCATTTTTTTGAATGAAATTGTGCAATTCAACATAGGTCCACTGTTCTTTAATTTATTCAATTTCTTTTTTGAATAAATTGAGTTATTTCTCTTGATATTATTTTTAGTCTAACTTATTATTAATGCTAACAACTAAAGACATTTCGTAGAATTTATGATATATCCAAATTAAATAATTCATTGTTACACTAGAAATATACTTCCTTATGAATAGAAAAATAAGAGTAGCTCCTTGCATTATATTTTTAAAACTAACAATGTCTAATGTTTTTTCTACTGATAATTATTTATAATAAAGTTTTTATATGTAAGACTCATATTATTATTTTTTTTAAAATTTTGAGATTATATATATATATATATAAATGTTGGGTACTTGTTTGCTTTGGATCTTAACCCATAGAGCAACTGGTCGAGAGAATCCCTCCCGTTCTCCTATTTGTCCCTATATCTATCCGAAAGTAGGAGCAACATCGAATATTAAACAAAGACCAAGTTAATAGGATATGGTGTCACCTGACAATAAATATTTTTTATTGGCTTACAATGAGACTAATGAAAAGATTTAGATTTAATTCATCTAGTACTCTTAAAAAACATATGAAAGCTTCAAAAGGAACATTGTGTAGGAGACGTGTGGTAGGAAAAGATGGCAATAACATTAACTATTATAATATAATATATGATATCATGATTAATTTAATTAAATAAGTTATTGAGAATAATTATTTATTCAAATGAGAAATCTTATAATTGAGGAAATGAAAATTAAAATTTGACTTACACTTGAATGATGCTTGTGTGCCATTCACAAATTGGGTTGCCAGAAGAGCATATAAATGAAGCCTTGTGAGTGTGCTGTAATAGAAATTGTCTGATAATGTGTGCTAATGTATATATAGTAGTAGGTGTGCACTTTTGACCGCACATAAAAGACACTTTTGTGTCAGCAGTGTCACGGCCTCATATTTAATAAATACACAACTGGCACTCGTGCACCAGTTTATATCTTTAAGGGATTTTAGTTGATTTTCTAGTTATTTATTTAGAGATTTTTAAGTAGATAGTGAAGAAGAGAGAGAAAGATGTAATTTTGAAGCAATTTCAAATCATAATCTTCATAATTTCTAACTTAAGGTAAGCCTATTTAAGTACTTTTTTCACTAATTGATCATGTTTTTAAAATATTTTTCTTAGTTTTGATTTAAAGGTACATATATCTGATTTTTTATTTTTTTCTTAACTTTTACTCGTATGTCCTTATTCTTAATATTTTAGGAAGTTTTGGAGGCTTGTTCCTTTTTTAAGTATATTGTGAAAAATAAAATATTGAGTATCTTGTTTTTACATGTCTTCTTTTATGTAAGAGATTGAGGAAACACTTTATTACTAAGTTAAATTTAAAATACTTAACTTTTAAAATCTAAAAATTATTCATTTGTGTAGAGTTTTTCATTCATTTAAATAAAAATTATTATAAAAAATTAACAAAATATATTTAGACATATCCTAATATATTAATTTGTAAGTAAATGTTGTTATCTAATATCTACGATTTAGAAAAGTGACATTTATTATAATTTATAGAGTATAATATATAACAGTTCACTTAATAAATTTTAAATAGTGGCATATAATTCAAACTATGGGTAAGAATTTATAGTCTGACTTTTAATATTGATCATAGTTGATAAAATTATTATTGACCTTTAGTTTTACTTTTATTCTCATTTTTAAAATTTCATATATGATTATTGTTATTACTATTCTGTACACACACACACACACACACACATATATATATATATGCACTTTGTTGAGTTTTGGGTTCACTGATATCATGTTTCATTATCTTTTAGATTAGTTGATATAAATTACTTGTTGGGTATTTGGATCAAATGAGACTTTTTAGATACTAGATTTAGGATTTTTTTTTATTATTGTATTTAAAATTGCACTTGGTTAAGAGGAGATTATTTGGGATGTTCATTATCAGAATCTTTGTACTATGTGGCCAACATGTCTTTATCTACGATTTGATAATCGTGATATTTGAATTTTGAGATATAGATGATTTTTCTTCATCATTATTATTATCGCGCTGCTACATCAACCGTAGAACCAAATAATAAAAGTTTGAATAAATCCTAGGACAATTTATTTATACAATTCAAGTAAATTGTTGATTATTTAGAGATGATTTGCATCGTTACAGTCAAGATTTTGATTAACTATTTCTATAATGTCATTATATTTGTATTTGGTACTAGACTCATGATAATGACCATATTAGAAAAAAATCTCAACTTCTGTATAATTAGCGAATGAGTCACCAACTTCCAACCAATGGCGACATTTGGCCCTTAAACCATGGATATTTCACTAACCTCATTTATGAAAATTGATCCCTAATTTGATATCCTATCTACTCTTGCTATTAAAAAACTGAAAAAACTATTTCACACATTCATCAAATAGCAACCAAAAAATAAAGGCGAATTAGTTGGCTCTAAGAAAGAAAAGCTTTTGTTAGCCCTTGAGAAAGAGTGTCTTAACTCATAACAAAGACCTCATCTACTATAGAAAGTGAGGTGTCACCTAAGCTCCCATAAGGAGAGATAATGTCCTGAAATCGTGCCAATGTCCCTCCTTTCTTAAGATCAAACATTATTCGACACTCTAACACCTTGGACAAATTTTCCCATACGCCTCATTACTCGGCTGATCCTGCAACGACCCTCAACTGTTCACAATATATTATACCTAACACCAAAAATTTCATAGCAAAGCTCAGTAATCCAATAATTATTTTTTTCTTTCTTACTTTTTTCAAATTTATATTAACTTAAGTATCAAAAGAAATAATTTATGAACAAAATCTGGATCCTTAGCTTTGTTATTTGTGGTGCACAGATCAAGATTGCAACATTTGGGTTCAGATCCCACTTTGAATAATCATTGCTTTGAATAAGATTTTGATTCAAATACATAATAATAATAATAATAATAATAATAATAATAATAATAATAATAATAATTAGATTTAAGATAAATTATATATGGATAGATTTAATAGCATTATTCTTTAAAAATATGATATCCACATCTTTCCACAGACCTGGCCGTCTAGCCATCTACGAAAATGACCATTTGATTTATCGTTTTTGTTTCTTTTTTCTTTTTTCGTTTTTCTTTTTCTTAAAATCTCTGTCCAAGCATGTGTTTATCTAGGCAATGCCATGGCCTGGAAAATATTCACATATCACAAAATCTACTTTGCAACTATTTGTTAGAAAAATATTTCACATGATAAAGTATATGATTTATTAATTTATTAAATTATAATTAAATAATATAAACCCATATATAATTAGTTTATATACATATTAATTATTAAATAAAGAAAAATTTTTTAAATGATATATCCATTCTAAACATATCTTTTGATAAAAAGGATACGTATTATTTTTACTAGATATATTTATGTAAGACATATCCTTTAAGTAAAAGAAGATGTCACAATCATCACTTTAAAATGTATAAAATTTGTATAAAATCTTTGCAAATCGAAAGGAGAGAGATAAGAGAGAAATTATCTATTGATTTTTTGAGACAAGATGATTTCGCCAAACTTTAATATTTTTATTTCAATAAAAAAAACTTACACTATTTAGTCGTCATATGAAATTTTGTTATGAACCTCTATTATATTAAGTTCATTTATTATTTTAAAAGTTAACATTTTTTAAAAACTAATATAAAAATACGTGAATATTGTTCACCCATGAATGAATTGGGGATTTTGGGTGGTGATGAAAAGAACAAAGTGAGAATGCGCTGCATTAAGGTATTTGGGGTGAATTTTTTTTCTTAAAATAGAGACCGGTTGACTCGTCGAAACTAAGTCAAATCTGATTCTTATTTTAATGTGCTGTTTTAATTTTTATTATTTATTACTTTTAACATGGTTCTAACCATTAATAATGCCAAAAAAAATTGAATAAAATCTGCTACATATATGATATTTTTTTCACCTAAATAAGTCAAATTAAAGTGACATAGAGCATGCCACTTACTATTAAAATGAGGGCCACTATAATGCTGTACGGCTGTCACAGCGACTGTGGTGGCACATGGGCTATTAAATTTTAAAACTAACGGTCTATATTTTTCGTATAAAAAAATAAATTTTATTTTTTATTATTTTTCTTATGAAAAATGTAGGTAATTGATTTTGAAATTCAACAATCCACATAATGCCGTAGCCACTATAATGTCTATATGATATCACAGCATCCCCCGCACTACCATTAATTGGCCATGAAACGGGCGTGATACAACGGTTTTCAATCACTATTCCAATTATATTGAAAATTCAGATGGGATAGTGGAGGTGAAGTGCGGCATAAGTTGGAAACTGATTTGCAGGGCAGGTGCAATATGGGATGGATATCTGTTTTAAGTGTAGTTCTGTGGTTGTAACTTCAAAAAAATATCATTACATCTATATATTTCATATTTTGAAATATATATGTGACTCAAATAGTATAATATGGGTAATGAATGATGACGACTATTCATTCAAATCGATCCAATAAGATGCCTCTCTGCTGCTGAATTCATGATCTTCTCTTATATTTGGCTCAAGATATCGAGCTTCACAATCAAGCCGGAAATAAATTTCTACACGGACTAAATATTTAGCCAGTTGGGTGAACTTGTGTGAGGACGAAATACAATTCATTTTATCACAACAATAACCACAGTAGTTGGGTTACCATCTGATACTGTCACCGTCCAAGTACCCCGACGATGTTGTCGTTGTTGGCACACCGCTGCTGTGGAAATTTTGCTTCCGATCATTTCATTGGTGGCGTGATGTGGTTTGCCACAAGGGATTCTCTATGTTCACTGTTGACCTATGACCTTACTGATTCACCATCTGTTCACCAGTTCCCAACAATTCTCGTCCGTTGTTGCTCACCGCTGGTGCTCGTTGTCCTCCGCTAGTGCTTGTTGTTGCTCCAAAAAAGTTGCCGATGCTCCGCATTGCACTCACTGCAGTTGCAAAATGCAGCCTAAGAAGATCAAAAAAATGACACATTTTTTTTTCTTCCGTATACGAAACGCATCATCACGTCTATGCTTTTCTGACCATCAAGGTATTTTTAAGTGATTTTCTGGCAACTTTTCGGTGGTTTCTCGGCAATCACTTCAACAATTGTTTGGTGACTTTTTGGTGTATTCTAACTATAAGGTTTGAGTTTTAAATTTTATATTAATTATGATTAATTAAATTGAGAATAATAAAATTAAAGTCAAAGAAGAGAGAAAATTGGTTCAAAGTTAATTTTGGATGGATTACATTAACTTGAAGGATGCTTGACCGATACCCAATGCGCGCCCCTATGCATGTTCTAGGCTGAGGCGTCATGCCTAACTAGCACCTAGTCGGAACTCAAGTGTGCTTTCCAGATCGCAAGGGGTCATGTTCATACATGACATGTTTTGTTACTAAAATGATGTTACTTCACATTTATGAATTCTCACTCTCATTCTTTACAAATTTATTAAAATTATATTTTTAATTTATATTCTTTGAATTATTAAGTTATTTTCTTATAATTTTCTTATATGTATGTGTTGAATTCATGATTATATCACTTTTATAAGCTTTAATTTCATATTTAATATTCTTATATTTTTAAAATTATTAAATTTATATATTATATATTTTAAAAATTTAGTAATTTGTCCCTATATGCATGTTATTTGAAATAAAATATTAAAATATTACTAATTTTTTGTATGATTTTGTTTGAAAAACTTATAATTTAGTCTTTGTGTGTTCAAAAAAACTTGTATGTTTAAGTTTTTATAGAATTTTTATATACTGCATGGTAATTATTTGAAAGGATTATAAAAAAATTTTTATAATTTATTAAAAAATTAAGAATATTTTCTTTAAATTGAGAAAATATAAGAATTATATAAAATTATATAGAATTTTTATTTGTTTATGCATTGAATCATTATAAGATATTCAACGGTAATAAATATTAAGGGTTTGATTGTGTGAAAATAAATATAACTCAAATTTTTATTATCCACTTGTTTAATTGGTAAGGTTTTACTGACCCTTAATCCCTAAGAAATGACATGTTGAATATAAATTTATATGCCCATTTTGACTATGCATTGAAAATAAAAATTTCAAAGCTATACATATTGGTTTGGCATTGCATCAGAAATTAATCCAGGGTTTCTTCTGACATGTTTAAATATAAATTATATCTTAAATTTTATAAATTTGTATACTTTATTGAATTTTTGACTCACTTTTATTTCTATTTTTTTACTAATCCCTTATATTAGCGGTTCGGACACTTGTATGATGAGTAGGATCGAAAAAAGGTCATCCAAAGAGATTAGGTTTAGAATTGTTGGTTATTTGATGCTGTATTTAATTTTTGAATAATAACTTAGAATATTTATGATATTCAAATGATGGTTTGTAAATTATCATATTGATATTAGATTTCTATTATAATTGTTTAGATACTTTGCTTTTTTATTTAGATGTGACGTCTTACATATAATCCGACATTGTGTTATGATCAGTGTTCTAACAATCTACTAACATGATATTTCTGGTCATGTTATCAAGTTATAATATTTTTACTTTGGTAAGTCGATATATGACATGAAACTCACATCCATGGATTATTAGATTTATTATTTGTTCATGATTAATTTCGTTAATTATAAATTTTGGGATTGAGTTTTAGAACATAACACCAATGACCTTCTAGTGACTTCCTAATATATTTCTAACAACTTTTCAGTAATTTTTCAATAACTCTTCGAGCAACTCTTTTGTATTAATTATTATCGTTCAATTAATATTATTATTTTCTAGTTATATTTTGCTTGAAAGATATTGATTATCTTATTGAAATTATTTTGGTTAATACCAACTATGACTCATGGGCCTAGTAAATGTTTGTTTTTCCAATTGGTTATAGACATTGCTACTTTTTTACAAGGGCAAAACCTAAACCTATAAAAATAGACAATGAAACATTCAAAAAATTTGACAAACATCTTAAAAAATGGAAAGAAACTTATTGTAATATATTTTATTAATTTATTAATATATCAATTTATTCTATTTGGAGCTTTCTTCCCAAATTCCAAAACATCAAACTCACTTGAGATTTATTTGTCAATCACTGCAATTGCTTCAGTAATAATGTCTTTCAATTTTAACCGAAATCTAAATTTTATTATATATTTTGGGAACCTATTCAATCAATTGTTGAATTTTACTCTCAAATTAGTAGTCTTTGGTATTAAATTTCTAAAGTCGATCCAACATTTCTAAATACTTAGTCTAATCAAACTCTTTACGGAGTGTTAATATTGTTATCACTTTACACATTTTATGGTAAACATCGATGATAAATTTGAGCACACTGGAGTTTTACTATAACATTGCCTTTTTTACCTACAGTTGACATTGCTTTAACAAAGCTTATTTTTTTAGCAAACTTGACAAAAATTTATGATATTTTCTCAATTGACTTAGTCCTGGCTACTATATTACCTATTTAATGGAAAATGCAAATGCAATTACTGTAAAAAGGGACATTATGTCTATGACCATTTTAAAAAGAAAGCCAAGGATGCCAAGGATATTAAAAAGGGTAAAACCTTTCAAAAACTCATAGTTGCTGCCTCTACAATTTTAGAAGTTCAGACCTCATATTCTCATATTTGATTATGGCTGATTTTGTGACAATTATTAACTAGGTTCTGCCTTGTATATTCACTATACTATCTGTTTCCTTAAGTTCTAATTTATTGATTCTATATGTTACAATTACATGATATCGAACGGTTCGTTAATATCTCATAAAATATATTTAGCTAACACACCTTTTATTTATACTATTGATGATTCTCATATGTATGTCAATTATGGTGGCTATTTATTTACACCTGATTTTTATACTTAATCTTTTTTTAGAAGGGTTACGATGTATAGAATTAGAAGATGAGCTAACTTGTTGGGACTAGATAAAAAATCAGATACATTATTTAGCTTACATCTCTATATTTTCTACATTTATATTCCACTCACCTTCTTATTACTGTTATCATTTCCAATCTCTAGCACAACCAACTTAATCACCTCTCATTACCTTGTATTTAGACTTTAACTTATAACTGTTATGTAAGTTAAGTTACTTTTGATTTTTTAATTGCATGTCCTATAATTTAGGTAGACAAATAACTTTATCTTTTAATAAAAGAGACTATTTAACTTTTGTACATTTTAATTTCATTAACTCCAAATTTTGGGGCCCATCTCTCTATTAGTAAAGGGTGAGTTGCGCTATTTTGTTATCTTTGTAAATAATTATTCAAACTATATATGAATTTATCTTTTATATAATTACTCTAAACTACATAATACTTTTCCATAATTTTAAGATATGAATCCCAAAAATTAGTTCAATAATTTTAAATGTAATTTAATTAATAAATTTTTTGGGTTAATTACAAATTTGAGTTAAAAAAATTTAGTATTAGACCAAAGTAATTTAGGTCAAATGGTACTTAATATGCGCCTGAACTGTGCATAGATATAATTTGGGTAGAATACCTGTACTTGAGCTATGCTCGAATAGCACTCATTTATGTTTGAACCAAAAAGTTTTCATTTGATATATGCCTGTAAAGCGCTTGTACATAATATAGAGTTTTTCTCTACACTTAAGCTGTGTCTGATCAACACACGTGCACTAATTTTCTTTAAATTGTCTATTTGATCAATTTTAGCATATTTTTAGTTAAAATTTGATAGAGAAGAGAGAAAGAGGAGAAGAAAAGAGAAAATAAGAGAGAAAAGGAAGGATAAAGAGAATTTGATGAGAAATCAAATTAATTTTGATAAATCTCAAGTAAATGCAAGTATATTTAAGTCATTTATTCATTTAGTACTTCTTATTTGTGAATTCTTTAAAGATTTATTATTTTAAATACTTATACATGTGATAATTTCTTACTCTATATGATTTTACATGACATACATATTGATGCATCCCAGGATCCAAATTATTGTATGGATTAAGAAACCATTCAATCTTTCATTATGGGTCGAATTGGAGTGAGTTCGGTCTTTATCCCTACTAACCTGGGTCATGCACACCACAAATAATAAATAAGTGGTCAGAGGATTGGTAGGACTTGCTTCCCATTTTATCATCTAACACTTAAGTTAGAAATTTTTCTCAAGAAATAGAAAGATACGAGGAAGTGGAAGAATACAATGATGCACGTATATGGGAATATGAGAAGAGGACTGAGCTCATCAACGGGGAACAACTTTGAGAAAGTTGGAGGGTAAGGTTCCGATGTGCTGCACTCGGGGAGTGACTTTTGGAATATTGAAGAGCAAAAGAGCTATTTTGAGAAAGAGAGTTTGGTTTTTTTTAAAATCTTGCTAATTGATTGGGATTGATCACTTTTTGGCAAGGAGGAGAGATATTTGTGGGTGTGACCAGTTGTGACATTGGCCCAAAAATTAGTGACAGGTGTCCCGTCAGAATTCACCAGCCGCTAGGTATTAATAGGAGTCACCATTGTCAGATGTCGTCTTGTGACAATGATGTGACCGCAGTTGGTTGTGGCCGATAAGAGCCAAGCTATTCCTGTGTGGATTAGCTTGGGCTGCTATTGGTTAGTGGGTATAGTGATTTTCTAGGGTTGACCTCTATCACCATTGGTCGGTGCCTATTACGCCGGCACTCTCTGCACTGCCAAACTACTACTACTAAGGTGGAGGGTGGACTTGGGTAGTGATGATCGCGCCACAGAGGCCGCCTGTTTGGCCTAGACCGTCGCTATCTTCTCTTGCCCAAAACATGTCCATTGGAGAATGGCTATCCATGGGATCTTTTGAGCTCCACTGCTTCCCGGGTCTTTTCGATAGATGGACCCGCTTCTCGGTCAACCTACAGTCAGATCAAACCCATTACATGCTAATCTATTAGCATTTCATAAAATTTTATAAAACTCATATTTTAAATTTATGTAAATCATGTTCAAGTATTGAAATTCCTGTATAAATATTCTTGCATATTGTTTAATTTTATATTTATACTTTTACATTATAACAATTTCTTCATAGTTATTTCTACATGTTCTTTATAAAAAATTTATGAAATTTTATAAATTATATTGAATTTATGAGATTTTAGTATAAATTGTTTTGAATGTCATAAATCTTCACACTTAAGTTATGCATGTCAATAATTTAATACTATTATTCTTGCACACTATACATGTTTATAAGAAAATTGGATAATAACTCTTCTCTAATTTTGATGAAAGAAATTAATTTTTTCAGTATGAAAAAATATGTATTATATATATTTTATATAGAATTTTTACTTTTGACAAAATAAGGATTATTATAGAGAATTGATAAAATATATTTAAATATATTCTAATATATTATTTATAAATTAAAAGTTAAATCCAATATCCATAGATCACAAAAGTGGTGCTTAATTTTGACTATAGAAAATAACATATTGTCGACTCATGTACAAATTCAGAATAATGATGTATGACTTTTGATTATATAAAAATAATTATAGATTAAAATTAAATATTTATCCTTATAAATGAGGTCATCACTAATTATTGATTGCTATATGTCTATAAAACTTTATTATACTTTATGTTTCATACTTATTATCCGATTTTCGCATGAAATTTAGCATAATTCCGATAATTATACAATTTTTTCCTATTCTGTGATTGTTTACAAAATTTACACGCTTTATCAAGAATTAGATATTATCAGCATTTCTAGTTTATGATTATGATGTTGTTATTAGCATATTTTATTTGATATATATATCATCATATAAAATTATATATATTTCAATCAATGTTAAACCCACTCTTATTATTTGTCTGTTAACCTTTCAAATTAGTGGGCCTGAAAAAACTTATAGGGATTTTAAAATCATTAGGAGGCTTTATAGAGAATAGGTTAGGATATTTTAGATGTTAAATATATTTTTAACTATTTAGATAAGTAAATGTTATTTCAACTACAAATTGAATGCATTTATTCAATTTCAGTTAATGTTTGTATATACTAGTAACTGATGAAAATTGTTAAGTCAAATTTTCGTACATTGTTGAGGTTTAATATTGGATACGCTATTTTCGGGTATGGATTTTAGATCCCGTGTTTGATTATTATATTAATATTTGGGCCGTTTAACAATATTTGTTTTGAATCTTGCATTTTGATATTTATTTTAGGTTTGAATAGGTCAATAAAATAAACTAATTTTGGATAACAAGGTAGACTCTGATTTTAAGCTAATTATGGGTTATGAAATAAAATTAATTTCAAGTTTTAAATTCAGGGACATGATAGTAATTTTTAGCAAATGATCAAAATTTAATTCTATCATACTATCAAAATCTTTTGTTTAAATAATACTACGGAATATACCTTCACATTTTTTTTTGGATCAACTTCAACAAATGAAATTGAGTCGTCTCAATTATATTTTTACATTTCTAATAACATGGTCATGCCAAATATAAGTCTGCCATATTCTTGATTACATTTTTACTTTGCTTGCCTCCGCTTATATTTTTGCATCCTTTTAGGGAGAAGCTATCCTTATAATCATCTATACTATCAATCAAATATCATCTCTTGTTATTTTTGACCAATCAACATATGAACGTCTCTATAAAAAGGTGCCCAATTATTTCTTTCTAATGGTTTTTGACTATATTTGCTTTATTTTTCTAACTCATTATGAGCATATCAAACTTGAATCTCGCTTTTGACTTTGGTGCTTTTTTAGCTATGACATTGAACATAAAGACTAGTGGTGTTACAGTCTTATAACTAAGATTTTTCATATTTTTAGGAATATTATGTTCTAAAACACAAAAATTCACCATTATTTCTTCATTCCCTCCAATCCCTTCTGCTTCTCTTCAAATTTTTACTGATCTGACTATTAATCATTCCCCAAACTTATTATTTAATGCAAACTCTATAAGCTCACCCATTTTTAAAGAATTTAGATCTTTTAATGACTTCAACATTACAATTGCGCCTTTGAAATTCTCTACCATTGTGGATATTGATCGCTCTTGTCATGTATGCATCCCTTCTACCCATTTTCGTGACTATCACTATTTTTCTACCTTAGGCACTCTTCATGAGTTACACAATTTTCACAAACCATGCTCAAAGTCTCTTTGACAATAAGTTATATCGAAAAGGCTTGGTGCTATTTATAAGACTCACACTTGAGATTTGGTTGTTATTCCATTTGGTAAAAGCATTCTAGGAAACACATGAATATACAAACAGAAAATAAATTCTAATGATTCAAAGTTCCAACACAAAGTGCATCTTGTGGTTAAGGGCTTTATGCTTGAGTATGGTATTGATTATAAGAAAATTTTTACTCCTATTACTTGTATCACTTTTGTTTGATCTTTCTTTACAGTAATTACTACATATAAATGACCCTTATTTTAAATGATTGTGAAGAATGTATTTTTACATGGAAACTTGATTGAGAAAATTTACACAAAATCTCTTACTAATTGTCTACATTCTCCTAGACAAGTATATCATATTGGACAAGTATTTTGCCGTTCTAAATAGGCTATTTGTGCTTGGTTTGCCAAGTTTGACTCTACTAATTCATAACTTGTATTTACCTCCAACTCTTATAACTATATCCTTTTTACAAGTCATATTACTACTAGTATCACTATTCTCGTATTTTATTTTGGTGATATAATTATTACTGGTAACGATAATGTTTGCATTTTTAAACTTAAATACTTTCTAGGTCAATGTTTTAAAATAAAGGATATCGGATTCTTTTGTTACTTTCTTGAACTTGAGATAACTGCTACATCTTATGGCTATCATTTGACACATACTAAATATACTTATGATCTTCTTTCTCGTGTTCGTTTTACTGACTGTAAGACGGTTATGAGTTTCCTTAAACATAATATCTAACGTTATGCTATTGATTGTGAATCTCTTTTGAATACTACACCTTATGACCTATTGGATGAAAAATATCATATATCTCACTGTTTTAGTTTTGATAGTGCCTATACTGTATATTTCATTAATCAATTTATATCAGATTTGTATTCTGTTTACTATGCACTTGTTCTTCATATTATTCGTTATGTGGAAGGTATTCTATTTGATGGGTTTTATATTTCATCTTATTCTTTATTGGATCTCCAAGCATATTCTAATACTGATTGGATAGAAAACCTCATTGATCGATGGTTTACTATTAGTCTTATCTACCTATAAAGGGATTTTCTTATTTCTTGGCGTAATAAAAAGTAAACTATTATTACTATTGTGTACCACGAATTCGAATTGTTTTATGGATTAGGGACAGCAAATCATATCTTCACATTGAGTCCATTTGGCACCCAATCTCCATAGCTTTGAACTTGAAACCTGCGCAATATAATTAAAAATGAAATGTTAGAGGACGACGAAAATTGTTTTTACCATAAATCCTTCGACGTTCAAGTTGGATGCTTGTATCGATGGATTAAATGTTCAGATGCGTCCGAAAGACAAACAGCTTGGAGGTGCGCCCATTGTAAGGCGTCTTAGATGCACTTCTTGTAGAGGGGTGTCATAGATGGCCGAGATGTTCTTGAAGGATGGTCGGGCACTTGATAGGAGAAAGATTTTGGAAGGACTTAGAGGCCCTCATAAAGTCTCATTTCCCCTTTTCTCCTCTTCCCTCTGGATCCTTCATTCCTTTTCCCCGTGCTCTCCCCTTTAATGTTGGTACCGTTGTGATATTTATAGAATAGACAGGCTATTAAACTGCCTGTTAAACTATCCCCAACGGATAATAGCTGAAGCTACCTATGATAACCACCAGCCATAAGACGAAGCGGTTGAGTAGTTTTTCTTCTTGAGTCGGGTTTATTGAGCCTATCAGTTTGCCTATTCTAGTATTGATGCTCAATATTGTACTATGACTTTTAAACTTCTCTTACTTCATTAACTTTTATAGGACATTAGTGTTTATTAGAATCTCTAGTTTCTTGGCAAAATAAAAGCAAACTATCGTTGCCCATTATTGCACTAAGGTTAAAAATCATACTATGACATCTAAACTTCTTTTATTTTGTTTACTTTTATAGGATATTAATGTTTATTAGTTCAATAATATTCTTATATATTATGATAATTACAATATTATTTAATTTTTTTATAATAAAGTATTTCATAAATGTATAAAATATATCAAAATTAATCATCATTTTGTGTGCCATCACTTTAAGGAAGATACCCTTTACCTCTTTTCAGTTTCTTCAACTAATCAATTGGTTGATATTTTTACAAAAATTTATTTACCTAGTCATCACATCTATCCAGTTTCCAAGATTAAGTTGATGTCTTTAAAACCATCATGAGTTTGAGGGAGGATATTAATTTACCTAGTCATCACATCTCTTTAAAATCATCATTTATTATTAAGAATATTATATTATTTCTAAATTAAAAGATAATGATCTTCTAATATAAGTTACTTAATGTATATTAAAATATATATAATATTACTCATAAATTAGAGCATTGACATATTATAATTTAAATTATTTATATAATTATCATTGTTATAATTCTTCTACCTTAAGTTATCACCTTTCTTATAAAAGGATGAGTCATTATATAATTATAGATATATAGAAATATAAAGATTATTTATTCTCTTTCTTTTTATATTTTTACAGTATAAAACAAGATGGACAAAATTTTTTTGGCATTCCCTTAAATCAAAGGGTAAAAGCATGAAGTTTTAGCCCCATATAATAAATTACTATGAGTATGGTTACATTATCTTGCAAACACTTCCTTTGATTTTACCATAATATTAAAAAAATCAAAGTAAATAAAATAAGAGATAAAAAATAAACAGAATCACCAGTAAAATATTTAAAAATAATAAATTAAATAACGTATTTAAAAATGGCAAATATTGAAACAAGATTTGAAGCCTATACTGTTTGCGATGATCTTCTACTCCTTTTTTTTTCTCTCTCTAGCGCTTGTTGAAACGATCTTAAAGTTTAACAATTAATGCTTTAAAAATCGTACAAGACTTTTATATCTAGAGTTAGTATTTGAATGCCAAATTTAGAGTTTGAGCACTAGAAGCAAATTTTGCATATATGCACTTTTTGCTATGGTGGCCCATCCAAGCACTTTTACTATTGCTACTCAAGTATAAGCATCCCATTATCCATTGATCAAAGTGTCATCCAACCATTCTATTGAAGAATCTCCTTCGTTTGAGTGTAGATTAATCAAACCTTTCGCAAAACTCCATAAGGCTAAGGCTAATAAATCAAAGAATGTGGATGTACATAATAGGCATAAAATTTACAAGTGAATGACCTATCATAATATCTTACATATGTTAATAAAAATAAATTTATACATACTTATAATAATCAAAATGTTACATAAATTATACAATTTTAAAATAAATGTAAACAAAAAATTAGAGTTACTAAAGTTTTTATATACTACTACCTGCAAGTATCTATCTTAAAAAGTTAAAAGGTCTAGAATTATAAAATTAGTCAATACATTTTAATAAATGGAGGCATGATATGTAAATTTTTAACTATATATGGGACTAATAAAAAGCAGCAGATATCTTATCAAATTATTACATTCGTATCCGTTAAAAAAAATTTAAATAAAAATTTTAACCTTAAACATATAAAAGATTAAAAAAATAAAATAAAATGACCTTCACAAAACGACCAAACTAAGGGTTGGTTGGGATGTAACAGGTCACAATGACCTAAATAAATTTGACATAATTAAACAAAACCACAATCCTTAATGGGAGAAAATTTTTTTGGGAAATTGAGGCATAATTAAACAAAATTTAAAGATACGCGGAGATAAAATTGTCATACCTAAGGCTACCGAACGAAATGACTAATTAGCTGACACTTCATCTTTAGATTGATGCTGGAACCACGAACATCGCATTAAATACGTTCACATCGAACCAGAACCTATCAAAATGCGATCAAGGGATCAAGGGACCTTTGATATAATGCTAAGCAATCAAGGATAGGCTATGTTCGAGGGGCCTCTCCAACCGCTAATCAAACCTACCATTTGAAGCCTCGTGCTCTCCATCTGTCAATCAAACCAACCGTTTTTCATGATTTTCAATAGAAAATTACAGAAAATAATCACTTCTCGATCCCCAAGCGGAGCAACTCAGAGTCACCAAGCCTTTTGGATAAGCTTGGATTCTGATTCCTTGGGTCACCTTCTTCTTGTCTTTTCTTCTTTCGAACAGAGTAAGAGAGAGGGAGGGAGAGAGAGAATCACTGGGAGTGAGGTTTGCAAAAATCTGGGTTTTTCTTTGTTTGTGGAAATGGGAGTCCTGGGAGATGCCTTCACGCAGCTTGTAATACCATTGGCCGCCATTGTTGGCATTGGGTTTGCTCTGATTCAGTGGATTTTGGTCTCGAGAGTTAAGGTTTCAGCTGAATCTGGCTACACTGATAGCTTGATTGAAGATGAGGAAGAAAATGTTCAGAACGACGATGTTGTTGTTAAGTGTGCTGAGATTCAGAACGCCATCTCTGTTGGTCAGCTCTCCTCTTAGTTGAATTTTATTACTGTATTGACTAAACACTTAAATGCTGATATTATTTCTTTTTGGGCAAATTGTTTTTTTAGCATAAAATTTCTTCTTTCTGTTAAAAAAAATGTCATTTTATGATTCAATTTTTCTGGGAATTGTTTAAAAGTGTCTTCTTTGTTTCTTCCCTAAAGTTTTAAACTCCAGAAATATGGGGAAATTCTTTTTTTTTTTTTTCCCCAGAAAATATTGAAGTTTTTTTAAAAGAAAATTTAACCTATTTTCTAATCAATTTTTCTCCCCCCTAAAATTTAACTTCTCAATTCCTCAAATTTCTCCTTGAGTTTGTGTGCCTGTGCATGATTAATAATTTTCAAGGTTGCATTATTGGCGACGACTAATTACCAATTTTGGATCCTGAAGATTTTGAAAGTGAAGTTAATTTTTTTTAAAATAATTATTTCCATTATAGTCTCCGTTCTGCTCCAATTCTCCAGAACCAAAATTAGAATTATTTCTTTAATTTTTTAACGGTTGGTAATTTCTCATTTGCTTCCTCTGTAATTAGCTCATGGCTCATAGTGTTGTTTTAAAAGAGACGTAATCGGGTGAATAGTAGGATGCCGAACTCCACATACAAAAAGATATAGTAAAGAAATGAAAAAGGGGAGAATGAACATGCGAATTTTTATGTGAAAAACATTTATCAAGTAAAGAAAAAATCACGGGGCATTCGTTCACGAATCAATTTCACTATGTGTGAGGCTGGAAATAATATCCCACAATTATACTGGTACAAGAGAAAAAAGACCGAAGAACAGAGCAGAGCACAAGTAATACAAAAAGCACACTTCGTTTTGCTCACAATTCTCTATCTTTTTTTTTCCTGTCTTTTTCTCTCTCTTTATTTTTCACCTTCGCCCTCTCTTAAAATTACAGACGTCAATATTCAGCAAATCTGAGAAATAATTTTTTTTGGGACAAAATCTATCATTGCCAATAATATGAATATACTCTATACAAAAACGGTTCATGCATAACCGCCTGAGATCACATACGCTCAGAAGATCTTCTGAGCTGGCACCATTCTGGATTTCCTGACAATCGACCAATATTCCAACCACCACGTTCTTCACAAGACCGGTCAACGCCAGTTGATAGTCCTTTCCACATGACCGCTAATCCCCTAGGAGATCGGTCTGCAATCCTTCAGGGATCTTTCAACAATGTATGACAGCTTATGCTACCCGTCGGTCAATATATTGACTAGACATTGTTATCAGTCCAATTATTTTCGGTCAACTTTGTTGATTGAAATTTCTTCAGCTTATTTGCTTCGCAGTCCATGAGTTCCGTCTGAGTCCTTCGATTATTAGGACTTTCACATGGGAGTGACCTCTAACACATAGAACAGTGAAACCATCTATGATGTTTCTAATCAGTAATTCCTTCTCATAATTTTGACGAAATTGCCTCAGTTTTCGCTACCTGAAAACAGAACGTAACAGGAGAGATTGGAAGAACCTGTAATTGTTCTCATGATGGTGTTTTAATCTTCTGAACAGCTAAACGGAGTCGTTTCTTAAACTGTTCTTTGCAATCTGTCTAATGAGGAACTATCGATCACAATATTCGGATGTAAAACTGTTATGTTCTAATTGATCAAAACATAATCAGATTCACTGTACAATTTATACCTGATGTTAATTAACTTGGCCTCTCTCTTTTTTTTTCCTTTCTTTTTTTTTTTTTTGAGATATCTCCACACAGGAGCAACTTCATTTCTGTTCACGGAATACAAGTACATGGCTATATTCATGTCTGCGTTTGCTGTTATAATCTTCTTCTTCCTCGGCTCTGTGAATGGCTTCAGCACTAAGAGTGAGCCGTGTGTCTACAATAAAGGGAACATGTGCAAGCCTGCACTGGCGAATGCTTTCTTCAGTATGATTGCGTTCTTACTCGGAGGTCTCACCTCCACCCTCTCGGGCTTCTTGGGAATGAAGATTGCGACGTACGCCAACGCCCGTACGACGTTGGAGGCGAGGAAGGGCGTCGGGAAGGCGTTTATCACCGCCTTCCGCTCTGGCGCCGTCATGGGGTTCCTTCTCGCCGCCAATGGCCTTCTGGTCCTCTACATCTCCATCAATCTGTTTAAGTTGTATTATGGGGATGACTGGGAAGGACTGTATGAATCTATTACCGGTTATGGGCTCGGCGGTTCTTCGATGGCGCTGTTCGGTAGAGTCGGCGGCGGAATATACACTAAAGCCGCCGATGTTGGTGCTGATCTGGTCGGGAAAGTCGAACGGAATATCCCCGAGGACGATCCTCGAAACCCGGCTGTAAGTTTCTCTCCTCTTACTAAGGGGGGGCGGCACAGCGCCTATGCCGCGCGTCACTGCCCGTTGGATTTAATCCAATTAAATCCAACGGGCAGGAGTTAACTCCTCTTATTTTCCTTTTTTTAATATATTTTTAATATATATATATATATAATTATTTTTATAAAATATAAACTCATAAAAATTTAAGTATATAAATAAATTTAATTATAAATTAGATTAAATATTTATTATTTATTAAATATTTATATTTATATTTTATAATTTTATGAAATAATAAGTTTATAATTATATATTTTAATATGTTATTATATAAATAAGATTATATCTTATAAATTTATTAAATAATAATATTATAATTATTTATTATTAAAATTTTATTATATAAATTAGATTATAATTTATAAACTTATAAAATAATAATTTTACAATCATATATTATTAAAATATTATTATACACATAGGATTGGATTTTATAAATTTATGAAACAATAATTCTATAGTAACATATTTTTAAAATATTATTATATTAGTGGGATCTAAAAACTATAAAAAAATATCTTTTTAATATTTTATTATTTTATAAAGATTTTTAGGAATGAAAAAGACAATAAAAATATATTTTTTAAAGAAAAAATAAAAATAAAAAGAAGAAAAAAATATGTAGGATTAAATCTAATGGGTTGTACCCATGCGATTTTTGCGGGGGAGGGGGGGGGGGCGACGGATTTGGGGATCCTGCTTCTCCAATGGGATTAAAAATATATAAAACATAAAATATGATTATATTTTTAAAAATTTTTTTATAATATTAATATTTATTAAATATTAAGTTAAAAATTAAAATTATTTTTTTAAAAAATAATTATTTAAATATTATTATATAAAATATAAATTTTAACTATTGAAATTTTTTTAATTTAATAGTTAAAAATAGAAAAATAGGATTTTTTTTTTTAAGAAGAAGCAGGATCCCTTGACGTCCTGTGCAGAACCATCCCCTAAGCCTTCCTAAGACTAACGTGAGGCCGCTAACTGTTACGCTATTTATATTTTGGAGGCTTTTTAAAAAAATATATTTTTAATTAAATTTGAATCAAACTTGATTTAGATTTACACATATATTTGGAATCATTAGGTTAATTTAGGCCTAGACACGATCCGATTTTTTAAATTAAAAATTATAACTATATTATTTTGTAATCTAAATTAGATGGTCTATTGATATTTTTTATTTATAAGTATTTTATTTTAAATTTATAATTATATAAAAATTATCTAAAAATATAAAATATTTTTAAAATTATATTATTTAGATTAAAATATTATGTAGGTGTATCTTTAAATAAATAATATTTACATAAAAAAGTTATACTAAAATATAATGTATTGAAACCATTTTTGAAACCTATTACTTATTTAAAATAAAAAATATTTTATTTATAACAAAAATTCATAGTCTAAACTTAGCTAGGCCGAATTGATCACTCTCGTCCATGCCAGGCTTAGCCTGAAAAAATAATTTGATATAATTTTTAATTATGTTTGCCCATAATACTAATATATTTTAATTAAATTATATAAAATTTTAAATTAATTAGACTAATTAGATGACTCAATTTCAATCAAATTTATTTTTATTGGCATAATTGTTTTATTAGTAATTTGAGTGCTTATGATTATAAGATAAATTCATTGTATTATAATGTAATATTTATAGTATTAGACATCTAAGGTGGCTTGACTAGAATGACTTTTTATTTGGCAAACTCCTCATGCCAATGTCCTTTTTTGCCCAAAACATGAAAGAGTACGCAGAGTCATTTTCCAAATTATATGTTGATACATAATGAAAAGACAACAGAGAATTTTAAAAATGATATTATGATCATTTGATCAATAACAAAGTTAGAGCAGAGTTAGAAGTTTAAGTTGCTCGATGAACAATTTCAGGTCATTGCAGACAATGTGGGAGACAATGTCGGAGACATTGCCGGGATGGGCTCCGACCTATTTGGATCTTATGCCGAGTCTTCCTGTGCCGCACTCTTCGTTGCTTCGATTTCATCCTTTGGCATTAGCCATAACTTCACTGCCATGTCTTATCCTTTGCTGATAAGCTCAATGGGAATAGTAGTTTGCTTGGTGACCACATTGTTCGCAACCGATATGTTCGTGATCAAGAACGTTAAGGAGATCGAGCCATCCTTGAAACGGCAGCTTCTCATCTCGACTATTTTGATGACGGTTGGAATCGCTATGGTCACCATGCTTGCTCTCCCGTCGGAATTCACACTCTTCAACTTTGGAACCAGTATGACTGTCAAGAACTGGTATGCCTCCTTTCTTTATGTTTGATTGAGTGAAAGATAAAGGGGATTGCTCACATATTAAATAGCTGCTTATGTACGCTTATTGAAAGGTTGACTTT
This sequence comes from Nepenthes gracilis, assembly GCA_033239525.1. Taxonomy (NCBI): domain Eukaryota; kingdom Viridiplantae; phylum Streptophyta; class Magnoliopsida; order Caryophyllales; family Nepenthaceae; genus Nepenthes; species Nepenthes gracilis. Next base: position 16,481,631 of record BSYO01000012.1, read on the forward strand.
CATTCACCCGGCTAGTATAAAACCAGGAAAGAGAGATGCATTTAGATAGCATGTAAACAAACCGTGCATCCTAAGGAATGAGAAATGCTTGTAATTGTTAAAAAGGCTACTCCTAATCTCTAAAGTGGCCCGTCATATCATTTATAGCTTTTTGGTTTAGGTTTTCAATTGAACTTATTTAATGGCCTTGTGGAATGGCCGCTTACAGAAGCTAAGTGCACTGAGAAACGTTATCTTTTTTAGTCTTTTTGCACAATGGTTTACTGGTGGTGGAAGATAGGGTTATTCGAACATACAAGAGTCTTCCAAATATTAAGAATGCTGTTTTTTACCAATCAAGTAGTACAAGAGATTCAGAACTTGTTCCAAACTTATTTCCGAGGCATACTAATTTCGATATTTGGGTTAGTGTTGTAGGTTGGGAATGAATATTCCATGAGAACAGTTTAACTACTTATAAATAAACAATAATTAAGCCCATAATCTCATGAATTTACTGAGTCCTGGTTTCATGCAATAACAATTACATGCAAAACGACCATGTTTAGTGGCTGCAGCAGGGTAGAGACAGCAGGAGGCAGTGGTGGGCTGAGAATGTCAACTCCTTATTAGTTTCTTATGTTATTATTAAATGTTATACACTAAAAAATTAATTCTTAATTTAATTCTCATAAAATTAAAATAACCAACGAAATGTGAGAATATTTATTTTTAAAGTTATTCCCATATTATTCTATTTTTTTTAAATATCTGTTTTATTCTTACCTTATTTTATTTTTACGACTAAATTTGTTATAATGATAGCCTTTACTTTTCTACCTGTGCCTTCCGTTCTTTCTAATAACCATTCAATTACTCTTGGACACTTTAGATAAGATGGCATTCGCCTATATATCCACTCATCTGTATATTTTTATGTGGGTCCATTAATATATATGAATAAATGAGACACTATGTCGTCACTTATCTCCCACAAACACTGTTCCAACCACATATATATATATCTTGATTGCAATTTGTTCTTTGTCACTCATTATAGGCATCTATTCTTCTGCGTGGCAATTGGCTTGTGGGCTGGTCTTGTTATTGGGTATACTACAGAGTATTATACCAGCAATGCGTACAGGTAATCTTATTTTTCTTGCCAATAGTATAATTAATTAAAGCACTTCCTCCAAGAATTGGAGAATCCTCATAAATGTCAAATGTTCAATGAAAGTGCGTTGCACTAGTTGCAGAAAGCTGAAAGCGCTATTGTCCCACTTTAGACAAGCGAACTGATATAAGAAAGGAATTTGTGCTCCTTTTAATTAACGGCTCATATTTGTTTTACAGCTGAAATGATTCGTGATCCATTCTAAAGCATTTGAGTAACATGTTGTAGATATATTTATTATTAAACAGAAGGTCACTTATTTTTGTCATCCATGGAAAATAAAAAATTACCCGATAATAATGGGTGCTCTAAAATAAGTTTCATAGAAAATAAAGTTAAGTATCAATTATTTTAGGGTTTTTTTATTGAAGAATTGTGCATTACAGAGGTTGGGAAGAGGAGGCTTGGCATGGAAGTACAGATATTGCCATATGACCTAATATTCATTTAATTTAAATGGTAGAAATAATTTCTTTTATAATGTAAGATAAAATCACATATAATAAATCCAAAAGTGTTTAATCTTTTTTCCAATGACAGCACATAACATAGCAAAAGTTTTTTGCATAGAACTGTTGTAAATTGTTCAGATCATTGTCGGTTCTTGCAGCCCGGTTCAGGATGTGGCAGATGCATGCAGAACAGGCGCAGCAACAAATGTGATATTTGGGTTGGCCTTGGGATACAAATCCGTAATCATACCAATCTTTGCCATTGCATCCGCCATTTACGTGAGCTTCAGCTTGGCAGCTATGTACGGGATTGCGGTGGCTGCGCTAGGGATGCTGAGCACAATCGCCACCGGGCTAGCCATCGACGCATATGGTCCCATTAGTGACAATGCTGGCGGGATCGCAGAAATGGCGGCCATGAGCCACAAAATCCGTGAGAGAACGGATGCATTGGATGCTGCCGGGAACACAACTGCTGCTATTGGCAAGGTAAAGACCTAGCTTTTGTACGTGTGTGTAAAATTCGAACCGCTAGCAAGGTAAGTTTCTTAATTAACTGCTGTATAGGTTGGTCTAACCTAATTCATTAAACTTGCATGAAAAATTTATAGGTTAAATGTATCACATCCGAATTACATGATAGAAATTTTGGAATAATAACTTAATGTAAATCCCTGTAGATCGACATTAATTTTTTGAATGGTTGTATTAAAACTCTTATTATAGGGCTTGATGTATGATTAAAAAATACCTAAAATTCTGCATAATAGATAAATTTAGGTTTTTAAGATGAAAAGAAAATGAAAAATATCAAGATATTCCTTTTTTATATTTTTATATTTAATGGAATTAATTAATTTTACCAAAATCTAATGTGATGTTTTTTATCATAAAGAAATACACCGCTTCCTACAAAAAAGTGAATTTAAATTTTTAGAAAGTTAAAAAATGATAGAAAATGTCAATATGAGAACATCTAAATTTTGATACATACTTCTGATATTTTAATTATGTGTTTAATATGATAGAATTTGAGATATTTTGATCTATGAAAATATTAAGGCAAATTTCATTCGCGAAGGTTCAAATACTATTATATATGTCTCATAAAAAAACACAAAGACAGGAAGAAAACTTTATGTGAACTTCCTTAAGTTTCTTGTGTCTCATAAATCAGGGTTTTGCCATTGGATCAGCGGCTCTTGTATCTCTTGCCCTATTCGGCGCTTATGTCAGCAGGGCTGGCATTGAGGCTGTCGATGTGCTGTCTCCGAAGGTGTTCATTGGATTACTCGTGGGGTCGATGCTCCCTTACTGGTTCTCCGCCATGACAATGAAGAGCGTCGGAAGCGCAGCTCTTAAAATGGTCGAAGAGGTTCGTCGGCAATTCAACTCCATTCCCGGGCTTATGGAAGGAACAGCCAAACCCGACTATGCAACCTGCGTGAAGATTTCCACCGACGCCTCCCTTAAGGAGATGATCCCACCCGGTGCCTTGGTTATGCTCACTCCCCTTGTTGCGGGCACCTTCTTTGGCGTAGAAACTCTAGCCGGCGTTCTCGCCGGCTCTCTTATTTCCGGAGTGCAGGTATATTGTTGTTTCCTTCTCTCCCATGCTAAGAATGGAAGCTTGAGAACAATACTAGAGTTAAACAATTATATAATTTGATAGTCATGGATTTAGCAGTAAAAAATAATCTTTTATATAATATAATGTGCAAGCCCATCTACAAAACGAAATCTAGCTGCCCTTTTTTTTTATTTTGTGAAAAATTTATTTGACCTTCTCAATTATTATTTCTTTATTTTCTACCTCGGCTAGCTAATTTCATATTTGGGTTATTTTTTAGTCTAAGTTAATAAATATAATGCCTAAATTGACTATTTTTTTAGTTAATTAGATAACTCATATGTTTGAATTTTGATTTGGTCTATTTTTATATGCTTTTTATGTTGTCCTTTTTAGTATGATAATGCTAAATGTTCAACCTATCTATAACTTAATTTGTACAACCTATAGTCTATATTTAGAGTTTATTTTGTTTTTATTTTTAAAAAATTCCTTTTAAATCCTAATGAGCTCCACATAGAGGAAGTACAAATTGGTGAGATACATAAAATTACCCTTTTTGTATATACACAGCACCAATACATTGTCATTTTCTTCTAGGTTGCTATATCGGCTTCAAACACTGGAGGCGCATGGGACAATGCTAAGAAGTACATAGAGGTAACCACTTATTTTTTGCTTCTTTCATCACACTTCTCCCTCAATGGTAAATTTCATTCCTCCATAATGCCAGGAGAGCTCTTGATCAATTTTTTTGTAATTTTTTTTTATAAAAAATAATAACATGATTGCTTGAAAGAAGTCTATCCCATAAAAAAAAAAAAAAATTAAAAGAGTTTTTTACTATAATTTTTTTTATAAATTTCTTTGCACATTGATCCGCTGATAAAATTTTGAACCTAATTCTACTTACTTGACTCGACTTTTCTGCAGGCTGGTGCTACAGACCATGCACGGTCGTTGGGGCCAAAGGGGTCAGACCCTCACAAGGCAGCAGTCATTGGTGACACGATCGGTGATCCACTAAAGGACACGTCGGGCCCTTCTCTCAACATCCTTATAAAACTCATGGCCGTAGAATCTTTGGTGTTTGCTCCTTTCTTTGCTGTTCACGGAGGCTTGCTCTTCAAAATCTTTTGAAATCGGATGCTGCTTAATTTGCTATCTGGGTAGCTTGGACAGATAGCGTTTAATGTTTTTCTATAATGACAAATCCTGATCTTATTTTATGAGTTTGAATCAAAACTCCGATGCATGATCTTGTTTATAAAAGTGTTTAACTATGCTCATTTGTTGCTTGGGTTGCAGAGTCCCACCGCCTCGTGTTGTAGGTTTTGCTGTTGAATCGTTGTACATATCAGCATTATGCAATACAATATCAAACTGGGGTTCAAAAGCCCCCCAAAAAATTCAAACTTTTCTTTAATTTTTTGAGTTTTATGTTTAGTTTATGTTCATTTTTATGTAGTACTTGTACTAATATTTTCCCCTTAAGCGTTGAACTTGTAAAACTTATCTTCATAAACGTGGTATAAGCAAATACAATATGCGAAAAAAATCACTTGTGGCCATCATCTAAAGATTGGCTTAATTGCTTGTTCAACTTTAAATTTATCTATTTATTTAAAATTTAAGTATTTATTTTGAAAATAGGAAAATTTTAAATTTAAATAATTTATTAAAATTTTATTTTTCATTATTTTAAAAATAATTTTAATTATTAAAAAAAAAAAGTCTATTTTTGGAGTTACAATAAGAGAACCCTACTCAATAGTCTCTCTCTCTCTCTCTCTCTCTCATTCATCGCCAGCGTCTCCCCATGGAGATTAGGAGACGGAACCTAGTCTGATTTCACTCTTCTTCTGCTGTCGCTGTTCGCGATCGCTTCTGCGAAGGTCTTCCTTGAAGAGTGATCCAGCGGTATACTCTCATTCTTTGCACATTGTACTTTCTATTGCTTGGCTGACACTTCAATTCAGCCTCTTGGACTCGGCTTTGAATGTTTCATACTTTGATTTTGGATCGATTCTTGCATAAACTTAACGTAATTTACCAAAAAAATAAAAGCATAACGATGAATTTCGATGCGCTATTCATCCTGTTTTGCTCGCTGTTATTTTTCTGTCATTTGTGATTGCAATTGATCGTATTGGTGTATGATGTGCTTAATTTGGGTAAGACTCTGACAAATTTCGCCCAATCGTTGTGATCTTTACATTTCTCTGCATCCAATTGTTTTGTATTTCTGCGTTCCTCACTGATTTCCGTTCTTACTTGATCTAGTTTGAATAGTTGGAATTCTATAGTACGGATTAATTATCTTCATTTGTCTGTAGCGAATTCTGTAATATATCTGCCTTCTCATGTGTTATTTATGTTATTTTCTGTATAAAAAACGATGGTGGCATCTCATTTTATTTCGAAAAACATGATTCTTCAAATCACAACCGTGACTTCTTATAAATGGTTATTATTATTATTATTAATTTTAAATTTTAAATTTTATAATTTATTTTATTTTAATTTACCAATCTTGTATACCTCTCTTTTTAAACTCGATGGTTATAATTTAGAAAAGCTGAATGCCTATTTAAAGGTTGTATTTATACTCACAATTGCTTGCACCTATAGACAAACATTATTGCCTTTTGATTAATAACATATTATCGCTAATATCTGATCTATTATAACATTAATTCTAATTAAAAAGAATTTTTAATTTTAAAAAAGACTCACACGGAGAAAAAATTACATTTCTCTTGATATATTGAAATAAATAAGACAGTTTAAAACTATTAGCGAAAAAAATCTCAGATCAAATATGTATACAAATGCTACCATCACATATACGGTTTATTTACATATATTGGATGTCATTTAAATTTAAAAGCTTAAGCTATTTGGATGTCATCTAAATCTAAAAGCCTAAGCTATTAAGTCATAAAAGTTAACATACATTTATAAGTAGTTATAATCATAGATGTCCATCCACTTTAACTCATACATATTTTCCAAATAATAAATAGTTGTTTGGTACATTTGATATTGTTCATTATGTCTACAATCCCTTTCTATATTTTGGGACCCATATTATTATTATTATTATTTTAATTTTTTAATCTAAAAGAGCCCAACATTGGAGCATGAGTTATGGGTTTTGAATTTGCTTTCTATCATTAGACTACTGCATACTTGTGATCATTAAAATTGTGCACCCATTCACATATCATCTTTGAATATGCAACCCACAAGGAAGAAAATAAAGCAAAAAATATGAACTTTGAAATGCATACCATATATTACTCTCCACAAATACATATAAAAAACCAAAATTTAAATCCCGATAACATTAATCGACTAATCGTTAGTATAGTAGTGTGACTTTCCAATCGACCGGTTTGGATTCAGTCATCGCAATCTCAGCTAATCAGCCTTACATTCGTCAAACGATTATTTAAAAAAAGAAAAAAAAAAAAAACTCTCACCCCAGGACAATTTTCATTTGCTTCCAACAGGGCTTGATTTTGGCATCTTCACGACTAAAACAGGGCAGTTTGCGTTTTGTACGCAGTGGTTGCTTACACTCCCCATTATGGACCTGCCATTGGGAATTTCATTAGAATCAATTTGAACAGGAATAATTAATATTATATTAAATTTCATAATATTAAATAATTATCAAAAATATATAATTATTATACATCTCATTTAATCAGTAATTGTAATGGGTGGGGCAGTTTTTTTTTTCAATTATCGTACCGGCTCCATTGAAAATTGTAAGTGGGGAGGATTTTTCGGTACAAATAATTAAAATTATTTTTAATTCTAAAACCCCGATCTAATTTTTAAAAAGTACATATAAAATCTAGGCCCGATCTAATGTTATTTTTGTGAGTAAAATTATCATCCTTAATTTTACTGAATAATTAAATCCCCTATTCAATTAAAATAGAGCAATGTTAAATAATACTATTTAAACACATTTAAAATATTTTTTTAATAATATAATATTTTATCTGTTCATCTATTATAATATTTAAATAAATAAAAATATAAATATTACTTAACGGCATATTTCAATTATTTGTTCTGAAGCTATAATTATATATTTGAAAATATATTAGGATGTAATAAAGTGTATATGCTGCTTATTTTTTAATAAATAAGGGAGAAAAAAAAAACAAAAAATCAAACGGCATGAAAAAGCTCAGAAGGGCACACCTAGCGAGCACTCCGTATCCGCGGCTTCCCATCACAAGCAAGTCAGCCTTGAGAGAGTTGACCATCTCACATATCACCTCTCTCGGATCCCCTTCCTCTACCCTCGTTTCCACCTTCACCTGCTCTATCACAGGGGTACAAATGTCATTAAATGAAAAATTAATTTCGATAGAGGTTTTAAATTTTGAAAAAAAAAAACAAAAATAAATATTTATATAAATAACCAGTTATATTGAAATTATATTTGAATAAAATAAATAATAATTTTAAATTGAATGATGAGCACTCACATCGTACGGGCTGCACATCTTCGTTGCCTTCTCTAAGACCCAAGTAGCCATTTCTGTGTCGCGCCTCTCCAGCGACGAGAACACGTCGTGCGAAAATAGACTTGCTGAGGCGAAATTATGGAAAAATTATGAATTTCTTATGTGAGAAAAAATAAAATAAAAATTCCATAAATCAAACGATTAAATAAATAAAAAAAAAAAGCGTAGGGGCATAATCTTTGGATGCAATACACACAAAAAAAAAAATCAACGAATAATATAATATTTATTTTTTTATAGTTGGGGAGTCGTACATGTCTTATCAACGCCCGGGTAGACGGCAACGGGTCGCCTGGCATGGAGGATGGTGAGGGTACTTTGGGAATTTCGAGATAGAACGTTCTTGAGGAACCATGATAAGGCATGCATGCTCTCCTCACTTTCATCAACGGCGACGACGATCCTCCTCTCTTCTACTGCCATCACGGAAACTCTCTCTCTATCTAGATCTCTCTTTCTCTCTCTAAATCTCTCTGTCTCTGTCTCTCTCGCTTTGTCTGAGTGGATGGCGCATGTACATATTATATATAGCGCATGAAGCAGGCGTGGGTTGATCGAAAGGTGGTTTCCTGGTTTGGGATTATTATATCGGTTTGGTGGTTCTGCAGCCGATTGGCGGTTTCGACTTTCAGGCGGTCTGGTTTTCCCCGGTTAGAATTGCTTTTTGAATTGTTCGAATTTTTGTGTTATATTTTCTAAATTCTATTCTGATTTTATATCAAATAAAGGTAAAGAAGATTCTCGTTTATTATTTAAAAGAAACTCAAAAAGAAAAGTAATCGATTAGGTAACTGTCAAAGGACGCCATTGATTTAGGGGAAGTATTTTTAAAAAATATAATATTATATCTATTTATTTATATTAATAAAATTATATATAAGTAATAACTTATATGATATCATGATATTAGTTGATATTTGTTAGGTACTTCTAAAATATCTATTTCTTAATAGTATTGTTACGTTCTGACTATTCAATAATTATTAAGTACTTATAATTATTATATAATTATTTAAATATATAATTTTAAATTAATTATATTTTTAGATGATATTCTAAGCAAACGTTGTTATCGTATTGCAAACGGTAGCTTATGCGGGTGAGGTCATTGATAGCGTGTCCATTGGTCAGGTTCACTTTGAATTATTCAGTCCACAGTTAAAAGATTTTTCACCCAAAGTAATAAGATGATCGTCCAATTAAATATTTTAGAAATATTATTTAATTATTTTTAAATGGTATAAATTAATTATTTATTTTATTATTTTAGTAATATAAATAAAATTTCGATGGTCCACGGTTATATTAATTAAAAATATGTCATAATGCCACGGTTATATTAATAGGAGCTAGAGCTTTCTATGGTCCACGACCTATAACGCTGCCTCCACATACACACTTGTTTTGAATTTTCCGCGCGTGATTCAACCGTACGGCCTTGAAATTATGAATGATGTTTTACGTTATAAGGCAGCTCTCCTTTACTTTTGTCAATCGAAGGGGCTGGAAATTCCATACCAGTTAGTAGTAGTCAAGTGCTTCTAGATGGTTACTTCAAGAATTTTGTGAGTATTTGAAGGATACATGCTCCCACGCGTCTGGTTATTGTCGCATGAACCATCCGATATTAATTAAATTAAATATTGCCTCCTTCTTATGTGTAGGAAGACTTATTTTTATTTTCTTGATATAAATTTTTGAGTATTATTGTGTACCGGGTTTCAAGTTATCGTACGGATTATGAAGTTTTCGGATTCCTGATCCGGGTTAAATCTCGAGCAGGTCTGATCTCTATCGCTGTAAAATTAAAATCTACACAACACAAATTACAAACGAGAAGTCAGAAAATAATGAGAGGCTATTCCCCGTTGACACTCAAATGCTCAAATCAGAAATCTTCCATAATAAACGAAAAAATGCACGTTTAAATATAAATGTAGCGGGAGTGTGAAGATGCAGCGATGAGGAGAGTGTGAGAGGGACGTGTTTGGAGGCTTGAGCTCCATAAATGTGCTCGCGGATGGTGGCTTAGAGATACGTTCGCGGAGGACGGTTTAGAGGCGCGCCCGGTAGAAGGGTGGTTTAGAGGTGCACCTGTGGAGGGTGGCTTAGAAATGCGCCCAACAGATGGGTGACTCAGAGGTGTGCCCGTTGAGGGTAGCTTAGAGATTTCCCTACTCGGATGTACGTCCGCGGAGGGCGGCTTAGAGGCTCGCTCGACAGAGGGGCGGCTTGGAGATGTCCCCGTTTGGGGGTGAGTCCGCGGAGGGCGGCAAAAAGGTGCTCCCGTGGATGGTGACTTAGAGGTGCACTCGCAGAGGGGCGACTTAAAAGTGCGCTCGCGGATGGCAATTTGGAAACGCCCTCGCTTGGGGGTGTGCCCGCGGTGACACACGAAGATTTAGCAAAGCGTGCTGGAATGAACGTGGGTCTTGTGTGGTATCTATCTGGATTGTATTGGCGGGCAACTAATCATGAAAGAGCCCATGAAGGCCTAACAGGTTGAATGTGACAGCCTGATTGTAGAAGGTATTGGACGGCTTCCTTTGAGGAAGCTATGTAATGCTCTCTGCTAAATGCTTTGATGCTGGGTGGCTTTCCAAGGAACTTTATCCCCGTTCTGCTCGAGGGAATTGAGCTCCATTTAAGGGGCTTCCTCTGGCTTCACTGCTAATGCATTTGGATGACGTTCATGGAGAACTCTACGGCGTTAGATTTGGCCGGGAGCTCCAGGGAACCCTTGAAGTTGGCTCCATAGTTCTTGATTCGAAGACAAGGAAGCTAGGCGATGCTATCTGAGAGCTCCTCTACTCTCTGCTTCACCGATAGCTTTAGGGAGTCACGGACGCCAGTGATGAGGAGCTAGGAGCTCCATGTTGGTCTGATGTGGACTCCACTTTAGGGGGAGTCTCATTGAGTTCCTTGGCTGCCATTAAAGGGAGCTCCAGGCTCTATTTTGGCTGGGAACACTAGAAGCACGAGCCACCCTATTTGGGGCTTTGTCCTTCCTGATTCGAGGAAACAGTTGCTGTGCGTTATGGATCGTGAGCCTCATGCTCTGTCTAGCACTGAAGCCAGATTGAATTGCTGGACGCCATCGCCGGGAGAACCCCGTGCCTTGTTTTGCCAGAAACAAGAGCGGAGGAGTTGGGCATCATGGACGGCAAAGGCTCCTCGCCCTGCTTGGCTCACCACCAGCAAAAAAGGGCCGGCCGCCATTTATGGAGAACTTCGAGCTCTGTGGAGGGGCGTATTTAGGCGCCATTGATGAGGGAGCCTCCAGCTCTGTTTCATCGACGACAAGGAGGAGCTGGGTGCTCTGACAGGGGCTTCCTTTTAGGCTCCAATTTACTGTCGAGTAGTGAACTAGGAAGGAAAAAGAGCACCGCCTTTGGGAAGGTTTTCTGCCATGAGCTTCCCCCTTTTGTTGCCTAAAGCCTGTCTTTTTATTGAGGGACAGGCTCCACTTTACTGTCGAGTAGTGAACTAGGAAGGAAAAAGAGCACCGCTTCCGGAAAGGTTTTCTCCCCTGAGCCTCTCCCTTTTGTTACCTGAAGCCTATCCTTTTATTGAAGGAAGAAGTAAAAATTCTTCCTCCAAAGGGGAGTTTGATTTTCCCACAAAGGGTAATTTTTTCAATTAAAATAAAATATTTTTTGCCTTGATGAAGCTTCCTTAACACGCTTCAAGTTTTGGGTCGGCCTGCGATATCAGACCCATCAATGATAAAATTGTGCAAGATGGCATAGCCTAGGTGGTAGAGCAAGTTATAATGATGTGTTTCTTACTATGCCATGAAATGATAGAATCCCCTAATAAATAGAAAAAATTAGTTATAGATCATCGACTAGTAGAATCTACTGCCCAATCAATATTAAAGTGAACTTCAAGCTCTAATAAAGACTAATAAGAAAGAAACCCATGAAATAAGGTGTCCTTCATATAACAAAAAATATAACAAATAACTATAAATGGATAACAATATCCGGCTTGGTAATAATAAGGTATATGAGGCGCCCAATGAACTAGCAATAAAGGAAAGAATTTGAAAAGAGCTTAAAGTTTGATATTAGTTTTAAGATGACTATTAGTTAATATACAATCAAATAGAATAGTGCGAGAAAGAAAAATAAATGTATACTTGGCTTGTATCAAATCGTAATCATCAGAAGTAGGAGGTGCCTTAAATCTAAGAAAGTAGATAATGAAGTATAGAATTTTATTTCAAAATGTTGACTTAAAAAAATGTTTTACTTTAGAAAAGTTTAAAGTGTCATTGCCAGCAATTTTTATGTCATCAGTATAAAACAGTGAAAATTGTGATAATAGCAATATACAACAAGTAAAAGGGATGGAGTCATGAGGATTGAAGGCAAATACAAGTTATAAAATAGTAGAATTAAACTTATCAATTCAAGCATGAGAAATCTACCCAAGACTATATAATACCTGTCGAAAAAGATAAATCTATCGGTCATCTTTATATAGAAATGTATTTTTCATATCAATTACAAACAAAGGTTATTGACGTGCAATGACCACATCTAGAAGAAATTAAACAGAAGTGATATGTATAATAGGCATAAAGGTCTCCTCATAATTAATCTCATACTATTAGGTAAAACCTTGGCCATAAGACAAGATTTGCATCATACTTTTGAACTATTAGAATTGATTTTTCTTTCATATACTCATTTATTTTCTATTATAATCTAACAAAGCAAAAGATCGATTAAATCCTAAGTAAGAGTGTTGTGAAGGGTATCAAGTGTTTCAAACATAACTTGTTGCCAAAGAGGTTTAATGCATACTTTGCAATAATTGTGAGGCTTATAAATAATAGTAAGAATAGTAAAACAATGAAAGTCAAGAACATGAGTAGAATAAACTATTACTCGACAAGAGCAATGAATATCTAGAATGGAGGAAGAATTTGAGGGTGTGGTGGTGATGACAAGATCAACGAACAATCTAGATTCATGAGGAGTAGTTAAGTTTGGATTACCTGTATTAAACAAAAAAATTAAAAAGAGATATATGATTGAATTGACAAAAATTCGAGAGTAACATGTCATGTCATAAAGAAATGGAGAGACAATAATGAAAATTTTGTGTTCTTAAAACTCAATATTCTTAAAAATACAAAGGTACATAATTATAAGATCATAACACCAATAACTCTTATATCCAGTGTTATAACTAAGAAAGCTGTAAATGTGAGAGTGAGGTTCAAGTTTGGTATGTCATGAGGATATAACAAAACAAAACAAGTACAATAAAAAAATTTTTAAAAGAGAATAATCAGGTAACTTTTGATAAAGATGCTTGTATGGAGATAAGTTTAAAATAATAAGGGACAAAGCTCAATTAATAATCTAGATATTTGTAATGGTAACTTTTTTCCCCCCCAAAAGGATTTAAGAAGAGAAGTAGAGAGGATGAATAAATGGACAGTATTGACAATGTAAAAATACTTACATTCAGTGCGATAATTTTATTGAGAAATGTAGGAAAATGTTCAATTACATATAGTGTCTGTTGGTTAAAGTTAGTCCAGAAATAAGTTAGAGGTACATTCCATAATATTATCAATACGGAAGACTTTAATTGTGTGGTTAAATTAAATTTTTATCATATCTTCAAAATTAAAAAAATATTAAATAATTTAAATCAGTCATATAAAAGATAAATTCATATCGAATAAGAGCAATTATCAACAAAACAATAAAGTAGTAAGTCCCGCCCCTAGTGGGAACAAGGGAATATCTTAAATATCAGAATAAATCAAATCTAAAGGTTTAAAAGCTAAACAATTACTTTTATTAAAAGTGAAGTCTTTTTTGCTTAAGTAACAAGACATACAAGCGAGTCAAAATTAATATTTTTTTATTAATTATTAAACATTAATGACTGGCCACAAGTGAATAAAGAGTGATGGCCAAGTCAATTATAGTAGATATTAGAAGAGACAACAATACTAAGCAGGTGAGTGAAATGAGAATATAGAACACGCAGAGATATGAGCTCAAAACAATGACTAACTTTATATCTTATATCTATGAGTTAGCTAGTCTTGTAATCCTACAAATCATAATTTTTGTAAGAAAAATGTAAGGTAAAACTATATTCAACAAGTTGACCAATATAATGAAATTTAAATATAAGTCGGAATATAATAAGTATCTGAAATATAAATAATAAGGGTAAATAAATGACAAAAATGATTGATAGACATATAAAAATCATCTATGAAAAAAATAAAAGAGACGAGAGTTGAAGATGTCTTATGAGATAGTAAAATAGAATATAAGATCATGTAATTATAGTAGGCAAAGTCGATAAATCAGGTTAAAGATGTACTTGTAAAGACAATTAGTGTAGTAGATTATGGAATATAATCTGATTGACAATTACCTTAAGATTAACTAAAGTAAAAATTAAGTATGTAGTAATATAAGGTAGAATTTGCCAATTTTGTAGAGGTGGCAGTCATCAGCGTATGAAAGATATTTGTTTTTAAATGTCTCAGTATCCTATGCAAATTTTTTATATTCATCAAAATATTGTGTCTTTTTACTTCACAATAATGACATTTTTTTAATAAAGCAAGCAAAAATAAAGGAAAAATAAGCCACAATTAAAACAGAGATACTGGGTGATATAGGAACCATGATAGTATCAATGATATGAACATGATGTGTCTTTCGTCAAGTCTTCTCATAGATAAGTTTTATGAAAGTAATATTAAGTGTAAACAAGGTGAGCGATAGAGCAAATAGACTCTAATAAAATCAAAATCACATTTGTCAATAAATGATTATACTCATCATATTATAGTATGAAAATAATAATTTCATTAATATAGATGCCTTTATATAATATTGTAATGATTGGCTTGAGAATAGTTTGTCACCACGACCATAGTTGAAATTGTAAATGTCAATGCTTGCCAAAGTAATTTCAATACTTGATTACCGATACGTTTTACTTTTGTCAATAAAAGATTATATTAGGCATGTTATAATATAAATATAATAACTTTATCAGTGAAAATATCTTTATATGTTATTATAACGATTGGCTTGAAAATAATCCGTTACTATTGCCAAAATTGAGACGACAAATTTCAAAAATCGTAGAAGTTATTTCAGCGTTCAATCACCGACACCATGGGAATCGAAATTATATTTCTCAATGAAAAATTATACTATAAATTTAATAGTATAAAAATGATAATTTTGTTAATATAAATGCATTTATCTAATATTATATCAATTGGATAAAAAATCGTTCATTACCACATCAAAAACTGAAATGACAGATTTCAGTGATCGTCAAAGTAATTTCAGCGCTCGATTTTTAATACCTCAAAAATTAAAATCACATTTCACTAATAAAATATTGTATTACACATATCATAATATAAAAGCGATAACTTTATTAGTATAAATACATTATATAACATTGTAGCAATTGGTTCGAAAATTATTCACTGCCACAGCTAAAATTGAAATGACAAATTTTAGTGATCGCCAAAGCAATTTTAACCCTCTATTATTGACACCTAAAAACTTCAAAATCACGTTCTGTTAATCAAAAATTATACTACACATATAACAGTATAAAAACGATAATTTTAATATTATAAACACATTTATATAATACTATAACGATTGGCTCAAAAATAATTCGGAACTAAGATTTTCCTCCCCCAAGTGCATTGCTCATTGTCTTCTTCCTGTAGTAGTTGCTGTTCACGTGAGTGTTCCAGATTACAGAGTGTACAACCTGAAGACAGCCAAAATTTGGGTATGACAATTTATTCTATTATAGTTATAATATTTAAGTGACAATCTAATGATAAAAAGATATAAAAATTATTGAAAAATGAGTAAAATTTCACTCATCTCAATGCCCCACATGAGACAAGAACAATGCCTTCCTAAAATACTGTGAAAATGGGTGGCTATGCTCCAAATCTTAAAAATTAAATAAAAATATGAACTTCAATATTTGAAGAGTAACCTTGTCTAAATATTTAATCCATAAGTTACCAAAATTTTATTGTCTAAATTTACCATTCAAGTGCTTTGTTACCATCCAGAATTTGGCCTCGATATCACTTCAATATGTGTATATAATTATATGATCACCAATTGAGTTGGTTGTTGTATTCACTTGCCAAAAAGTCATTTGATTCACATCACACTGGAATATCCTTGCCCAAATGCTCAAAATTCAATCAAGCTATTAACCATGTTTCTATATACTGTTGGATACGGTTTAAATATTATCTTCCTACCTAATTGGAAGATGGGCTTTGAAAGATAGCAACCCAAAGATGAGAACCAAGGGCTAAGCTGATTAATTGAATAGCCGAGTGACAAAGAGTATGAAAGATTGAGACAATTAATTGCCTAATAGAATAATCAATAGGACATTAAATCCTAACGAATGGTTACGTGTAATCAAATATTGACATACAGCCTAATAAATATTAGACATTTATGATTGGAAGGTTACTCAATCAACCCAAGTTGCAGTTATACAATTATTATAGCGGTTGGCATTAATTCAGCATAATATTAGGCTATAAATATAAATCCTCAGCTAGGAGTAGGGGTAAGATATACTTTAATATACAAACGGCTATTGTGAGTGTAATAAGACGGAATACTACCCTCCAAATTCACAAAACTCTACACTCATCCTTTTTCCCATTTCTTTTTGCATCTTTCGATTTTCTAGAGAAATATTAATGATTTGAATATCGGATGATATATCGAAGAATGAATATTGTATACCTCTAATATTTTATTAAATTACTATGATGTGTAAAATTAGAATTTACAGATGTAAAGATCAAACTTATTACCACTTAAATCAATCGAAAGTTTCATTTGACTCTTTAATTCGTACAATAATTTAGATCTAAAGTACGTATTATGTACAAATGCATAACCTTCAATTCAATCCCAGGGATAATGCAAGATTTGATTTTTCCAACTAATTGATTTGCCAAATTGTGAAATCAAATTTACCAATTATGCTCCCAAGACAGTTGGATAACCTCAACATTCCAAGCCATAATTATAATCTATTCCTAGAATAATTAATTTAATTTATTCTAATATATAAAATCTCACCTTTGTCTCAAAATACTCAATCAGCCGGGTATATGACTCCCTATATGTATATATATATATATATATATATCAAATTTCTAGTTAATTTAAACAACAAGAGGGTCCCCCAACATTTCCAAAAAACTAGTCCTGTGACTAAAATATTTTATACACGGCTCATCAAATAATTCAAATTCAAAATTTAAGTCCAAGTACAAAATTTTGAGTTCAATTGGCCCAATTCTTATTCGAATGTACAATTAAATATTTTTTGTAATTTAATTATCATTAAAAATAATCAAATAATTATTACATATTTTATTTGCATAGAATAATAAGTTAAAAATATTTGAGATAATACATATTAGATCCTTACAGGATTGGATGAAAGACTATTGAATAATTTTAATTAAGATTTTCTGATTATAGTATTTTGAGTTGTTCTTGATTTAATGTATTGAACATGATTAATTTTAAGCTGTTACAGTTTAAAATTTGGACTAGTGTGCCATTATAAATTTATATATAAGTTTTTACTATTTTTATATTTGAATTTTGATTAAATATTTTTTTACAGTAATATTATGAATTAAATAGGTATAATATTGTTTAGGCTGAATGAAAATAAGTTGGTTATTATTGGGCCACAATAATTATCTCTAGTTATGTTTTCTATGCTTACATGTAGCGTTTGCCCCGGTTGGAAATATCGGTTATAAAATTATTAATAAATTTTATTTTTGACGTTATCATTATTACTTGCTCTGAACTGAGGTCGTGGCAGAACAGTTGGAGTACGTTGGAACCTCGCACAAAAAATCGCCGGAGTAGGTCGAAGCATCGCCGGAATTGGGAAGTTGCCGGAGCGTCGCTGGAAATTGTTTGGAAAGCTGCCGCAGTCAACAGTCGGCGACGGCGGCAATGGATCGTCATTGCGGGCCGCTGGTTGGTGAAAGACCGGTTTGGGCCACTGGGCATCTTGTGGGCTGTGTGGGAGGCCCACGGATTTGGGCTGCGAATTTCGGAAGTCCAGCAATAACGAACGACGCATTTTAATTGATTACTTCATTGAAACGAAAAGTACAAAAATCGACAGGATAATGTGTTTTGGGCTAACGGATGTGTGAAACGCTGGGTATCACCAAACACGTAAAAGCGCAGCCAAAGATTGTGTACGGTGCGTTGGAATGCCAATTGACTCAAAACGATGCGTTTTCTACAACGACGATTCAAAGCGTTGATGACGATGATTCAGATGGTTCCGATGAGTAAGAGCGTCGACGATGATGGATTTATGGCTAGCTTGCAACAATGAAATCTGGAGCTGATGGTGAGTAGAAGTTTTCAGATCCAAATCTAGAGTCGATTGTGGTGAACAGAAATCAGATGGTTCCGGTGCCGCGACCATAACGGATGGTGAACGGTCGGCCTCTTCAGAAAACAGATGGTTCTGACGTCGAAAGTGACGGTGATTGTTGTACCGGAAGAAGAATGATGAACAGAAACCCCAGATTGGTAATATAAATTTGAATACGTCTCATAAATCTGACTGTGATATTGTGTTAAAATTATGAAAAAGGAGATAAGAAAATGAACCTATTATTTTTATCTTTGCTTCTTGCCAAGCTATTGATTTCACTAATAGACAGCCATATGCCATACTAGTAGTACTTTATTGTATCATAATATCATCAATTATTAAAAAACATGTAATAATTATTTTTAAGATATAATTGAATTTAATTAGCTACTAATATATATATTACATATCTTTTAATATTAATTAATACCACTGAGTCATATAGTAATATGTCACGTTAATCTGTAACGTTAAAGCAGCCGATCCGCGCGATATTTTCGCTTTGGGTTGGGGAACTTACGAGCCCGCGCCAACACGCAACCCGCAGTTTTGTTTGCTTTCCTGGCAGATTTTAATCCACCGCCCACAAAACGCTGGGCCGCCGGCGGAAGAGGTATCCACGCCTTATTATAAAGCACATTTCGTTCACCTCCCCATCCGATGTGGACTTACACCACCCCTTGATCCAAATATCCTCATTGCGCAAGACACCGGACGGATTCCGACTGATACTATCTCAGTCGCCCCCGCGCATCCGCATGACGATATTGTCGGCTTTGCTGCTGGGGAAATTACTACGGCCCTGCGCCAACACGCACTTCCGCACGGTTTGTTTCGCAGACGAATCCACCGCCCCTAAAACGCGTCGCTGAAGAAGTATCAAATGCACGCCTTATTATAAAAGCGCACGACGCTTCGTTCACCTCCCCATCCGATGTGGGACTCTACAGTGATTACTTACCACAAAATATGAGTTTTCATTTCTACAATCTCTAGGATGAATCCTCGTGGCTAACTCAACTAATTTAAAATTGAAAATAAGAATAATTTTATTGTTTGAGTTTTTTTTTTCCTTTTTTTTATTTAACCACTATTATAGCAACTTTGTCAATATACAGTCTTATTTATCTATATTTATTATCTTATTATTCAGTAATAGATTGACAAATATATACTATATTACTTAAAAATGTTCAAAAATAACCAAACTAATTTTTCTTTGTTCTTATACTTCTTCTAGTGCTAATTCAAACCAACTCAATGCATATAAACTTGAAAATATTCGGGCCAAGCTTAATTATAAGTAGCTCAAAAAAACATATTTTACTATATTAAGTATATTTTATGTGTAAGCTAGGCTGGAAAAAAAATATATTAAGCCAGCTAACTTGATTAGGATACTTATTGATACATGGGATTGTGTGTTCTACCCCGTAGTATTCCAAACGTATATGCTTAACATCACTTTTGAAACAGTTTTTTTTTTTTTTTCAAAAATAAATATAAAATTTCTATTATTATGATTTGTAAGCTGGCAAAGATTTTTAAGTTGGGCCACCAATGCATCTTGGCCTTAGCGGGCCATAGAGCCCGATAAGCCCAGATATCATTCTCCTCGAAGAAACAAAAAAATCAATGTAAGGGAAGAAATCTCGGCCACGAATTCCAAAATCAACGGAATACAATTCACTTAATGACGTAAATAGTTGGAATCTTTATTTTGAAATTGGATCCCAAAAAATCCCGATAACAAACACACAACCTAATAAAAAAATTGACAGAAGTTGTCCAGGCTCAGTCAATTTGTTAGATTATAGGTAGCTTCCGTCTAGACTAAGACCCATTTAACGTGTCATTTAGGTTATAGGTAACTTCCGTCTAAACTAATACCCATTTAACGTGTCATTTAATAATTCGAATAATGTCATGTGAGTGTACTAATACAAAACATTGTACCAGTGCTTGAAGCATCAATTCCAGATGAAGAGTGCTCAAGGTGTGCCCGAGGGGAGCCTGAAATGTCAAATCTAATGGTTTTACACTCAAGGCACACTCGAGGCACCGAAAAAAATGGGCATGCACCTGAAGCACCATTTCTAGTGGCATCTGCGCTCAAGAGGCGTCTGACGGACACTCGAGTGTGACTCGTAGTATAGAAATGTGCCCACGCGTTTTTAGGATTAATAATTTACAATTTTGAGTCCAAAAAGCGCCGACTATAAAAGAAAAAAAGAGAGAGAGAATAGAGAGAAGAGCAAGATTCAATCATCTAAGCAAGTTTTAAATCGTGTTCCAATCTCCATCGATTTTATGTACGCTGTTCTTAAAATAAAAAAAAAAACGTTTTACAAATTATATCTTCTCTTTTTCGTTTTATATTTTTGACTATTGGGCTTATTGATTACAAAGTATTATGTCATTGTATTTTTGAGATTTATATAACCAAACTTATTGTATAGTAAAGATACTTTCGAACATATCTTTTCGTGATTTTTTTCTCTCTTTCTAAAAAAAAATTCTCACATAAAAATTATATTTTATTTTATTATTAGTGATTGTTATACACTTATTATTATTGATTGCTTTTCCACTATGCAAATAACCACTCTGGACCCAACAAAGTCAACTAAATTATTCCATAGAACTAGATGTCTATAACAATTAATGCTTAAATTCGCTGGGAGTACACATCTGTGTTATAGAACCAATCCAAAACTTATAATCCGATCTCTCTCCCCTCCCCCCCTCTCTCTCTCTCTATATATATATATATTTGACATGCGTTTGAAGAAGGGGGCAAGCGAGGCTGAACAAGGGGGATAGGGGCGCCTCTCATGCAGGGTCACCGACCTATTGCATTCCTTAGCCAAGCACCAAAAGGGAAATACTTGCATCTGCCAATTTATGAAAAGTAGTTGTTGTCCTTCGCCACAACGGTAAAGAATGGAGTCCGTATCTATTGAGACAAATCTAGTTAAAATAAATCAGCAGCAGAGCCTGAAGATCTTATTTGAACAAAAGGTAGCAACCCCATGTAGCAGAAATGGGTTTCGAAGCTCCGAGGTACGATTTTGTTATTAGAGAGCGAGAGAGCAGAAGCCCTACTTAGAAAAAGTGAGAAGCTAACAATTATGATGATGTCTTATCCAAATGCTACGCGGATCGATGAATTGAAATGTTCCTATAAATAGGAACAGATGCCCCATTTAGAAAAAGTGAGGAGCTAACAATTATGATGATATTTTATCCAAATGGTGGGTGGATAGGCGAATTGAAGGGTTCCTATTAATCTGATGCAGAGTTAATGGGACGCACTCAACAGATGTAACAAAGTATATATTCCTCTAATTCCTACTCTTCACAAAATGAAATTGTTAACAGGGAAGAGTTTTTCCCGAAAAATGATCATTTTAAACATAAATAATTTAGTATGGGTGCATTGTAGCACCATTGGGGGACATTCTAACTATCAGAAAACTCTTACCAGTGCAAGAGTCGAATTTTCCTGGAAGGGTATGAGAAGGGAAATCATGAAATTCTTCTGAGAATGTCCAACGTGCCAACAAACCAAGATTGACCCTAAAAACCCTGTGGGCTTCTACAGTCTCTTCCCATACCTCTCAGACCCTGGACTGACGTATCCATTGACTTTACAGAGGGTTACCGACTTCCTATGGGTACAATTGCGTATTGGTTATGGTTCATAGAATAACTAAATACAGTCACTTTAAAACTACATGGGGTTTTCTAGGTTTTAGTCAGCGACCGAGACCCAAGTTTTACCATTTTGTTTTGGCGAGAAAGTTTAAATTGCAGGGAATCAAGGTGGCCTATAGCATGGTTTATCATCTGCAATCAGACGGTCAGATGAAAGTGATTAACAAATGTTTCGAATAATACCGGAGGTGTTATGTGGGTTACAAACCTATGTTGTGGTTCCGATGGATAGCCATGACTGAGCTGTGGTATAACACTAACCATCACTCCTTGAAAGGAATAACACCTTTTGAGGCTGTGTATGGGGTGCCACTACCCCGACCGAGCATGTCAAAGGGACTAGCAGCAATGCTGCTGTGGAACAAGAACTACGAACTAGGGACCAGATTTTGATACCATTAAAAGTAAACTTGAGAACGGCTCAGGGAAGGATGAAAACTCAATATAATCGGCCCAGGACAGAAAGGGAGTTCCAAATCGAAGACTTGGTGTATCTCCCCTTGCAACCAAATCAGTAGCCCTTTCAAAATCTGAAATTGGCAGCAAGATCTTTTGGTCCGTACCAAATCATTGTAGATCTGCCGCCATTGACAGAACTTCACCCGGTTTTTCAC
The DNA here is from genome assembly GCA_033239525.1 of Nepenthes gracilis. Taxonomy (NCBI): domain Eukaryota; kingdom Viridiplantae; phylum Streptophyta; class Magnoliopsida; order Caryophyllales; family Nepenthaceae; genus Nepenthes; species Nepenthes gracilis. Next base: position 16,504,175 of record BSYO01000012.1, read on the forward strand.
GTATCGGCTCTAAAGAAGCACGTTGGGGCTCAAGTGGTTGTTAGTTCTACCCTTCCACCCCTTGACAAGGAAGGTGAGTTGCGTCCAAAACCTGAGCAAATAGTCAGCCAATGCATCTAGAAATTGGGTAGCTGGGAAGCGGCTGAAATATTGGTGAAATGGGTTGGAGATTCGGGAAAAACAACACATGGGAGCTTCACTACACTCTTCGATCACAGTACCCGCGCATCTTGTGGGCAAGATGTTGTATTTTTCTTGCGCTTGAAGACAGGGTGAAGAGCTCCAGAAGTAGGTCAGCAAGGCAGAAGAAGCGGGAGTGTAAAGCGAGGTATTACATACCGTAGCTGTGTAAGGAAAGTAAAGTAGGTTAGAAGGGAACCCGGGAGGGTAAGCAGGCTGGCGAACCTGCAACATCACATGGTGTACAGAGGCTAGGAAAAGAAAGACCAGGCAGTACGTGACGTGGTAGCAGGGGCACCACCCATCAGCCGCATGCCAGGCATAGGTCACATGTGAGCACGTGACCATCATCATACCCTTTAATTTTCCATTCTGTTCATTTATTTTTCAGTTGAGTTACAGTTAGGAAGAAGTATGTTTTGTTAGAAGAAAAGAAGGTGTCAGTGGGCAAGAAGGTTATATTAGCTCAATGACTGTAACGAAGGATTATGAATGAAAATGCCAGTCAACTTGTTTAGAGATCATTCCTTTTCGAATATGGAATATTTTCTTCGTCTTCTTTTTTATTTCTTCTGGGTGCCACCATCATTAAAAAATTAATAATTTTAAGCTCCACAAGAAATTTCACAAGAGCAGTACATGCTGGATTATGAGCTTTGAGGCCTTAAAATGTGACCCAATGAGAAGGCTTCTTAGGAATGTTCATTTGTTTGTTGTTTTACCTCTCTATTATAAAGAGTTTTTATCCTCTTTGTCTCCAAATTATAACTAGCAACCTTACTATTATTTCTTTAAAAAGTATATATTGTAGGGAACATAGATCTGATTTTGAGGTTTCCTAATTTGGCCATGTTAATGCTCATCTCATTGGATATTTGAATGAACGGCACTGCCATCTTATCAGTTGGTCTAGCTACATTGCTGGATGAAGCTAATTAAGAATGTCCTACCTCTTAATTGTTTTTTTTAAAGTGTTGGTATTTGATCAAAACACGCGTAATTTAGTGCAGTGAAATAAATTTTAACTCTCCCATCAAACATCAACCACTAAATTTGCAAAGATAAAGAATATAATAATATATAAAATTTTTAATACAAAAAATTCTTTTCATCTAATAAAAAAATTATTGGATAAATTTTGAATAAATTCATTACAATAATAATATCAGCTATAAATAATCTCCTTTAAGATCTTTTCACTATAATACAAAGTGAAAAATAATTGATTATAACCTATTCAACACATCCAACAACTCATAATAAAAAGTATAATAAAAAATAATAGTAACCAAATAAAGTATGTCCTAAAAAATCATTCTTAAACAATATATCCGACATTGATTAAAAATAAAATTTAAATCGAATTTTAATCAGATGTTGAACATCTTCCTCTTCTCTCTTTTTTCTCATTTCTCTATGTGGCATTTCTTATATGAGAAAATAATTTTAAATTACCGTAAAATTTCTTTAGGCACAACTTTATATCATAGGCGGCATATAATTGCATGCCCACTAAAATCGGCGTACAAGAGCCCTCTCCGGTGCACCTTGAGCGGCACCATTATGGTACTTGTCACGCACCGCTATATTGACCTTTGACTGATTTTCGACCAACTATTATATAAATATTGTACAATTCTTCAATATCTTTTATTATTTCGACAATCATTAACCGACATTTGGTCGGCTATCATACAAACGTCGCGTGTCCTCCTAACAATTGTTCGTTTGTTTTATCACCCATAAGAAAGTGATAAAAACGCAACAGTTGATTCACACATGAATTTTCAGGCTTCAGACATGCTATGCCAGAAGAAAAGATAATAACAAAACGACCACAGGATCCGTGATCAAAGGATCATCATGGTCGGTTTTCGATATCACCTTGCTTAAGCTTGCCTTTTCTGCCATGTCAGTTTGCATTGTGTGTATTTAAGGAGGTCTGAATAAGGTTATTTTTGTTTTGAATATGGTCTTTTCCTTGTCGAGAGTCCAATATGTCCTCCCCTTGGCAGCTAAATACTGCAGTATTCTAGCATTGTGCAAAGGTTATAGCCAGTTCATTTTCAGTATTTAAGCTATTGACCTTAGAATATTGAGGCTTTGCCCAAATTGAAAGAGGGTTGGGCAATTCGATGTCCCAACCAACTAATGTTATTCCGTGTTGGTGTTACAGAAGAGCCAAAGTACAGTAAGAAAAGTAACTAATAAATAATATAACTGATACTTTTATAATTCTCTTTGATTTTAGAACTATAATCGTATCAATTTTTGGTTAGGTAATATATTTAGTTAGAGGCCTCTTTTTCATATTTAAGCTATCAAACTTTTTAGAAAAAGTATCGTCTTTCTTCTAAAGAATAGCTTAACTAATCCATCTCTTATCGCACCCATGATCATCAACTCGGGACCTGTCTCGGTCCACAAAAGTGATCTCAAGCCTTTTAAAGAGCACATTAGCGTAAGAAGGTAGTCTTCCCAAGGTGCCAATCATTTTCCTCAACAAGTGACCTTCATCCTGTCATACTGCTCCCCATCCAAATAACCAATGTCTTTCTTAGGCTACTTCAGCTGACTGGTAGAGTTGCCTTCTCACTACTTTTCAGCTTTAGGATCCAGTCGTTGGATTAAAGAAACCCAAAAAAAAAAAAAAAAAACAAAGGCTAACGAATGAAATTTTAATATTAAATAATTTTATTTAAATGGTTATTATTATTTTAATTTTTAAAATATTAGATTTGCTATTTGATAAATATTAATATTATAAAAAATTAAAATATAATTATTTTAATATTTTATGTTTTTAAATATTAATTATTAAATTTTGATTTAATAATGGAGCAGTATCTAGGCACTACTGGTACTGGTCTGCTCAATAAGTTATTTGAATGCTATGAGACAAATTTGTACTGCCAATTACATTGCTGCCATTTTCAGAATCTGAACGCGGGATCCAGCCGCGCCAAATATGTTTCACAATTTTTTTCTTTTAACCTTTTTATAAAATTTATATTATAAAATTAATTTAAAAAAATTATAAAATATATGCTTTGTAAAATAGAAACCCCAAACTCTCTGGGAGTCTTCTTAGGTTAATTATATCATAACATTAGGATATGCTTTTCTTTACATTAAGTGCAATTTAGATTCAGCTGAATTAGTATTTTTTAATGGTATTTTTGTAAAATATTTTAGGGTTTATTTAGTAAGTTAAAATCTGTGTCTGTTTCTTAAAATTTTTTTTGGAAAATAAAAAATTTCAAATTATGTTTAAATTTGCTTTTTTTTTTTTAATTTTGAAAATTTAATTTAATTTTTTTAAAAAAAATTATATGAAACATCAAGGGGATGTTTTTCAAAGGGTTTTTTTTACTAACTATAAAATAAAAATTTTTAAATATTTTGAAAATATGATTATGGATATATTATTTTATAAGCTTATACAATATAAATATATATATTTTAATAAGTAACAAATTTTTAATTTAATTTGTAACTAAATATTTTTCTCATTGGAGTTATACGATATTTTCATATGATATACTAAATTAATATTAATTATACTTTATATATTTAAAAATATAATTTTATTTATTTATGCAAAAAATTAAATACACAATATTTTAATCAATATTTAAGTTATTTAATAATAATGATATTTAAATTATTATTTAGTGTTTTTATAACTTATCAAAATATTATACATTATTAATTTAATAAAAAATTAAACTAAATATATTATAATAATTAAATATTAGTAGCCCTAAAATCAAGTTATTATTTTTACAAAAAATTAAATCAAATACAAGCTGAGCTCATAAGTTTAATAGCTTAAAACTTAAATGAAATGAGCTCATATTTCTAACAAAGACATAAATAATTAGGCCTGTATATTTATAAAATATACATTATAATTTGGAATCTTATTGGGTATAAAATTTGCTATTATACATTTCATAAATTTTTTTTAATATATTTTTATTACTATAAACCAAATTATTATAAAATAAATTCGATTAACTAATTTATTATAAATAAATATACGAATCAACTTTATTAAGTAATTTAATAATTAATAATCTTTATAATATGTAGGATTAAAAATTTATAAATAATTATTAATAAATATTAACTCATAAAATATTTATATTTGTAACAAAAATAAAAAAAATACTTTTCTATTTGGACTTTTTTGAAACTATTTATGAAGGAAATTACTAAAATGTCTAATAATTATGCATATTATAATAAATAATTGGTTTTACATAGGAATTCGAAGGGTATAACATCCTCAAAATGAAAATTTATTAATTAATATAAGATATATGTATAGTCATTTTTTAAATTACTTTGCCAAATTTGATGGTTATTGAAATATGCGATGGTTATATGTTTTTTAATAAATGATTACCATTTCAGCCGTTACTTCAGCATTCATGCAAAAAATGAAGGCGTTGTCGTTCTGATTTTATCGTCCAGGCAGCAGCCGAGAGACTTGTGAAGCGAGCGGTTGCCACTTCTCTGGAAATAGCGGCTCATCCTTCAATGGTGGCGGTGCGGCTGGTGGGTGGCGGCGGCGCTGGTGCAGGTGCGGTTCATTTACTTCCTCTTTATTTGGGCTTTAATGTCTCAGTGGTCCTTGCTGGTCATTTTCTGCTGCCACTGCTAATTACTTCCTTTTAACAAACAAAAGCGATGCTGCCTCCATTAAATGTCCCTTTCTTAGTGATTTGCCTGCCAAAACAATATATATTTGAATCAGCGGATCCTGTAGGGCTCTCAGCGGGACGCACCCTTCTCATTGTCCCTTTGCTTATAGGGAATATATATATATATATATATATATATATAAGTAATTATCTATACGTATTTCATCAAAACATTTACGTATAAAATATCTAATATAGCCGACACAAAATTAGAGATGCAAATCTAAACTAAAAATTCATAGAAATAGAAACAAAAACCCAAAAAAAAATAAAACCACTCCGATCATTCACATATAATGTGCAAATCAAGAGACACAAAAAATTAAATAAAACTGTCGTATGATAACTGATGTGGTATCATCGTTGGAAACATCATTATCAGATAAAAAAATTCAGATGATACGAGTTGTTTTTTCACTATCAAAAAAGAATGATAAGTCAAAGAAATAAGATGTGCTATCTTTTCAAATAAAGTATATAGTAATAGTACGATCGAGTTTAAAATGAAGATGGTCTTGAAACGGGAATATAGGATTAAGTAAAATGATAGGCATTATTCGGTTTATTTATCAAAAATATTAAGGAATTAAACCTTTTTTTTATATCTTACTTTTATATCAAATGAGATGGGGTTTATCAATTGGAGAAATTAGAATGAAAATAATGCATTATTTACTATGTTCATACTTTTACTTAATATTTATAGTAGGAGTGTTCGTGACCAAGTTTTGGATAGTCAAATCGTAAACTCTTTGTTGACCTAATCTAGTCAAATTGGTCCAGAAAAAATTAAAATCGTATCTAAATCGATTTAATTAGTTAGCCAATTTTTAATTATTATAATATATCGATTAAAATCAAAAAATATATAACATTTAATATTCAAAATTATAAACACAAGTAATATATTGATATACAATGTATAATAACAAAAATGTAAATAATATAAATTTTATCTAAATGCCAATAGTCAAACACTATTTTTTTTTTATTTTTATTCACTCAATTAATCATCAATATTAATAAAATTTTATTATTTAAAATTATTGATTTTAGTATAGTTTTAAATTTTTAAAAACGGTTAACTCACAAATCTTTATATTTAGATGAACGGTTAAGATTAATAGAAATATGAATCACTTTTCCCCTTAGAGAAGTAAGGCCATGGCCTTACTTATTTCTCTCCTAATTTTCCCAATAATAATTTATACATCAACTACTCCGCCTATGGCTATTAGATAAGAGTAATGTTATTTATTTTATCTCCTTATAATTTTATTATTTATATGCATAACTCATTAAAACTTAAGAGAATAACAATATAATAAATTATAAATGGATAAAATATATAATATTACTAATTAAATAATAGACATGATTAAAATTAAATTCGAGTTAGATATAAGTTGAGTTTTGATAATTATAACCAATAAGTTTAGCCAAGATGGACAAGGTTTGGTCATTCGGGGGCTACAAGCCTTAATCGTATTTATTTATAAGTTAAATTAGGCTGATTTAAATTAGTCTTTGGATATTTTTTTAATTATTTATTTAAAATTTTATATTTATATTAAAAATGTCAAAAAATATATATTATTTTAAAAATTATAATATTTAGGTTAAAATATTATGTATTTTACTAAAGCATTTATATAAAATCTTATTAATTATGTATAAATATAATTTATTAAAATAAATTTTTAAGCATGGCATTTATTTAAAATATATACTTATAAAAAAAGTATCCAAAAAATTAATTAGACATAATTCATAATAGTATCCGATAAAATACTATATGCCTTTACTAAACTATATATAATTTTAATTAATTAGATTGTACCAATAAGACGGTCCGATTTTAGTAGGCCTTTTAGACAATCTAAGAATCTCACAGCTATCGCCAACCAACGAAGGGGCAACGACAAGCTAGGAAAGATAGATGGAGGAGCCTCTGCGGAAACCAAACGGCGGGGTCCAAAGTTGCCAGAGCAAATTAATGAATTTAGGAAAATTATGTTTGTCCGTTACCTAAGAATAAGATTTCCTAAAGTAATCTTTCATTAAATATTATATGTTTTTTTTCTTTAGTTTGCAGCATAGATGTTATGTGTCATTAGATTCGGACTGCCATACGGATTAGGAAGCCACCTGAATTTTTATATTGGGTCAAATTGAGGTAGGTTTGATCTCTATATTTGACAATCTAAATTCTGTACAACACAACGGATAAATATAAGGTCAGAGGATTACTAGAACTCATTTCCCGATTTATCTTCTGACACTCAAGTTAGAAATCTTTCTCAATAGATAGAAAGATGAAAGGATGTAAAAAAAATATGTGGATACACTTATTTAAGAAAAATGCGAGTAATATCAAAGGGCTTGGCTTTAGTGGGTGTGCTTGGTGAGAAGCAACTTTGAGTAAAGCCGAAAAGCTTGGTTCCGGTGATGCGTTCTGCTGGGAGCGCCTATGAAGGAATGAGAGAGATGAGGAATGCTCTTTCTTTGAGATTGTCTCTTATCTTTTGATTTCTTCATCATTGATTTTTTTCTCTCTCCCTCCTCTTGTGGTGGGGAAGGAGTACTTGTAGGCAATGATCCGATGTAGTGCTGACATCAAAGCTTGGACAACTGTCGCAGGGATTGGTGGGTCACAGGCTATTAACCGAAATCACTGGTGTCAGCTGCTGTTTTGTAGTGGTGGTGCAATCGATGATCCTTACTGACATTTGCCAGATTATCTTGATAGGTGATTCGTCGAGCCACGTCGCCTGACAGTTGCAGCACCCTTTCTGATCGTTGACTATGGCAACCAATAGTAGGCGTTTATCGTGTCAGTGCTCTTAGCACTGGTCAGGCTATCGCTGTTGTGTTGGAGGGTTCCTCCACCGTGATTGGTCGTGCTGCAGGGGGCTGTCTATTGCGCTGGCTGGTCCCTATCTCTACTAGCCCACTGTGTGTTGTCATGGTTGGACCTACCGTTTAGACTTTTTGGGCTCCAGTTATTGTGAGGCTTTGCTTCACGAATGGGCATGACTTAGATTTGGGTTAACCTATAGTATAGCTAGACCCATCACTAACCCCTCATGCTAGGTGACTGGGCCACGCTAGTTCCCGATATGTTGGATGATGGGACATCTCCAAATGGGCCAGCTGATGCATTCCTTCTCGAGATGCCCAGTCACCATTTCTCAAGAACTATGCTCCTTTCCTAGGCGCCTTACAACTTTTCATACAGGGACACAGGGATTTATTGCTCTGTTTGGAAAGATCTAAACACATATTCGAGGTCTGGTGTTGATTAATTTCCGATTTTTGGTAGTTGATGTTGGCAGGCATGACCTCTCACTAGTAGCTCATCAATTTTTTCCCTTGGCTATAAATGAACTCCTTGTACTTTGCTATAGGGTTCATCTTCACACTAGTCAGGTGGTGTGGGAGTTCAGAGCCGGCATTGGTCCTTCGCTACCTCCCATTGGGATTGGATGGAGTTTTATGATATTCGAAGAAGTGTTTAAAGTCTGCTATGGTGCTCCTCCCTCAACTTCTTTGATGTTATAATGAGGGTGGTCTAGTCATAGGGCCATCGTTATCTTCCTCCTTCGATTGGCATTCAGTTGTCCTTCTTAAAGGGTAGGTGTTCCCTTGTATGCTCTCAGATCTTGGGAAGTGGGCCTTGCCTTCAGTTCCTCTTACTGGGATTGCCTCCAAAACTTGCTAGAGGAGGTACTTTCAGAGTCTGCTCGGGACTAGTCCATCGCTGCCTTGGTGGGTATCGGCTACGGCTAGTCTTAGTAGAAGATCTCCAGAAGGGAGAGCTTCCCGTGTGAGGGCCATACTGTCCAATGCCTCGTTCTTGTAGGGGATGGCTTTTCCTTCATTTCCTGGCTCGCTCGGTGTCTGGTCGGGATGCTTATTGGGGAGATAGTCTGCTAGAACATGGCTACGAGGTGCCCCCCATTGCAACGGTCTTCCTTGAGCCTATTTGTAATGACTCGAGCCCAAGTCTCTGAACTCGGCCCGGACCATCCAAGAAAAAATCTCAAATTATTCAAAATTATCAATTACACATCATATATTACAATACCAATCAATATAAATAAATTCAAAATTATCAAATTACTAAATTTATGGCACCATAAATTATCATCATAAATTGCATGGCTCTGTTACCCTTATGTACTTTGACTGACTTGGATCTTCTGATATTGCCTCGATCACTCGATCTTCGTCAACTTGATGGTGCATCCTTGTTAGCGGCTTAGTCTTCTGGCGGTTCGACTTACAACGGCTTGCCTCGATGTTTGGTCTGGACACAACCAATCAAGCTGTCTTCAAGTTGGCCGAGGTCAAGTGTCATCATTTTGTAATCTTGGAAAATGATGCTCCAGGACATCGGTTTTTGAGTGGTGTTGTCGTTGTGTCAATCAAGGCATTAGATCACATTGATTGTGATGGGATGTGTCATGTCAGACACCATGATGGTGCTAGTGAAAATACATGTCACTTCGTTGCCTTTGAACGACGCTATTACTAGTGGGGGAGTTGGCTATTGAAGTATTGGCCCCCGGTCGTTTCCTCCATTGCTTGTCGCCTGCAAGTATTTCAGCCCATTGGGTTTGCCACTTTTCCAGTTGGCTGGTTTTTACTCTGGTCCATAAATGGCTAATGGGGGCTTTATTTATGTCTCTGACTTGCTCACATGGCCAACGAGTTCGTCGTCTTCCTCTAAACTAGAGTCTTCGTTTGGGGAGGCAAGCTCCAATGAGGAGATGTTGGTTGGAGTTAGAGCAAAAGTTTCGGTGGGTGCAGTAACCGCTGAGGAGGAGCGTCATTCGAAGACCTCAGTTCTTGGAACCCCAAGGTTTTTGGAAGTGCCTCTTGGTTTTGAGTCCTTCGGACCTTCCCGCTAGGTATTTTTGCCTCTCTAGGGTAGCGTAAATTTCTGCATGCATGTTTTGTTGATGTAGTTTCTAACCGATCATTTTCCTTTGTTTGTCAACCGTGGAGGGTGCCCTGTTTGGTGGAGGAGACTGCTCATGTGCAGTTAGATGAGTTGGAGCACCAGATCAAGGCTATCACGGTGGAGGCACAGGGGGAACTGGAGCGAGTTGACCATCTCACCTGTGCTCTATTTGAGTTTGAGGCAAGATTGCAAGGACTTGCTAAGGACCATGCCACGGCCTTAGATCAAATTGCGTCACTCGAGGACTAGCTTTGGAGGACTCGGAGGGAGCTCGTGATCCTTCGACATGAGAATGCTTGACTCAGGGGCGGATCCTAGCCGTAGGTGGGAGTAGGATCTTCTTTTTGTCTTCTTGTGCTTCGAGGCCAATAGTTTCCTTCAAATGTACACTATGAATTTCTCAATAAAACTAGCTAATACGTTTCGGTTATTGTCGCATGCTGTACGTGAATCGGATGTTTGAGCGTTGCCCTATGCAGCTCGTCAACCGCCAAATCGGGTCATGGGGACCCATGGTGGCTTGCTCTTCTAGCAGTCTAGATTTGCGACTGTTTGTTCTAAACTCTGGATCTGCCTGGGACCTGCAAGGGTCGTGCGCCCTTAATTTGCCACTCTAGAAAACGGTGGTGACAGGGCCTTAGAAATTGTGAATTTCTCTACTGGTTGGCTACCTCAAGTCTGTCAGACAATCATCACTAACATCATTTGATTGACACGTTGCGGCGCCTCTAAGTTGCGGCACGTGTTGCGGTCATTATGGGCCGTACCCCCTTGACTTCCTCATATGACGTCAATTTAGTCAGGAGTTTATTTAAACCCTGGGCCTTTGCAATTTTCACGCCATTTCTCTTCAACTCAAACTACTTTGCCTTCGTGATTTCTTCTTACTATCTGGTCCATTCTCACTATCCGGGACATTGAGACCCTGTTTGCACGGTTTAAAATTCCAAGCTCCTTGGACTTCTGGCTTCCAGGCGTAGATGATAGAGCTTTCTCCCCTTCGAAGGGGTACATTATGATATATGAGTCCCATCTGAAGGGGGGCTTCGTTTCTCAGCCACGTAGGAGCTGTATGAGATCTTGTCAGGTTTGGGCGTCTCGCTCGTAAGGATGCAACCTAACACTATTTGGTACTTTGTCTCTATGTGTGTCTTCTCCCGCCATTACAATTGCAAGTTCAGTCTCAGGTCGGTGATGGTGATCTTCCATTTCAACTAGGGAGCGGATTGGATTTCAATGTCTCTGTGCCCAAATTTCCACTTTCGAGGCGCAAATCCAGACTCAACCAAGAAGTAGAAGGACTGGGATTTCTTTCTGGGTATTCCTCCTAGTGGGCCCCTTCCAACAAATGGGGCAGAGTGTGAGCCTCCCTTGTTACCACCGTGGGAGACTAGGAGGAGGCTGGGGAGAAGCCACGGATAGACCTCCTTCGGGAGAACGCGGACACCCTTAGGGAGAGAGGGCATTGGCTGATTGCGGAGGCCTTTGCTGATGTCCAGTGGGAGCCTCATTCTAAGGGGGATGAAGTATCCCCAACGTTGCCTATTGCATCCAGGAAGGGCCTAGAGCCTAGTTATCTTGGATTCTTCCGACATGGCTGCCAAATGGTGGGAGGTCTCGTTTGACTCCTTCTCTGGCGATGATCGGGCTATGCTAGAACGGCTACAGATGTCCAAGAGGTCTTCAAGGAGGTTGGCTACTACTTTGGCTTCTTCGTCGTGCCAAGCGTCTGGGAAGGATGGGTCGGCCGAGGGAGGTAAGTCCTCCGAACCTCCCATGTTGGTTGCGAGCGACCAGGAGGGGATAATTCTAGCACCAACCCTGGCCTAGTACGGTGTCCTCGTTACTGCAGTTTCCTCGCAAGAGGAGCCCAGACGGTGCCTTCCTACTGCTATTGATGAGGAGGCTCCTTTTGACGACTGGATAGCTAACGTCCCAATGGGGGAGGCTGATGAGGCCTGTAAAGGTGGTGGGACCCGAACGACGGGGCTCAACGTGACCGTCGGGGCCAAGGAGGTTGCTAAAGTGCATTGCATTGAGTCTTTAGAACATGAAGCTCTGGGGGCAATCGGGGCAACCCGGACTGTGGAGGCTATTGAGGGACCTTGCCTCAAGCCCTTGGAGCCGAAGGATTGAGTAGAGGTGAAGATCAAGCCTGCTGCCAAAGCGGCCGAGGAGGGCGTTGAGGGACGGAGGAGCTTGAGGACATTATGGAGACTGTGGAGGAGCCTCCTTCCGCGCCTCTAGAAGCTAAGACCTTGGCACCGAAAGAGCCCGCATCAAGTTGCCAGCCCTCAAAGAGGCTGTCTCTAGCCAATAAGGTTTCTTGTGTACCTTCTTATTTCTTTCATTTGCTTTTGTTGTTACTTTGATCGACAAATTTTTTGCTCCCAGCTATAAGAGAAGATTTGCCAACTGGCTGCCTTCACCGACCGCATGGCCCAGACCCACATCGACCCGGAGGAGCTTAGATTTGTGGTGGAGATGGCCTCTCGTTCTGAACACTAGCTGTCTGAAGCTAGGGTGAAGATCTCCTCCCTCGAGGACTCGCTACGCAAGCTGGAGTAAGATTGTGCTCGCCTCTGGGATGAGAACGTTTGGTTTGAGAGGTTGCTGTTGACCTCTCTCAACTCGGATGAGATCAGGGGAGCCTTGGAGCATAGGTACTGGGTCGGTATCAATCTCTGTCGCCGCATTGTGGGTCTGGTGGCACCTACCTTTTTGATCTCGATTTTCCACCCGAGGAATGCCACTACTCAGTGGCAGTCTAATCCGTTGAGCTCTACTCGCGATGTCTCTCGGCATTTGTCATGGCCGCAAGGGCCCCCAGCCTTCAGATCATTCTCCCTCCGGGCAATAGGCCAATTTTGTGTTTTCCTTGGACAGATGGCCCTCTTTGTACATATTGATTGTTATAATGAAATGACTAGAACTTTGAGGGTGTCATTGTAGGTATACATGCTCACATACCAAGCTTTTCTCCAGTTGCTTTCCCTTTTTCTTTCTTGTTTTTCTGGCTAACTGTCGCTGTTATTATGGCCAAACCAATTTGGGACACATTAGCCCAATTGTGCTCGTTCCCTTAGAAAATGTCGCTGCACTTTGATTTTGTGTGGAGCGCTATTTCCCATGGATGAGACGTCGTCTCACATTGGTGAGGAAGCCTCACTAGGTATGACTGGGTTTCATGGACATAGCCGCCAAGCTCGAGCTGCATCGTAGGTTGTCTCCTGCACGTGGCCATCGGTGCTCAGTCCTATCGAAGGACATCGTAGTTGTTGTGCATTTGATTCTAACCCACAGACCATCATCAACTGATGGTACTCTCTTCTTTGAGAAGAGGTCATCGCACGGATACTATCAAAGCCCCCTAAAATTTCTGTGGCTGCTCGATGGGGTGGTCCGACTCCATGAAGGGAATCCCCTTGACTATGATATTTGACCTCGCATGAGCCGCTCAGTAACGAGTCCAAAGTTTCTTGATCGTTTGTAGGTTAGTGTACGGGTGAACAAGAGTCCGCTTGACGTAGGGGCAGTTTGGATCATTTGATTTTATTAGATAACAAACAAGCATTCGTATGGACAATTAAATATGAACAAACATTTACTTTATTGATGTGATTATGGTACATGTTACAATTACTCTGAATGATACATGCTGAGCTTACTAGGTTCGGTTGAGGCTTACTGGTAGTACCGTTTGAAGTGGGAGGCAATCCAAGTCCTCAGGACCAATTTGTCATCCCAATTGCGTAGCTTGTACGGGCTACTTCGGAGAATGGCCGAGACAATGAATGATCCTTCCCAATTGGGAGAGAGCCTGCTTCTGTTGACAATTTTTCCAATTAATTCTATACTCCGTAGGACTAAATCTCCCACTTTAAACCGACGAGCATTCACCTTTTATTATAGTACCGTGCGATTCGTTACTAGAAAGCCACCGTCCGCAAACGTACTGTATTTCGGGCTTCTATAAGCAAGTTGAGATGCTCTTGAAACATTTGGGAGTTGCTAAGTGGGTCAAAGCAATCGATTCAAAAGTTAGGGAGTTTGACCTCTATTGGGATAACTGCTTTAATCCCGTAATATAAGTTGAATGGCATTTCTCGAGTTGGCTCTCTCAAGGTCGTCCTGTATGACCATAGGACAGATAGTAATTTATCCGCCTAGGAACCCCCAGTGTCCTCTAACTTTGTTTTCAATTCGTGCAGTAGCATTTGATTCGTCACTTCCACTTATCCATTAGCTTGCGGATTGGCAATGAAAGTGTGGACCAGCTTTATCCGTAGACTCGCATAGTACCTGGTGAATTGTTTGCCGATGAATTGGATTCTATTGTCAGTTACTATGACCTTTAGAATTTTGAACCGATAAATGATGCTCTGCCTAACAAACTCCGTTGTATTATTTTCAATGATTGGCACTAGCGGGGACACTTTTACCCACTTGATGAAATAGTCGATACCCACTATGATAAACTTCCTTTCCCTTGACGATATGGGCAGAGGGTCAAGTATGTCGTGCCCTCACTGTGTGAATGTTCATGGTGATTGACAAGCATGTGGTTCTGCATGTGGCTGACGAGTTACGTTCCCATGGATCCGGTAATTCTCGCATTTTTTTCACGAAATTCATGGCATTGTGCTTCATCGAGGGTGAGTAGAAGCCTTGCCGCATGATCTTGAATGCCAGATTCTTGCCTCCAATATGGGAATTGTAGATGTTGAGGCTCACCTCACCCAACACATAATCAACCTCTCTGGCGTGAAACACCCCATGTAGGGCGTTGAGTACCTAAGGCGGTACAATCTCCCATCCATGATGGTGTACCAGTCCAACGGTCTTTTTATGCGCCTAGCTTCTTTTGGACTCTTCTGCAGGATATTGTCGGTCGGGTATCTCTAATATGAGGTCATCCAATTGTTGTCATCAGCCTCTTATAGCACCTCGCGATCGGGGTCATCAATGTTTGGGATGGCTAGGATCTATTGCATATCTCTAACGTACTATTTTGAATTTCCTGACGCTGCCACCTTTGCTAATTGCTCCGCCTTTTAGTCTTCTTCTCTCAGAACGTAGGCTACCTCGACATTGCCAAACGCTTGAGTTAAGCCCCTTATTTTCATGAGGTACTTTAGAAGTAGAGGGTTCGACACCTCAAATTTTTCTAGGATCTGGTTGACGACTAACTCGGAGTTGCTATAGATAACTAGGGATCTTGTTAAGCATTTCTTAATTAGTCAAAGTTCAACTAGCAATGCCTCGTATTCGGCGATGTTGTTGGTAGTTAGGAATCCGAGAGTCATAGAGTACTTTATCTTCAATCCATTTGAAGTCCTCAAAACCACACCTGCCCTTCTACCGATCTATGTCGACCTCCTGTCAACATGTAAGGTCCAAGTCTGAGACACCGGCTGGTTGGCATCTTTTGTGAGGTCGAAGGCATCTGGAATTGGGGTCACCGTCTCAATAATGAAGTTCGTAAGGGTTTGGCCCTTTATAGTCAGCTGTGACCAAAACTCCATGTCAAACTCACCCAGTTCTATGGCCCATTTGACCAGTTGTTAAGAGGTGTCCAATTTCTACAAGATTTTTTTTTCAGTCACTGATCGGCCAGGACAATGATCTTGTGTGCCAGAAAGTATAGGTGTAGCTTCTTGGCGGAGTGGATGAGGGTCAGAGCCTCATGTGGATAATGAATCTCGATATTTGTCAAAACCTTGTTGACGTAGTACATCGGTCGTTGTACGCCAGACTACTCATGGATAAGGATCGAACTCAGCATCATCAAAGGCCGCCAGGTACAGATACAACTTTTCACGTTCCTGAGGCGATGTTAGGTGAGAAGGGTTAGAGAGGTATTCCTTGAGCTCTCAGAAGGCCATCTTGCACTCAGCCATCCACCAGAAGTCGGTTGCCTTGGTCCCCCTTAATGTTTTGAAAAACGGTAGATACTTCTTGGTGGATTTCATTAGGAATTGAGAGACAGCAACAAGCCTTTCGATGAATATTTGGACCTCCTTCATGATTCGTGGTGGGCTTATGTCAAGGATGGCCTTTTTCTTCTCGGGGTTCGCCTTGATTCCTCGTTGAGAGACGATGATACCCTAAAACTTCCCAGACATCACATTAAATGCGCAATTGGTTGGGTTTAGCTTCATCCGGTGCACCTAAAGGATTCCAAAAGTCTCTTTCCGGTTCGAATATGGTCATCGGTGGCCTTACTTTTGATGAGCGTACTTTCTACATATACCTCCATATTATGACCAATCTGGGCTTCAAATATTTTGTTGATGAGCCGCTAGCAGGAGGCATCGATATTCTTCAGACTGAAGGGTTTAACTTTGTAATAGTAGGTGCCATAGTCCGTCATGAAGGAAGTGTGCTTTTTATCCTCCGAAATCATTCTGATCTAGTTATACCCCAAGTAGGTTTCCATGAAGTAAAGTAGCCCATAGCTTGATATAGAGTCCACGTTGGTCGATCCTTTGCAATAGGAAACTGTCCTTGGGGCATCTCTTATTCATGTCTGTGAAATTGATTCATATTCTCTATTTCCTATTGCTCTTTTTGATGAGAGCGATATTTGACAGCCAGTCTGGGTATTAGACTTCTCTAATAAACCCTATACCGAGTAGCTTCTTCACTTTCTCGCATATGGCGATCCATTTCTTGAGCAAGTGGTTTCAGCGCTTCTATCAGATGGCTTTGTGACTAGGATCGAGACTCGAATTATGGATCATTCCTCCAATCAACATTCCCAACATGTCTACGGGCATCCACGTGAAAACGTCGAAATTCTGCTTGAGGAATGTTATGAGCTAATTGTGGAGGGAACTTGACAGGGAGCTCTCAATCTGCACGCACTTATCGAGCTCATTGGGGTCTAAAGGGATTTGGTTGGTTGACTCTCCTGATTGAGCCAACAACATGGTGGTCTCATCATGAAGTCGAGTTCTTTGATTGGCTGACTGATGGTCGCTGGAGAGATCCAGGATAGGTAGTATGTTCAGCCGGTTACCTGGTTGGCTGGGACTTCTTTGACATCGTATGGGGTTAAAAACTTCATCTTATCGTAGGGGATCAATGTCACCGCCCAGAAGGTGGTCAGGCATGGTCATCCCAAGATGTCTTTGACAGGCACTGCCTTGTTGTCCAGCTTGCATAGGAGTCTCTCGGTTGATTTCATCTTACTCTTTTTTAATCAAATTTTGAAGTATTGAGGTATAGCAAATTACGAGAGCTTTCATTATCAATGAATATTGTTTTAGTTGGTAATCAATGGTACCATCCGAAATGAGTACCCATACAATTAGAGGGTCAGAGTGGGAGATTATTACATAAGCCATATTGTTATCACTAAAACTAATGACAGAATTCCCAACCTCTACCCTTGACTTCTTGCTACTGGATGTTTTTCCCTGACGGTTCAAGGTGTTGCCTTTAGCTGGCTTGGTTGTCAACATGTTGACGACTCCGCCCACAACTCGGTTCCTCGGCTGCTCTTAGTCGTCTCTGTCTACCCTCCGAGGGACCTGTCCTGGATCTTGTAGGAACCTGGCGAGGTGCCCTCTGCAGACCAGGTCTTCAGTCTCCTTCTATAACGTTTGATAATATTCGATGCTATGGCTCAGAGATCGATGGAAGTGGCAATACTTTGACTGGTCTCCTCCCTCTGGACTCTTTAGCGCCTTCGGCTATTTGAGAAACTTCTCATCCCAAATTTATATCAGAATGTTCATCCGGGTATCATTTAAAGAAGTCAGGTTAGGGGGCTTGAGCTCCTTTTGGACACCATGTTCTACCCGCGGCTGCTTTTGAGGGCCTCGGATGTGATTGTTGTCTTTGCTCTGCTTCTTTTCGTTCACTAGTTCCTCTAGAGTCTGGTCGGCGTGCTCCAGCCATTTTGCTTCATTGGCCTCCTCCGCCTCAATGTAGGCATGAGTAATGGTTTTGGCCTGCCGAAAGGTTTGAGGGTTTTAATTCACTAGGTGCTTTATGAGGTTGTCCGGTTCCAGAGTAGCGATGAAGGTGCTAAGTTTCACCTCTTTAGTGAGATAGGATATCTATTGAGCCTTGACAACGAACCAAGTTAGGAAGTGCTTGAAGATTTCCCCCTACGTCTATCGAGGGTAGACGAGGTGCCACGACTACTTCTCCTCTCTCCGATTGAAAGTAAATCGGGACAATAAGCAATTGTTAGGGGCCTCAAATGACTGAATGGAGTTTGACTAGAAGCTATAGAATTAGGTCTGAGTGTCCCCTTTGAGGATTAGAGGGAAGCACTGGCACATGACGGTTTTGCCCAGGTCCTGGAAGTTCAATAGGGTGCAGAAGTAATTGAGGGGATTCATTGGGTCAGCGCCCCCGTAGTAGGGTTTCAGGGCCGGCATCTTAAACTTGTTGGGGAGAGATTGTGTCCGGTTCTCCATAGTGAATGGGGATCTCCTCAGAACCACGAGCACCTGCCGGTATCTTCCCTGAACATATGTTGCCATTCCACCCTCTCCTCTATTCGGGGGAGGACGCAATTCTCTTGGCATTAAGGAGGTCATCAGCTCTAAATGGTTAGAAGAGGGATGCGAGTCTTGACGACTGCCAGCCCATGGAGGCTGTGTGCTGCAAGAGGCTTCTCCTTGGACCAAGGGCCTCCTATCGCTACAGGAGTAGCAAGGATTCTGCCAATTCGTGATGTCCCTTTGTGCTTCATGACTCATTCAGTTCTCCAACCACTTTTGGGCTATGCTTCTCAAGGCTGTGGGGGTCTCACTGTCGTCGGGCCTTGGTGTCCTATTAGTTGGGTGCCTTTTTGCTCGATTCCTTTACTTCAAAACCAAAGCTTGTGTGAAGCAGGCGTGAGCCCTCTACTGCTACTCGTCCAGATGCACAATAATTATCTAAAGTATCTTAAACATATCTCCCATTTGTGCAGCAAGTGCACGCACGTCAGGTTCAAGCTGTTCATCCATATGGCTACACACTAAGGGGTTATCGCCTTGGGCGGGGTGTGCTCGATCGGTACACTGGCTTGTACCCTGGTCTTGACCATGTTTCGTTCTTGAGTGTAGTTGTTAGATTTTAAGGTTGTTTCTTACAGACGGTGCCAATTATGCATCCTTGAATCCAAGCTACTGTACTGATTTGGGAGCCACCTGATCTTTCACATTTGGTCGAATTGAAGTATGTTCGATCTCCATCTCTGATAACTTAGATCCTATGTGACACAATGGATTAACAAAATGTCAGAGAATTAGCGAGACTCACTCTACGATTTATCTTTCAACGCTAAAATTAAAAATCTTTCTCAGTGGATATAAAGATAAATGATGTAAGAAAATAAGTGGATGCACTTATGTGAAGAAAAGGTAAGTAACATCGAAGGGCTTGACTCCAATGGGTGCGCTCGGCAAGGAGCAACTTTTAGTGAAGCAGGAAAGCTTGGCTCGGAGGTACACTCTGCAGGGAGTGGCTCTGAAGGAATGAGAGAGATGAGGAATGCTCTGTCTTTGAGATCGTCTCTTCTCTTTTGATTTCATCCTCTTTGATTATCTCTCTCTCCCTTCTCCAACGGTGGGGAAGGGATACTTGTAGGCGATGATTCAACGTGGCATTGGCGCCAAGGCTTGGACAGTTCTTGCACCGAGATTGGCAGGTCACAGGTCATTGATCGAAGCCACCAGTGTTAGTCATCATTTTGCAGTGGTGGTGCGACCACGAATTATCTTTGCTGACATTCGCCAAACCATCTTGGCGAGTGATTCATTGAGCTACGCTGGAGGTGGCAGTAGCCTGATAGTCGCAACACCTTTTTAAGATCGTTGATTATTGCTACCAATGGTAGGCATCTAACACGTCGACACCCTCTGCACTACCTAGGCTATTGCCGTTGTGTCGGAGGGTTCCTTCATTGTGATTGGTCGTGTTGCAAGGGGCCATGTGTTGGGCCTGGCTCGTCCCTATCTCTACCAGCCCACTGTGTGTTGCCGTGGTTGGATTTATCATTTAGACCTTTTGGGCTCTAATTCTCGTGAGGCTTTGCTTTACGGATTGGCCTGTCTGGGACTTAGGTTAGCCTATGACATAGTTGGATCCAACAAGATGAACAAAAAAAATTCAATCTATTCTATCCGTCCAAATTTAGTCAAATCAAACTATCAATAATAGTTTGACATATACACACTTTAATTACGGTTTAATTTTTCATCTAAATCATATTTTTAATTTGGATACCGTTTAAGAATTTAATTCAAATTAGGCTTGACCACAAATATACGTATACATACATATAACAAATAAAACTTTTTATTATAAATACAAATGTATTGGTCATATCCATTTATATTGTGCTTCTAAATTAATTTTTTATATTAGTGGTTAAAATATAATTTTTTAAAGATATTTTAGGGGCATATGGGCAATTAGATGTCATTATTCAATGTCGACAATAGCTTTTGTATTATTGATTATTCAACATTCGAACAAATAATTGAACAAATAATCTATTATTGACAATAGCTTTTTTAATATTTGACACATATATTATTATATTAATATTATTACTTATTTTTTTTAATTTTTATATATAATATATTATTGAACAAATAATTTTTAGGCTAATAAACTTAATACTATAATTTGTATAAATCTCCCAACCCAAACCAATCCGCACATTGACTGTTTAGATGGATTAGCTTACATGATCGTTAGATTTGGTTTGATTTTTGTAAAACAGAAAACCATAAATTGTGAGTTGCTTATGGATTATCATCTAAGTCACACCAAATCAATTCATATTCACACCTATTTTAGCTGTTTCCTCCATTCTGTATTCTTTAACTAAGAGACAAATGGTTGAGAATTAACCCTCCACTGGACCAAAACTAATAACCACTTGCTTTACATCTTCCATGTCTGCCAAAAAACGACGAAAATTCTAAGTATTTTATTATTAAAATTAATAGATACGATCATCAATTTTAGTAATAATATTTAGTCCACAATTGCCTCAACCAATCTAGATTAATTATAACAAGAAATCCCTAAATGATTCTAACAGGAAAATTAATCTTCCATTAACTGGTGGCAAAGGAGAAATTTTAGTCTACAGCAATTAGTTAACTGCTATTTTCTCTCTACCTAAATGATTCTTATATATGAAATATTTCGTAAAAAATTGACCGAATAAATTAATTATTCATTCCCATAACTTTACTCTCTATAAGTCAAGAATCATCACTCAAGTTCTAACAAAATCTTAGTGCGTTACAACTTAGGTGATGATGTATTCTGGATCTGGGTTGTTGTACAAATTATGGAGCATTCCGGTCTTACTTGATTGCGTCGAATTCTGGCGGATCCGATTTTTATCTCTGATAACCTGGGTCCTGCGCAACACAACGAATGAATAAAAGGTCAGAGGATTTGTGAGATTTGCTCTATGATATATCATTTGATACTTAAGTTGAAAATCTTTCCCAATGGATAGAAAAATGTGATGATGTGAGAGAAATGTGTTGATACATGTTATGGGGAATTGTGTCTTTCATGCGCCCAACAGAAGGACGGCTTAGAGGTGCACTCACCTAAGGAGTGATTTAGAAGTGTGCTCGTCTGAGGGGCAGCTTTGGCGGTGCAAGATTGGCTCCTATTGAGGGTGAGATTCTAGGGAGAGTGGTGGCTCCGCTGCAAGGTGGTTGATTGGTGAATGCACTCGCAAGGAAGTGGCAGACTAGAGGAAGAAAGGGACCTCATGTGCCGATGGAGGGTAGGATATCCGTTGGTCTCTTCCTCATGCGCGTAGATGGATTTCTCTCTCCTTTTTATCTTGTCATCTTCCCTCCCCTGTGAGCTCAGAGTCCTTTGGATTCCGAGACCCCCTTTCTCATGGAGGAAAGGGTGCATACTTATCGCGAGAGAGAAAGCTGGCTTTGCCTTGGGCACCAAGACCAGTGGCAATTGTCTGTCATGATTCACTGAGCTGCTTTTGTCATTCTAGGGAGATGCCCTATTCAGCGAATATTCTGCAACGATTTGTCGAGCTAATTATGGTAAGCTGTCGTGGTGCATATGACAGTCGTCTTCTTGGCGGCGATAGCGTGATCAGAAGTAATATTTGCTAAGCAGTGATTGTTTGTCCTGTTAAGGTAAGCGTCGCCTGCGGGCCTTCTCTCGGCCGAGCTGCTAAGCTACTAGGCCATCTATGGGCCAAGTATCTTGGGCTGCTGATGGGGCCTGTAATGGTTCCTTCTTGGATTCAAACTTCGTGGAGTTTCACTGGGCTTCTGCCAGGTCGGTCCACTAGGTTACCGGACTGATCACTGGCCACCTATGTCAGGAGGCTAAGTTTCGCCAACTCCCAGCATGTCTAATGATGGGTTGTCTTTTGTAACTTCTGGCTCACGTGTTCCTTTTCGAGGCACTCTGCCACTTTCCTGTGTAGGTGGGCAATGATTCGGTGCCTTGCATGTCAAGATTTGAGGGTGATCCTCTAAGTGTTGCAGATTCTCTACAGATTACACTGGCGATGAGATCTTTCACAATTATGGCACCTCTAAGGGGGCTTGTAATACCTTGCTCCATGAATCATCCACATTAACTAAGCTACGTGAATGTTCAGAGCAGGCATGAAGTCTACATAATCACCTGTTGAAGTTGATGGAGACCTAGGCCCAATGCTTGGAGTTGGTGCTG
Source organism: Nepenthes gracilis (assembly GCA_033239525.1). Taxonomy (NCBI): domain Eukaryota; kingdom Viridiplantae; phylum Streptophyta; class Magnoliopsida; order Caryophyllales; family Nepenthaceae; genus Nepenthes; species Nepenthes gracilis. Next base: position 16,526,720 of record BSYO01000012.1, read on the forward strand.
AAGGTGTGTTTGAGATTTGCTTTGGCTTTTCCTCTTTTTGTCCTAATGCATCCTGGCTTTGCATAGCATTGAGTGAGGTTCAGATCGGCTTCCTCCTCTGATAGCTAGTGATGACTTGCCTTTGCTGGGGTGATCTCAGAGGAGTGACAGCTCAGTCAATTGGCTAAGAAAGGGTGACATCTCGTCCTCTCTAGCCAAGCGGCCAATCCTAGGCCACATGCGAGAGGACTTCTTCGGAGGTTGCTGATGGGGGCACGTCCTCATGTTTACACAAAACCTTGGGCCATTGCTGCTGTACTAGGTCTAGCGTATGGCCTTGCGCGATAATAGCCAGTTTCAGTGGATGACTTTAGATGGGTGGTTCCCGGGATGGCACTAGTGCTTCGTACCTCACACTAGCTAGCAAGGGCTTTGGTATGTGCTTCCTACTTTGGTAGCTAGAGGGTAGCAGTGTGCAAGGGACCGATCTTCTCAGCCATCCGAAGCGTGGTGCTCTAGCCGCTGAGATTTCGTTCCAGGGTCATGTGCTTGCTTGCCCTTTGAGTGCCTATCCCGGGGGGTAGGACTTCAACAGTCGGATCACCATCTCATGTACTCTTTTTCTTTCCTTCTAAGTTGTACGCCTACCGCTGTAGGCTTTGCACTTTGTAAGAGGAATTAATAATTGAAACTTCCTATCATTCTTTTGACTTTGTTGTATGGCTTTAATAGTCTAGCGCGAATGATTGAAGCGTTTGGGTCTTTTTTTCGGCTGCTTGGGCTAGTTAGTTTGACAATCTGGTGCTCCGAAAACTGGTCTTCTAGTGGTTTGGTTCACGGCTACTCGTCGCGCGCTTAACAGGAGCAAGATCCATTCGAGATTACCTCGAGTTGGTCAAGGTCAAGCATCTTGATAGTGTAGTCGGTCAGCATCTTGTTCTTCCAGTGGTCTGACTTGCGACTGTCTGCCCTAACCCTTCGTTAGGGCACGAGCTGGTCGGACCAACCTCAAATCTGCTAGGGTCAGGGTCTGTCGGCTTGTCACCTTTGGATAGTAATGTGCCAAGGCATCATTGCTGAACTATGTCATCATTTGGGCCAATTGAGGCATTAGGTTGCATTGATTGTGATAGGGAGCGTTACATCATTTGTCATATTGATGCCAACGAAAGGACACATTGTTGCATGTTAGGGCGAGGGCACGTGTTGTGGCCTCTATGGGGATGCACTGCTCCTGCATCTTCGAATGATGCCATTTCCAAGTCCGGACATTTGGCTATCTAAGCACTGATCCCTCATCTGTTTTGGCATTCTTTGGTTGTGTAGATGTCTATGCCCTTTTCTATTAGTTCCTTCTTTTGGCTGTTGAGCCTGGAATGGCTCATCAAGATGTCGATGATATTTCACATTCATTTGCTTCATCATCTTCTGCTATCTCGGTGCCTTGACTAACGAGGGAAGCAACAATGAGCACACGATGGAGGATGCCGTAGGAGGCGACTCAGGGAGTAAGGTGGCTGTCGAGGAAGGGCATCGCCTAAATGCCTCGACTCCTGTGCCCGCAGAGGTTTTGAGGGGGTCTCCTAGCTTCTTCGACTTCGTCAAGTCCTCATGCCGAGTTCTTTTTCATTCCCATGAGGTAGGGCTTTGGAGATTTCTACATCCTATACCTTTTCGTTGTAACCTCTAGTTGACCATTCTTTTCTATTTGTCTATCGTAGAGGGCGCCTCCTAGGTGGAAGAGGCTGTGTGTTTGCGAGGGAATGAGATTGCTCACTTGCTCCGTGTGCATGTCGACCGAATCACCAAGGAGACAGAGCGCCAGGTCACCGCTGCCATGGCCGAGGTGTATTAGGGCTTGGAGTGGGTCAACCATCTGAACCGAGCCCTATACGAATCTGAGTCGAGATCGCGAGAGCTCACCAAGGTGGATGCCCAGGCTCTGGATCAAATCACATCACTTGAGGACAAACTTCGAAGGACTTGACAGCAACTCGTGGATGCTCGGAGAGAGAATGCTTGGCTTAGAGGAGAACTTTCGCTTAGAGTGCCTCCGAGTGCCTGTTAAGGGCCTGTGCTGCATGGACCAAGGGGTCCCCGACTCTAACAAGGTCTTCCAGTTAGGCCGTACAAGCAAATTGCTTCTTGTATTATTTTGGGGTGGTTGCTGGATGTTCCAGATGTATAACTTAATTTTTCAAAGGGATAGGGAGGTCATCTTAACCACTGTTGTCGATGTTTTCTCAACATACTAAACTTGTCTGTCCATTGCTTCTTTTAATGCTTTTCTAGTCATCAGCCAAGCGTTGATGCTATTGTCATCGGGATCATTTGGACGTGTTCATCTGCTTGCACTCTTCCCTACAGAAGGGCGTCGTGGCCTAGAGGAAACGTGGCTGTCATTTAAGCCTTGTGACTACCGTTGTCGGGCTTTGATGCATGTGTCTGCTTGGTTGCACTCGCCCCTTCAAAGGAGGGGGTTGTGGTGCTGAGAAAAGGGTGGTTGCCGGCAAGGCTTTCAAGCCATCGTTGCCGAGCTTGTGCTAGCCTAGGCCGTCGTCCGTATGTACCCATTGGTGCTTGGTCCTATCAAAGAATGTCATAACTTTCATGCGTCTGGTCCCTAATCGCCGACTGTTGTAGACTGATGGTGTTCATCCCTTCAGGAGGGAGTTGTCAGTGCATGCTAAAAAACCTCATAAGATTTTGAGTTTGACTGTATACCGATCGTTGAGTGACGGGATCAAGGTTCAAATCTGACAACTTATGGGTTGCTCAATACGGGATAGAGGTTTAAATTTGATCGCGTATAGGCCACTCAGTACGGAACCAATGTTCAAATTTGACTGTCTCTTGGCCGCTCTGTTTGGGACTATGGTTTGATAACGAGTGAATGAAAATTCACCTAACTTAGGATAGTCTAGGTCATTTAGTTTTAGGCAATATTATGTAAACAATCGTATGACCAAGTAGCCAATGAACAAATAATTAATTTATTAATTAGAGTATGATTGAAGCACTCAACATGATATATGCAAGGCTTACCTGAATTTGGCACGAAATCGTCGACGGTACTTGCAGTGGATGGTGTACAGGACCCTTGGGAGCAGTTCATGGTTTCGGTGTATGGCTAGCATGCACTGCTTTAGAGGGTTGTCAAGACGCTTTGGCCTATGGCCTCTATTCTCTGTGGGTCTAGGTCCTTCACCATAGACTAGCTGGGTATGCCTTGTTGCCACGCTGGGTGGTCCAATGACAAGTGGTATGGGTTTTGTTGTCGGCCGGTATGGCCTCAGGCTACCCTAATTAATACGGCGCTTGCCTGGCGACGCCTACTAGATAGCAAGTTGAGCATGTCGAGCTCTCAATGCGAGGATCGCGATAACTTCTACAGGGGTTCACAGTTGTGTAATGGGCTAACGAGAGGCGTTGCAATGGGATTGGTCTTCTAGCTTGGAGTCGTAGTTGGTGCACCTTGCTCTAGAGGCTTGCCAAGGCTAGGAATGGCCCCCATTAGCAGGGGGATTGGCCACTCATGCTAGCAGTCTTGAATCTGTAGCCTTGCTCTTTGTGACGCAGTGTGGAGTTCCTTCCCAAAAAGGGAGCCTCCTAGCGGCACCGAAGTCGCATGGACCATATCTTGGGCTTTCATATGCACTTCATGGCTTGGTTGATTTTTTGGTTGCCGCAGGCCTTATCACTCATAGCCGCCCGAGCCACGAGGTTGTCAAGCCATCGGATCTTTTGTAAATGTTGGACCGTTTCAATTGTTTGAGAGTTGGAGGGCAGAGCCCCCAACGTAGCACCTTTGGAAGGACGCATGCTATCTGGAAAAGAATGCAGGCCCTTACTTCGAGCATCTGCATGCCCTAGGGCCAGTTGTCAGCATAGTTACCTGATGAGGGGTCGTTGCCATGGGGACATTTTTGTCAGCATAGTGACAGCTTCTGGAGGATATGCTACTTTGCAAGGGGCCAATGCGGGGCACTCTCGTGGGATCAACCATGCCAAATTATCGGGTTAGAACTCTTGCCCCAATGAGGGGACCGTTGGATACTTGTTGACGCTGCAGGAGTCTCCTTCACTGGCGTAATATTGCTGATCGTCTCGAGAATAGCAAGGGTGTCACCGCTCTAGGATTTGTCCTATATTCTGGGACATGATCGTTCTTTCCATCGAGAGTAGGCCCTATCGCTCGATCCTCCCAAATATAGAGGTCATCAGACCGATAAGATTTTCCTTGGCAAGTGGTCTCTTCATCCAACTCCTCCTTTTGGGAATCTTGAGATTTGTGCATGGGAAGAGGGAGCCCCTAGCCAACGCTGTCAAGGCTGGCGAATGGGACCCGTACCCACTTAAGCGTAATGTCCAAGACAAAACCGAGTATCGCCATGACCATGTGTAACCTTCTGGTGTTGGAATGGAAAGGACCATGGCCGATGAGTAGGCAGCATCTTTTGGCATGGGAGGTCGCGCGTAGGGGCAAAGATCTCTACACTTGAGGGCATCGCAGTCTTCTGCCTGCCTCTAACAACTCAATCGACTGTCTGGCTATGGTTGGGCCTTTTCACTCAGGGCCGCCCGGACCTCATGGTCGTCAAGCCTCTAGATCATCTGAAGATGCAAGCTCTCTTCGATCATCTAGAGAGGTCGAGGGTGAAACCTCCAAGTGTTACACCTTCGGATGGGTGCGGATGGTTTGGGGACGACGTGCTGTTAATATTAGATTATGGGTCACTCACGTATGGGCCCATATCCGATTGATAGCATGGTTGAGCGGGTTCAATGTCGAGATGGAGTACTATGGTTTTCGCATGCACGGTGAGCTACCAAGCAGCCATTCCAAAGGTCAACCGGGAGTCAAATCCGAGGGACGATCAGGTAGAGTCGAGCCCAAGGAGCAATCAAGGTGTCGAGGCCAAGGACAACCGTACTGCCGAATCTGAAGGCCAACCAGATTGCCAAATCGTGGTGACTGGACTGCCGAGTCCGAATGGTGACCGGACTACTGAATCCATACGGGGACCAGACTGTCAAGTCAGGATGACCGGACTGCCAAGTTAGGGTGACCGGACTGCTAAATTAAAAGGGCAATCGAACTATGGAGTCTGAACGGCAATCAGACTGTTGAATCTAAAGGATGACAGGATTGCTAAGTCAGGATGACCCGACAGTTGAGTCAGAGTGACTGGACTGTTGGTGTCAAAGGACAACAAGACTGTCTAGTCTGAAGGGTGATCTAATTGTTGAATCCGAAGGGCGATCGGACTACCGAATCAAGGTGACTAGACTGCCAAGTTAGGATGACTGGACTATTGGGACCAAAGGATGACCGGACAGCAGAGTCCGAACGGCGGCCAGACTGTTGAATTCGAAGGGTGATCGGATTGCCGAATCCGATGGGTGACCAGATTCCTGAGTCCAAACGGCAACCAAACTACTAAATCCGAAGGGTAACAAGACTGTCGAGTTAGGATGGCTGGATTGTTGGGGTAGAAGGACGTCTAGCCTGTCGAGTCCAAACGATGACCGTACTGTTGAATCCAAAGAGTGACCGAACTACTGGGTCAGGGTGACCGGATTGTTGGGGCTGAAGGATAGCAAGCGTTGCCTGTGGACCTTTTTTGGTCTGAGCCGTTGAGCTACTGAGCCGTATCTGGGTCGAGCAGCTTGAGCCGCTAATGGGGCCTACCATGATGCCTTCTGGGCTTCGAATTTTATGGAGTTTTGTTAGGTTTTTGTCAGATCGGTTCATTAGGTTACTAGACCCATCAGGTGGTATTATACAATCTCACTACGTTTTAGCCATCTAAGAAGAAAGACTATGGTTCAGATTTTTGTCCCTCAAAATCGGGCCATGAAACGAGTCACTGAAGGAAGTCCACACAAATAGGATTTCTAATATGATTATCTACAATATGGGTCTTCAATAATTAATTATAACAAGTGACAATACTAGCCAAATTTTCGGATGTGACCCAAAGATATAGCCAAGCCTCAAGGATTAATTACAATAATAAAGTGTTCTCTCGAATCTATGATGAAATTTTGTTGAAGTTGATATTTTGCTAACACCATCTTCTTAATTGTTGCATAGTGGATCGGCACCTAACACATGGTCTGCGGCCCACTCTAAAATATATAGGCTGAACTTATTATATTTAATTTAAATTTTTTAATTGCATTACTAATAAATTATTTACATAATAATTATAGTAATTATACACATAAAAATAATACTTAAAATATTCGGGATGCTGCATTCTATCTATAATGTATACATGTACACTTTGGATCTAAAATTAGTATTATGGAAATATTTTTTAGTTATTTTGGAAATATTTGTATTAATGTAGTGTCTCATATAAATAATCCTATATAAACTAGGTAGATTAATTGGTACCGCATCGTATGAGTGTGTCTTAAATGTGTTTAAGTGTTATAGAGATTAAAATATAAAAGTTGATAATTAATTTTATATTAAAAATTAAGATAATGAATAGTGATATTTATGAATGTTTAAAAGTGGTGGGGACAGTTGTAGCAAACCGGCCCGAAGAGTAAGCCGGCCAAAATGAATCGTGGCCCACTTGTCCAAAGAACGGTCAAGCTCTAGTTGACCGAAGAAAGCTCCCAAGCAAATCGGACGCAACCTAAAATTGATACGACCCAGACCGAAATTGACACCCACACGTCCTTTCCTGTGCGCAACGATCTTTTGCCCTAATTGGCCATGACGTCAAGATGACGATCCCCTTTGTAAAGAAAATTCTCCAAAATCAGAGTGCATCCTGAAAGGAAAACCAGCAAATCAGCGTATGGCTCGCAATAACAACCTCAACATTCACTGCGTGTGACATTTTTGCGGGGAAAAAAATTCTTCTTTCCGATCGTTGCAACCCAGAATGACACCCACATTCCTACGAGGAAGGGAAAGGATTCCCTCAGAAGGCAGGCATCCCGCCTCGCCACCTAAAGGTTGAGACTCACGATTATAAAAGGACATTGAGACTCACTCCATAAGGACGCTCTCTGGCATATTCAAACCTGCATAAACTTTCTAACTCTCAAGTGTCTAGTCACTCAGCCTTCTCTTCCATTACTAGTTTCCAACAAACTTAGTAAATAGAGATGCCACTCTTAACAAGCACTCCACGATTAAAGCCACTCTTAACGAGTGTACCCCTGATTCTTTCTTTCAAATCCCTCTCCTTACATTCATTTTAGTATACTCTATTTTTTATCTTCTTTTCCTTGGAAGGTAATTTATTGACTTGAGCGTTGAAAAATAAATCGGGGAGCGAATCCTACCGTTTGTCTCTGATTTCTCGTCGTCTGTTGTGGTGTGTAGAATCTCAGGCGTATAGAATGGTAACAGGACTTAAAGGAGTAACTGAATCCAAGTCCGTCCAAGACTCGAATCTAGAATGCATCAAGAAGTTACACAAATTAAAGATAAAATAAATAAAAAATATTTAAAATAATTTAAATATGCAAAAGATAAGCTAAAAAAAGTGCCGATAAAAATTTAGTTGGAGGTATGAAAAAAAAAAAAAAAAAGCTAAGAAAAATTGAAGCACTATGAAAATAAAATGATTTAAAATTATATGTACTATAAAAATTATTATATTCAATAGAGTGAAATAATCAAAGGAATTTATATAATTAAACTTACTGATTATGATATAATAATTTATTATTATTGCATCAAAGTATTCATTTTTTATGAAATATCATCATTAAATAAGACACATGTATTTTACGATAAATGATATTAATTTCGAAGGTATTTAAATAGTAATTAGTATAGATATTTTATAGGTTTTTTTTTTTGCATACATCCATTGCATTTGCTGGTAAAAAAATATCATATTTTTTATACATATTTTTCTTCTTCTCGTGAGTTAGATTTGACGGGTGAAAAAAAGTGAATAAATTAATTGTTTATATTTGGTTTTTAGAATTAAATTATGTGACATGGGATCCACAAAATTCTTTATACATAAAAATGTTATAAATTAGTGAAAATAAATGACACAATTATTAAAATGGGGTCCATAATGATAAATATAATATATAAAAGTTGACTATAACATTTTAACTAGTATTAGACAGATTGAGGGGCCACACATTTCATAAAATAATCTAACTTAAATATTTTTTCAAATTTGATAATTAATGTGATTTTACTATATTTTAAAAATATGAAATTATTAAAAATTAAATATTTTAAAGTAATTTAATTATAATTACTTATTTAAAATTATATTAAAATTATAGATGATAAATCTTCACAAAAGATTTAACCCCAAATCCATAGAAGTTAATTGATATGAATAATACAATACAGAGAGGTGGTATTATATTGGCATTAAAGATTCAATCAAATGATAGAAGGATTTGGGAGAGCTCAATTTCTTGTATAAATAGAGAAAATTATTTACTATATTTTAATTATTTATTTTTTAATAGATAATTATAATTAAATTATATTTTAAAAAAATTTAAAATTTAATTAAAATAAATTATTTTAGAATAACAATCAAAATTATCTATTTAAAAATAAACGATCAAAATAAAAATAATAAATCTTTTGATTTTTTTAAAAAATAAAATCACTCTTAATCTTATGATAGAATTAAAAGATTGTAGGCATGATGAGAGGTTTTGGAATTTTAGTTAACTCATCTAGACCGTTAAATCAACTCTTTCTATCTTAATTGTTTATATTTTAATAGATAATTATAATTTAATTATTTTAAAAATTAAAAAAATTAATTAAAATAAATTATTTTCAAATAATAATTATAATTATCTATTTAAAAATAAACGATTAAGATAAAAATAATAAATTTTTTTATTTTTTTAAGAAATAGAATTTCCTTAATCTTACGATAAAATTAAAAGGTTGTAGGCATGATGAGAGGTGATGGGTAGTAAATACCCAATGCCTAGTAAGAAGCCCGTTTTTTCAAAATCGATCAGAGTTCAAAAAAGACCCAAGGGCTCAGTTTGACCCCAGAGGTTAGATTGGTCCAAGAGGTCTCAAGACATAGGCGCTCGGCCGAAATGTCTGACTTGGCTTGAGAGACTAAGTTAGTTCTAGAAGCCAAAAACCTAAACCCTCGTCCCAAGAAGCCCAAAGAGCAAAATTGATCTGAGAGATTTATTTGACTTTATGGGCTCGAGGACATAGTGCTGAAAACCCGAGGATTAGTCTCTGACCAAAGACCCTAATGAAAGACGAAAACTCATTGAAAGACGATGACTCATTGAAGGATGCGGACTCGTTGAAAGGCAAAGACTTGCAAAGTGCGATGACACTTGGAATCCAGAGACCACGGACTTGACTAAGGCCAAAGCCTTTGTCAAGGACGAGGACTATGACTAGTGTCCAACGACATAAACGCAGGCAAGGAACTCAGCATGACTAAGGATGCCAGCTCAGAGTTGACTTCTGCCAAAGCATGCACGACCTCTGCAGCATACAACATGCGCAAAGAATGATGGTTTCCAGACTATGTATGATGTGACGTCTCACAGCGCCCGCCTACATGCATGCGATCCTACTGACACTGTAGAGCAGACTTGCAGATTTGGTCGTAGGGCAACCTACACATGCCAGTCGACATGGGTGCTCTATGTAGGACATCCAGGCCCCTATATAAGTATTCAAGACACACTAAATAGAGGATCCTGCTTACACTTTTGCATTTACGCACACAAGAAGAGAGATAGTGCGGCTTCCGCCCAGTATAATCATAGAACACTTAGAAAATTTTGAGTTTCACGTGTTCTCTACTCTTTGTACTCACTCGACAGCATAGTGAAAGTTTGCATGGACCTCAAGTCCTGTGATTTTTTTCTCTCATTTAGAAGAAGGTTTCCACGTAAAAACACTGTGTGCCAATCTCTGTCTCTCTCTCTTTCCTAACACTTACGTAATTTCTTTAGTGTTGCTTTATTTTCGGGTCTGAGTCCGTACAATGACTACGATCCGAGGACGCAACATTTGCTGCCACTTGTGGAAAATGACAAAAAGTCAAGACATATTCCAGAAGTAAGAACATGGTGAACACGGGAGGACAAGCCAGTGCCCCAGCGAAAGAGGCCACTTCCAATGGCAATGGCCCTGCTGCGGGCACCAAGATAGAGGAGCATCTTGACCCTTATGTCTGAGCGTTGGTTATGAGAATGGATGATGTCACCATGGCCGTGTAGATGCTCTACTCGAAAATGGAGGAGCGGAAAAAGGCGGTGCCATCTAAGGCCTCTCAGACCGCGACATCCCACAGAAATGACAAGGGGAAGAAGAATCCCACGAAATAAAAAAACTAGCACGAGGACCCGAAAACGCAAGTTGTCTCGAACACTAGAGTCCCATAGCGACTTCAAGGTCATTTGGATCCTTGGGGCCAAGAGAAAAGCCGAGAAAGGCAAAACCCCCGATCTTTACGGAAGCGCTCCATGCAAGAGGTACCCGCTCGTGAAGAGATTCCTCCTAGGGATAGGAGTCTGCCGGAGTCGTAGGCTGCCCAAGATCCCTGCGAATTGAGGAACTACCTCAACGAGAAGAAGATGACAACTCCACCCCATGTGGAGGAAAAGCTGGAGATAGTCTTCTAGCGAGTTTTTGGCGAAAACAACGGATGTCGAACCTTGACTTGACTTTTTTCAACCTTGACTTATTTATGACATCTCCGCTCACGATGGAGATTCGGACAAGGCCACTTCCCTCAAAGTTCAATATGTCGAACCTTGACTTGTACGATAAAAGCACTGATCCCATGGACCATCTGGACCACTTCCGTAAGCATCTAAACCTTTAAGGTTTGGATGAGATGGCAATGTGTTAGTGCTTCCCGTTGACACTCAAGGGAGATGCGAGGATGTGGTTCTATGGCCTAGTAGCCGACTCCATTCGATCTTTCAGCGAACTTGCAGGTAGTTTCTTCTTACAGTTCGCCTCCAAGAGGAGAATTGAGAAGCAGCCTTGGCACCTAGCCCAAGTAAAGCAAGGAGTCAAGGAGAGTTTGAGGGGATTTTTGGGCCAATTCATCACAGAAGCCTGACAAATCTCAAAGCTGGCGGACAGGGTAAAATTGAATGCTTTCTTAGCCGCACTGGAATGAGGAGTTTTTTTCAAACACCTTATCCATAAGAGTTCCCAAACCTTCGCAGAGGCCGAGGCCGTCGGACAAGCATACATTGCCGTCGAAGAAGCCAAATACACAAGGAGGCCCGCCCAGTTGGAGAACCTCCCACTGAGGATGGTGGAGGAAAAGAGAAAGAACGAAGACCGTTACAGCTCCCAGGCACCCAAGAAGTAACAGAAGTCCGAGTAGACCATTCGCAAGGAGTATAGACCATTAAATTTGACTCCCTTGAATGACTCGTGTACCAACATCTTGATGTAGTTTCAGGACCAAAAATTCTTAAAGTGGTCCAAAGTATTGAAGAACCCAGAGGGTGGTGATCAGTCTAAATACTGTCACTGCTATGGCAGTAGCGGCCATAGTATCGAGGACTGTAGGACTCTATAGAAGGAGATCGAGGAGCTGATCAAGAGAGGTCATCTCAACCGTCGGTGAGGCTGACCAACAGAGAAGTAAAGTGGCTGCGGGGGTGATCAACATGATATCCACCCGCCCGGCCAGAGGCAATGCCGGGGAGAATCCAGCTGCAAAGAATAAGAAGCCAATGGTAGAATCTAGATATCAGGTTATTAGTTTTAGTAATAAAGATATGACTAACGTAGCATCCTCCCATTCTGACTCATTGGTTATAACTGTACTCATTTTTTACGGTAGCTTAGACTACCAGATGAAACGAGTATTTATTGATAATTGAAGCTCGCGCAACATTCTCTATCTCAATACTTTCTTTAAGTTAGGGCTCGAAATAAGCCAAATGACGGCCACCGAGGAACCCCTCTATGGACTTGGCAACGAGCCAGTACTAGTGCAGGGAGTCATTCAGTTTGAGGTAACGTTAGGGACCCATCCGAGGACGACATCCAAGAACCTATCCTTCTTGGTAGCAGACCTCTCCTTGGTCTATAACGCTATCCTTGGACGCCCTTTCCTGACCGCCTTTGGAGCTGTCATCTCAATCCCACGTTTGAGAATGAAGTTTCCAACACCATACAGGATTGGAAAAGTCCTCAGGGATCAAGCGGTCAAACAGACATGCTACCTGGCCCAAGTTATGCAAACACCTCTTCCTCAGCCTATTGAAGACTTGGACTTTCATGATGAAATAATATTATAACAAGCCGAGTTTAGAGAAGCCATCGACCGAGTCCCTCTGTATCCCAGAGATCCTGAGAAGACCGTCCAGATAAGAAGCTCATTGCCCCAGCTCTTCTGAGAGCAACTTACTAGCTTCCTAAGAGAGAACTCGGACGTCTTCACTTGGACACTAAGTGACATGTTAGAGATACCGACTAAAATAATGGTCAACAAGTTAAGTCTAGATCCCGGTCATAAACTCATCCGGTATAAGAGGAGGAACTACTCAGTACAAAAGATGGAAGCTATCGGGGAAGAGGTGAAGAAGCTCCTGGATGCCGGGTTCATCTGGGAGGTGTAATACCTAGATTGGCTGTCCAATGTTATCATGGTAAAAAAATAATGGGAAGTGGAAGATGTGTATGGACTTTATAGATGTTAACAAAGCATACCCAAAAGACAACTTCCCCCTGCCAAGGATAGACTCACTTGTAGACTCGACGTCTGGACATGAACTTTTAAACTTCATGGACGTATTCTCGGGCTGCCACCAAATAAAAATGAGTCTTGAAGACAATGAGCACATCTCATTCATGACGGACCAGGGGACATACTGTTACATAGTCATGTCCTTTGGCCTAAATAACGTGGGTGATACTTACTAGTGGCTTATAAATAAAATGTTCGAGGACCAGATCAAGAAGAACGTGAAGGTCTACGTGGACGACATGCTCATCAAAAGCAGAGTGACTGATGACCACGTTCGAGATCTGACTGAGACCTTCAATATCGTAAGAGCGCATCAGATAAAACTCAACCCATCCAAGTATATATTCGGGGTGACATCTGGAAAGTTCTTAAGTTACACTGTGTCACACTGAGGGATTGAAGCGAACCCAAAAAAATCAAGGCCATCCTTGATATGAAGAGCTCTCGGACTGTGAGGGAGGTGCAAAACCTCACTGGAAGACTGGCAACTCTGTCCCGCTTCTTGGCAAAGTCAGTCAAGAAGTACTTGTCGTTTTTTAAGGCTTTGAGGAGCACGAAGGCGAACGGCTTCCAGTGGATGACCGACTGTGAACAGGCCTTCCAATGCGCCAAGGAGTACCTCTCGAACCCCCCCTCTTTTAACTTCTCCCCAGCCATGAGAGGAGTTATTCCTGTACCTCACAGTGTCCGAGACAGCCTTGAGCTAAGCCTTGATCAAATAGTAGCAGTCTGTGTACTACATCAGTAAGATCCTGGCTGATGTTGAGACAAGGTATAATTACATAGAGAAAATGGCACTAGAGCTCGTGTATTCTGCCCAGAAACTTAGGCCATACTTCTAGGCACACAAGGCGATTGTCTTGACCGACCAACCTTTGAGAGTGATTCTGTAAAAGTCAGAAACATCGGGACGGTTGGTCAAGTGAGCCATTGAGTTGGGTGAATTTGACATAGAGTTTCGTTCGAGGCTAGTCTTAAAAGGCCAACCCTTGGCAGACTTTATAGTTGAGACCACGACTCCAACTCCAACTCTTGAGGGCTCCGACACCTGTAATGCTGAGGAATCACACGGCTCAGCTGCCTGGACTCTGCACGTGGACGGCTCTTCAATGAAGGACGGTTGTGGGGCTAGCATTGTGTTGAGGACGCCTAAAGGATCAGAGATAAAGTATTCGATGGTCCTCGGATTCCCAACAACCAACATCGCTGCATAATATGAAGCTCTATTGGCCAGACTTCGGTTAGCAAAGGAGTGCTAGGCCAAAGACTTGGTTGTCTACAGTGACTCCGAGTTGGTTATCAACCAAGTTCGAGGAAACTTCGAAGTCAATAGCCCACAACTATCCAAATACCTCCCAAAGGCTTGCGGACTCATGACAGCCTTTAAGAAGGTAGAAATTGTCCACTTCTTGAGGGAGGAGTACCAAAAAGTTGACCAGCTCACTAAAGTAACAGCCGCAGGAGACCTAAAGCAGTATACCCGAGGAATGCGCAAGGTCCTTGGAAGACCCAGTGTAGAAGATCTAGAGCCAGAAGTGATACAAATCTTAGAAGCTGACAATTGGATGACCTCATACCTTAAGTACTTGACCGACGGGGCATTGCCTGAGGATGCAGACAAATCCAAGAAGATGAAGAAAACGATAAGGTGGTACACCATCATGGACGGCTGGCTGTATAGATGAGGTTTCTCTGCCCCTATCTACAGTGCCTTTCTCCTGAAGAGACTGATTACACTCTCAAAAAAGTGCACCTCAGAATTTGTGCATCCCACATTGCAGGCAAAAACCTCGCACTCAAGCTCATGAGGCAAGGATACTATTGGCCGACCATGAAGTACAACGCCATGGACTTTGTGTGAAAATGTAAAAACTGCCAAGTCCACGACAACCTCACCCACCAGCAGCAAACAGAGCTCAAAGCCTTACAGTCACCTTGGCTATTAGCACAGTGGTGGCTGGACATACTTAGGCCATTGCCGACAGCATCTGGACAGAGGAAGTTTCTAATTGTTGGGATCAATTACTTCACAAAATGGGTTGAGTCCTTGCCGCTGGCACGCAATACAGATCAAAACGCTACAGATTTCATACGACAGAACATAGTGTGTAGGTTCGGGATCTCTGAGTTCATCGTGACTGACAATGAGACCCAATTCTCCAGGAGGAGGTTTACCAAATATTGCACTAACCTGAAGATAAGATTGGTACATACGTCAGTCGCGTACCCACAATACAACGACAAGTGGAGGTCACAAAACCGTACCATAGTGTACGGATTGAAGACGAAGCTGGAACATGTCGGGGGCTCATGGGTCAACGAGCTTCCATCCGTCTTATGGTCATACAAGACTTCTCCGAGGGAGCCTACACGAGAAACTTCCTTCAGCCTGTGCTACTGGGTAGAGGTGGTCAAACCCGTGAAAGTCAGACTGTCCAACCTCCAAGTTGAAAGCTACGATCCGACAAATAATGTACAAAAACTCCGAAAAAACCTAGACCTGCTTGAGGAATCCTGAGACGTAGCAAGACTGCGCAAAGTAGCGAGTTGCCTGATATTACAATAAAAAGGTGAATGCGCGTCAATTCGAAATAGGAGACTTAGTGCTGAGAAGCATTAAGGCCACCAGTAAGAACACCGGCCAGAACAAACTCTCTCTAAATTTGGAGGGACCGTTCTTGGTCTCAACCATCCTCCGAAACGAGGTATACAAGTTACGCACCCAGGAAAGAAGGCTTGTCCCCGGACTTGGAACACAACCCACCTCAAAAGTATTACCAATAAATGTATAGACACACTCATAGGTAAAGTGACTGCATCATCTGGAATGCTTCTATCACATTTTCTGAATAAATAAATAATTTCTCATTCTTTTTGTTTTACCTACTGCACTTCATTCAAATTTTTGCATCTCATCCCACGTATGATCAAGACTTAGGTTGCCCCTTAGTCAAGTGGATGGGATTCCTTTCACATGCTACTAAAACTCGGTTTCATACCGAGCGGCCCAAGAGGTTGTACTAAAACTTGGTCCCGTACCAAGCGGTCCAAGAGGTTGGACTAAAACTTGGCCTAGCCAAGCAATCCTCAAGAGGTTGGACTTAAAACTTAAGGGGCTTAAACAGCTGGCATGCGAAGACCCTTAAGGTAGCATCATCTGTCTATGACGGTCTAGAGGTTCGGACACTCTGCTCAAAAGGGATAAGGCTTTCTAAGAGTCAAAATCTAGAAAAAGAACCACACACAAGACAATCTAGAGAAAGATAGCTACTGATGTCTTTGTGGTTTGGGAGGCCCCGCTTGCTCTGAAAATCCCAGCTACACAGGAGTTTTAGAACAGCTTGATGGTCCAGGCCGGGAAGGGATAGGAGTCCCATCCCTTCCTGGAAAATCATACAAGTCGTCTGAGCAAGTAACGTTGGCATTTTGAGGATCAAACATAGCTGTGGCAAACTGTGCGTTCAGCAACCTCATCACCTGGCGGCACAAGTTGATGTCGTTCCAGTATTTGCCCTTCAACTTTGGTGCTATATCCATGGCCCTCACTGAAATCCTCAGCACCTCCTCCAACTGAAGGTTCCTTTCCCGGGGAAGTCTATACTGAACCTGCTGGACCTTCAAAGAATTCTCGAGGGAAGCAATCTTGCCCTCGGCCTCAACAGTCTTGTTCTTGGCCTTAACTAGCTCAAATTTGAGGCGCTTGTTGGCCTCTCCAGTAGCCTTGAGGGACTCTAACTCGGTACAAGTACAGGCGACACCCCTATGAGCTGACCAAGGTTCCCGACCAACTCTTGGAACTACAAAGGATAATCAAATTGTTAAAACGTGGATGTAAGGAAACTAAAAGACCAAAGGTAGGGCAAAAAGATACCTCAGAGACGAGAGTGCCACCAGCTAAGCTCTTCTCTCTAGGAGTCTCGGACACTCATGGCTCAGCAGCAGGCACCACAGATACCTCAACCCTGGTCTCGGACGTAAGGGCATATCCATCAAGATCAAAGACTAAAGGCTCAACAGTTTCAAAAGGCTTTGCAGCTCTAGTCTCTGCTTTATAAGCACATGGATCCCCAACGACATCCTCGACTTGGACCACCTTGCATACCTTGGATGGAATCGTCATCGAGCAATAAATTTGGATTGTGTGGCATGGGAGCTCAGTGGTCACAAGAGTGTCCTCCACCTTAGTAGTATTAGCAACAAGCGCCATCATTGCTACTTCCGCGACTTGGGTAGCCTTAGTCTCCCCCAGTGCCTATCCCACTATAGTGCCCTCGAACGGGGTATCAATCCAATCCGAGACCTCACCAGTGTAGGCAGTAAGGATGTCAGACATTGGACTCAAAGGGGGGGCAACAGGTAGCTCCGTGGACGACTCCACGAACCTAGAAGGCGCCTCAGAAGGACCTAAAGTGGAAGAGGGTCCGACACCCTCAGCCCCTCGGACTGGCACCCCTCGCAGCTGCCTACTCTTCCTTGTGAAGCGCTCAGCCACAGTCTTGTCGTCATCAGATGAGGAGCTCTCCACAGCCGCAGCAGGACACTTGGACGAGGACTCAGTCCGCTGACTCCTCTTTGGATGCTTGGACGGCTCCTCTATCCTCGGAGCTTTCTGCTTGATCCTCAGCTTCTTCTTCTTAGCAGGAAGGCTGATAGGGGCACCAAAGTCCTTGGGCTGGGGTCCCCACTTGGCCTTAGCCAAGTTTTCAGGCTTCAGCCACTTATTCTCTCGGTTCTCGTGAAAACCGCCAAGATTGGACTGCACGAGACCCACAATGTCCTTTACCAACACCCTCTCCTCAGGTGTGGTGTCCTTACAGAAATGGGGCTCAACATTCCCCCAATCATTGGGTATATCCCAAATCTCATGGACTGACAAGAAAAAGAACTTATCCTTCCATCTTTTGGTGGAATCAGGATTGTCACCACTCAACGCAACAAACTCAGAAAGCGGAGTGATGACAACTTAGTCCTAGCTTTGCGTAAATCTAAAAATCACCTTCACTGTCAAAGTCTCAAAAGTCTTATTATGACATCGGGCGAAGATACGGAGAAAGAGAAGGTACCTTACTGCATTTGGCTGAAGTCGTGCAGTTGGGACCTTGAGATTCCTTAGGATATACTACAGATCTAGTGGCATGTCAAAACGAAGCCCACTCTTGAGGTGGACTGTATAGATGGTGATGAAACCATCTGGTGGGCTGCATGCCCTCTCGTGGGGCTCCGGGACTAACATCCCCATTTCAGAAAGGATGTTGTACCTTGCATGAATAACGTCAAGGTCAACAGCCGTAACGAAAGAAGCAATATTCGCAACACCAGGAGTCATCGAAATAAAAAATAAGGAGGAAGATGGACGGTGCACGATGACAGAATCGCAGAGTGCATTTCTGGCACTTAGAAAATTCTCAAACGCAAATGAAGGCAAGTGAATGACAAAGGAGCAGACGCTTGTAGTTAAAGGATTAGAAAATTCAAAAGGGTGCGCCTCAATTAATGCCTTACCACGTGTCGATTCTCCACCAGTCTAAGAGCAATAATGGCTCTTCCTTTTCCTAGGCCACATTTAATGCACGTCTGATGCGCATTTAATATGCCAGCTAACGACCAGGACAGTAGCTTGGGCCCAGGGAGAGTCTACGGATGGCAGCTTTGGGCCACTTGTTCGAATAGAATTCTAGTATATTGGCTCCTAGTCCACGGACTACGATCACGTCCTCGGATGAAATTTGGCAAAGAACCTCAGGAAGACATCCGAAGACACTTGCCAAGCTCGCGGACGGAAAAAGGAGCATCTTGGATGCAGACAACACCACATCTAGCCACATCAACTAGACAGTTTGCACCTTAAAGGACCAGGTCAAGGCCAAAATGTCCCGAGGAACTTCAGCCATTATATATGCCAAAGGTTGAGATTCTCAAACCTTTTGGCATGGAGGGCTAGTGATGGGTAGTGAATACCCAAGGCCCAGTAAGAAGCCTGTTTTCTTATAACGGGTCCGAGTCCAAAGAGGGTCTAAGGGCTCAGTTTAGCCCCAGAGGCCAAATTGGCCCAAGAGATCCCAGGACATGGGCGCTCGGTCCAAATGTTTGACTTGACACAAGAGGCTAAGTTGGTTCTAGAGGCCAAAAACCTAAGCCCTCGTTCCAAGAAGCCCATAGAGTTAAATTAATTCGAGATGTTGATTTGGCTTTATAGGCTCGAGAACATAGCGCTGAAAACCCAAGGACTAGTCTCTAACTAGAGACTCCAATAAAAGACGAAGACTCGTTGAAAGACAAGGATTCGTTGAAGGACGTAGACTTGTTGAAAGGCGAAGACTTGTAAAGTGCAATGACACTTGGAATCCAGAGACCGCGGACTTGACTAAAGCCAATGCCTTTGTCAAGGACGAGAATTCTGGCCAGTATCCGACAAAATAAACGTAGGCAAGGAACTCAGCGTGACCAAGGATGCCAGCTCAGAGTTGACTTCTACCAAAGTACGTGCGACATCTACAATACGCAACCTGTGTAGAGAATGATAATTTCCAGACCACGCGTGATGTGACGTATCACAGCGCCCGCCTGCATGCACGCGATCTTCCTGACATAGCAGAGTAGACCTACAGATTTGTTGGCAGGGTAAACTGCACACGCCAGTCCATGTGGGTGCTCCACGTAGGACATCCAGGGCCCTATATAAGCATTCAAGACACACTAAATAGAGGATCCTGCTTCCACTTTTACATTTACGCACACAATAATAGAGTTAGTAAGGCTTTCACCAAGTGTAATCAGAGAACACTTAGAGAACTTTGAGTTTCACGTGTTCTTCATTTTTTGAACTTACTCGACAGCATAGTAAAAGTTTACCTAAATTCTGAATTCCGTAATTTTTTCCTCTCATTTAGAAGAAGAGTTTCATGTAAAAATATCGTGTGCAAATCTCTCTTTTTCCTAACACTTAAACAACTTCGTTGGTGTTACTTTATTTTTGAATTCGAGTCCATACAGCGACCACGATCTGAGGACGCAACAAGAGGATTTGGAATTTTAGTTAACTCAGGACTATTAAATTAAAAAAAATTAACAATTAAAACATAAATATTAAATAATATTTTATAAATAGTTATTTTTACTAGTTTTATTAAATTTAAATTTTAATATTTAATAAATTTTAATATTATAAAAAATTTAATAATATAACTAATACATCCTGGATTTGGATTGTTGACAGATTAGGGTGCTATTGAGTCTTTGAGTCGAATTGAATCAAATCCGATCTTCATACTTCTCAACAGGAATCCTGCATACCATAACTCAAAAACGAAAAATTAGAGGATTAACAGGACTTACACACTGGTATATACTTTGACGCTCAAGTTAATAATCTTCTCCAGGAGATGAAAAATACGGGAACAAAAGTAGATGAGTGATGATGCAGGGAAGAGATTTTTTTAGTCTAATTTGAAAGTTGTGCTTGGCGTAGAGCGGCTTTAGTGACAGTGCACTTGAGGGGAGTGGCTTTGACATTGAGGAGGCAAGAATTGTGAGGACATTCTCACGAGGCTATGAGGACAGAGCGTAGACTCTAAGGATTCGACGGCTATTTGTGTGTGAATGCCAATGTCCAAGGGCTAGTATTAGCGTTAATATAGACGTGGATGTGAGCCTACTATTGGAGCCTGTCTCAAAAGGCTTTTTATAATCTCTGGGCTAACGCAGCCTTGCTTGGATGACAATGCTAGCTGTCAACTACTTTGTGCAAATTCAAAAGAGCTAGCGTGAATATTGCGGGCATCAATTAAGGCAACTGTGATCAGTTGAAGGAGATTCATTCCTTTCTTGGAGAGATACTGTACACGATAAAATTGAGATTGCCATTACAAGAAATATATTGAGCAGAGAGCTATCATTCCTAAAGAAATTGTGATCTAGAGCAATATTCAAGATTCTAGCCGATTAAGATAAGTAATCTTCAATAACTATTTTCAATATTTTTTATTTTTAAATTATAATTATTAAATTTTAATATAATAGACTTACAAGATGACATAAAAATTAGCCGAGTTAATCGGTGATGGGGCTGTGTAACCTAAAACAGATATAGCTCCTATATTTTTTCCCCTTACTATATGAATGAAAAAAATAAAACGATATACGATAAACAATTATTTATTTCCTAATATTTAATTAAACATTTAATACATTTGATACTTTAATTTAAAAAAATCTAACTTTTCTTCTTTTTATCTTAAAATCCCCACGTGGAAAATAGGGCGCAGCCCCCTGCAAACGATAGGTCACGACGTTGTTTTCCCGTGATGCGTGGAACGCGGGATAGACTTAAACAGCTAATCAATTTCAATACGTAAAAATTTGATCGAATTTTATAAATACATATAAACAACGTACATTAAGAATAAAATAAAATTATTTAAAGTAAAAAAAAAAAAAAGACTGAAAACACATTGAATAATTTTTGAAAAAAAATTATAAATACTTACATCTCTTTTTTTGGCCAAATTTAATACGCAAGAATTCCCCTTTCTAATCAGGGAAATGGAGCCAATGTCTACATTTTTTAGTTTTGGCCATAGGAGGAAGCAAATACCCAACACAGCAGAATCGTCTAATTGAATGATTGTTTTCCTTACCAATTTGAAGAATTCACTACTTTCTAATTAAGAAATGGGAATTTATGTCGATAACTTATAGCTTCGGTCATAAGGATAATTATCGAGTCTATGTTTCTTATAGATTTAAAAACCCTTAATGTCAACGCTATCTAGATAGATCAAATGTTGTTTTCACAGCCAACAGCATCAAATAAAATTAAACTTTGGGGATTTTTTTTTCCCTGTCCAACAGAGTATTGATTAATCGAAGTAAAACAAATGTAAAATTGGGCCATCCCCACCGTCTCAAAAAATATGCAGAGATTGCAAATGGATGATACAAACAAAAAAAAAATTGCAGAGAAAAGCTCGTTATGGGGTCAGTAATGGCTGGGTCGGATTATAAAACCTTTCAACCAACAAAACCACGTGGAACAAATAATTTCAAGAGTCCGACAACTATGATCAATAGAAATGGAGATTTGTCTCACAATAATAGTATCTTATGGCCATTAAATCAAAAGTGGTTTTTTTTTTTTTGGGGGGGGGGGGGAATTAAATCTCAAGTCGGTATAATTACAAAGTTCAATCAGATTGATTGTGCCAACTAGATATTGACTATACACAGCGGCCCACAGCAAACAGATGACAATAATGGAAATCAATGATGCTACCAGTGCAATATTCCTCGAGGGAAATGATGATAGAAGAGCCCCCATATTTCAAACAATGGCCATAGCAACTACCATATCCATGGACATCATCTTCTCCTTTTTCAGGCAAAAAGAGATAAGTGCCCCAACAATTGGAATACACATCACAAAGTACACAAAAGAAATCAAAAGGAGGGTAAGGTGCAACAAAAAACAAGCATCTATACAATTACCAACACCTTTTTTGAGATCCATCGTGAGAGATGAGATCAGATTTACCTTGAGGAGACAGGGTTCAGGGCTCTAGCAAATCCATTCATGGCCCCATAACTTTTTGAACTAAATCCTAAGCAACCTAGCAACCCTTGCCTGTATGGTAAGAAAGTCTTCTTCTTCAACTCCTCAGCATGTGCTCTATTGGCAGTGTAATGGAGCTCGTGTGGTGATGGTGGAATCCTCCTCTTCCCCACCGCCCCGTTAGCCATCTTTCCAGCCAGTGATTTCTTTCCTGCTTCTCTCGCAATTTTCTTCAATTTCTGAGGCTCTTCTCTCTCCTTGGAATCATTAGCAGAAGAACATGTAGGATGAGCTCGAGGAACAGAGGGTATGGAGCTTGAATTTTTCTTCTCTTTCCCGGCAGAAAATGATATATTTGACCAAAATTTGCCATTACTTCTCCCTTCGCTTTTGCTTCTCAGAAAATCTTTCAGAAACACCCACCTACTTGAGCTCCTCCCCGCCGATGAGCATCTGGAAGAGCTAGCAGAGACTGACGGCGTCGTTTGATTTGACGTCGTCTCGGCGCCACCCTTACTTTCATCGACTTGACCATTCAACATCTTCTCCGCCGGACCGATTTCTTCATCCTTCGCAGCGAGCTCACCCCAATCAAACAACGCCGTATTCCTCAATGGAGAAAGAGATCTAGTCCTTCTCCGCAGAGATTTGTCGCGCAATCTCAAATCCCTACACCTCTGAAAAGCGTCGTCGTCGCGAACATCTTCCAGCACCTCTTCCTCAGCTCCTGTTCCGGTCGCCTTCTTGTAATCGCTAGCACTCTCCGATTCAGAAACATCTAGCATATGAGGGAGGACCTGTGGTCTCTGTAGATGTGAGGACAGCTTCATCGGCCGGATCTGACCGTTCAAAAAGAGCTCATCGGCCGACGACATCGGTCCGATCTCCTTCGCAGCCGAATCATACGAATTATCTAAACCGGCGGAGAATTCGAACTCAAAAGATCCTGTCGACGAGGCGTCGGACGGCGAGGGAACAGTGGTAACGATTGCGTAAGATCTCGAGGATTTTAATATCACAAAGTGCATGGGACTCGCCGGCGCGCTGTAGAAGAATCCGCCACCGGTAGCGCGACCGGGACTGGATGGTGCGCTGACGTAAGGTGTGGAGCAGTTGCTGTCAACGTAGTAGTCATCGAATGGCGAGAGAGAAGGAGAGCCGTCTGCATTAATGGTGGAGTTTCGGAAGTCCAGTGTAGGTTCTGAAACGGTAGTTGTGGCGGTGGCGTTAGAGGAGGCCGTGTGCTGTGGGTGGTGGTTTGTCGGAAGAGGAACTTCCGGCTCCATGATTTCTGTGTAGAGATAGCCGGGGCTGCTGCTGGTGACCGTGTTAAGAGGATCAAGCTCAGCGGCACCGTAAACAGCAAGAAGAGAATCGACGCAGGAATATAGAAATACCAATGAAATTAGTTTGTCGTAATTGCCCCTACCGATGTACGTTTATTATCGAAAACGCCACTGTCTTTTCATCTAGCCGTACCGACTCAATGAATTTGAGCGTTAAATTCTGAATTGTCTTAAATGCCCCTCATTTTCCTTTCATTGATGTGAATGAATATCGTCGATTTTTTTTTTTTAATTTTATAATTTTGAGGGGAAAATAATTTCTAATATAAATTATACATTTGTTTGCATTTAATTTTTTTAAAAAATAATTTAATTTTTTTTGTGATAGTGAAAATACGTTTTTCTCCTATGGAAAAGATTTATTATATAACATAGGCAAAGTTTTATTTACGCGAATAAAATAAAATAAATACAATTTATAAAATTTAAGAATAATTATTATATTAATTAGTTAATATAAGCAATAATAATTTCATTCTAGAATTATTTTAGCGATATGTGGTGGTTACTTGGTCACCGGTGATAGCTGTGGGGGCATGATAATTGATTATCAATAAATATGATAAAAAATATTTATTAATATATAAGAATAATAAATATTATTAAAATTTTATATGTATTCGTCATGAGTAGTACAAGGGAGGTTGAAATTTTTTAAATTTAAATACGTTTATAAAAATTATTAATTGCCAATATTTTAAAATATTTATTTATATATTTATTAAGTTTTTAAACTCATTATTATCTATCTAAAAAATAAATAAATGCGTTCATCACTCCAGCTGGGGTTGAATAACAAAATTTTAAATTGTTAAAATTGTCAAAGCCAAGCCAAACCCCCCCATGGTAAGTGGCAGTTTAAGATTTATACACTTTGGGTATAATTATATTTTTTATACAGACCATATTTCTAGTTTAATTACGGTTAAAAATTTTCAATTGGACCAAATAAAATCAAGCAACGTACATATATATTTTATTTTATTTTTTGGTAAGTAATCAACATACATATATACATATTTATATGATAAACAGAATATTTTATTGTAATTAAAATTATTTTGATTATTTTTTTTATTATACTTTGAAATTAACTTTAAATATAATTAATTAAATTTTTAATATTTTAATATTATCTAAATTATTAAATATTTTTATTTATTATTAATAAAGACTACAAACAAATTTTTATGTTGATATTTGACAAATATATCATTATTATTATATTAATATTATTAATGTTAACTTTTGTTTATAGTATATTAAATTAAATAAATAATTTCAGACTATTCAACTTGATGCTTTCCTAGTATTTAGGTTATGGTATGAATTAAGAAGCTATCTAATTTTTTTACTAGGGGTCAATTAAAGTGGGCCCAGTATTCGTCTCTATTAATTTGGAACCTGCGCACCATAAATTACAAACAAGAAATTAGAGAATTGACGAAACATACTTTCCGATTTATCTTTTAACATTCAAATTAGAAAATTTTTATAATAAATAGAAAGATATAATGAGGATATAAGAAAATGTAGGATTGTATGTGAATAGGGGATGTGAGAGGAAGATTGGGTCCTGTTATGTGCTCGATAGAGGCGACTTAGAGAGAAAGGAAAACTAGGCTCCCACTATGCGCTCAACGGGAGTGGCCTTGAGAGAAATGAGCATTTGGCTCTTGTCTGGTTGCATACAGTCGGTGGCTCCTTAAAGCTACACTCGGCGAGTGACTCACTAAAGTTATATTCGATGAGTGGTTTACTAATGGTACACTTATAAAGTGACTCACTATAAATACACTAGATAAGTAGGTCATTAGGGGTGCATTTTGTGAGTGGCTCATTGGTGATGCCACTCGATGAGGAGTGACCTTGTGAGAAAGAAGAGTTATGCAAGGAAAGAGTTTAGCTTCCCTTTTACTTTTCATGAGAGGGGACAAAGGCTTTTCCTAGTTTAGAAAGGAGCCTTATGGGTTTAAGCAAGGTGTTATTTGACGCTGGAGAAGGATCCCCCTCTGCCCCATGGTGGCGGAAAATATTTGTAATGTTTCTTGGGTGGACATTTAGCGCTAAGATAAATGATAGGTGTCGCTTCAGGATTTGGTGGCCATTGGGGCGTTGGCGAAAACCACTTTTGACAAGCTTTGCCTCATTATGGTAAGGAAGTCGAGTCGTTCTCCGATTCAGTCTTCAAGTTGTTTTGGACGGTGTTCTACATGCGCGTATTCTAATAACTCTATTAGCTACCTACATAGGGATATTTCGGATTGGTCTATTTGGATATGTTGCTGGTTGAGCCGTTGACACTTATCCCCATTAACCCATCGTTTTCTGGGCCTCATTTTAGTTACCGCTATGGCCTTTGAATTGGGTTAGGTTGATCTCCTTATTGAGACTTAGTCCATCGCTTGTTGGGCCCCTTACGTTGCGTTGATGGTTTGGTTTGGAACTAGGCTGAGCCATAATATTATATGACCCATCAAAATTTAAATTACAAATCGCATAAATTACTTGTCTAAAATCAATCTGCATAATAATAATTTAAATAGTTAAAACTAAAATAATTTAACTTAATTTAATTTTAAAATAAAAATTATAATGTATAATTTAATTATAAATTATCCTTCAACTTATAGCAAATTAATTCATATTTTTCTCTGAATCCAACCCTACCAAGGCCTGTATAGGGTTGCGCCGTCGCCCTTTAGGTTTTTTTTTTTTTTTACAAATTTTGCCCAAGAAATATTAAAAGTGTTACTTTTGTTATTATAATCATTAAATTTTTTGCCCTTCTTCTATCTTTTCTTTTTAATTTTTGTCAGGATTTCTGCCCTTTTTACAGAGTGATGGGCTCTGGCCATGTTCCAGAGTCGGAAACATATTTTTTAAAAAAAATTGTAATTGAGAATGTTTCAATCAATTCAAATATATGTATATAATATCATAATAATAATAATAGATTGTAAATTACAATGTGTATTTAGAATAAATATAATACCAATTAAACTATTAAATCAAAATCGAATAATCGCTGGATCCTTGAATTGAAATTCATGAATTTCATAATAGAAATGTCCATATATTTTTTTAATAAATTACTTTTTTGATAATTAAGTTAGTCTAAAAATATTAGATAAACTAAAATATAAAAAAAAAAGAGAAACTAAATTTAAACGGTAGAGTAAATTGCTTGAGTAATGAGTTGAGTTATAAATGAAAATGTTACGTACTCAAATCAAAATATATCTAAATAAATATAATTAATTATAACCCATTAATATTTAAAATCTCAAATAAAGATTTTCAAAGACCAAATGAAATACCGAAATTCGGACGTGATTGACGATAAACATAAATCCTCAATACTCAGTACTAATGAATCAAATACAAAATCAGTTATAGGATCTCATCGAATAATTTATTTGGATAATAAAACATATGACTTACTGTACAACATCGTAAGGATTAGACAAACCAATCACAAACATATTTAATATACATCATGACTTAACTGATCCCATCCATAACTATAGGCCTATATCTGGCCAATCTCAGTGTCCAAAATATATTCGGTACATTTTCAATTTGAAAATAAAAATAAAAATCACCAAATATGCATGAGGCTACAATCAAATTACATCCAATCTCTTACAATGTATCCAATGTAACACCCCGGATCTCCTTTTAAATTATTTTGATATTAATTATGATTTTAAATAATTTAGATGTGATAAAATTTAATTAAATATTATAAAATTTGGAAGAATATTTAGATCAATTGGACTAATATTGAAGTGTGCCCAATATGCATCTAAGCATCGATTCCAATGGGCTTGTATTTGAGGCACGTCTATATTGGCACTTATGTGCCGGTTGAATAATAAAAGAAAAAAAAGAGAGAAATAATGATGATGAAGATTATAATTATGATAAAGATGGGAAGGGGGAGCAGTGTGCGGTAGAAGCACTGAAAAAGTAGAGAGAAAAAAGAAAAGAAAGAAGAGAAAGAAAGAGGGAGATGAGAAGAAGAGCAGAGAGAGAGAGGAAGGAAGAAGAGAGAGCGAGGAGGTAGAAGAAGGAAGTGGTGTGTGAGAGAAGAGGAGAGGAGGAATGCATAGGAGGAAGTGAGGAGAGAGAGAGCATGTGACAGGAGAGAGGAGAAAAGAGAAGAATAGTTTGAATATTTCAGAATATCCTTTTATTATATCTGCTTGGTATAGGTTGATACAAGATCTTATAAACCATATGTTTGGGCTATTTTAGCATATGATGTGTTTTGATTACCTTTTGGAGATTTTATTAATATGTATATTATTTTTATAATCCGATCTATTTATTCTATACATATATATATGACTTACCAGTCAATTTGAGGATTTTATTTAGATTTAGTGATTTTTTAGGAGTTTTATTATTTTATAAAAGTTTAAAAAATATATAATAATATATATTTTTATATCAGTATATTTGTATGAAAATGAATATAAAACTTATATTGGACCTTGCATTTTTACATTTATATGCCGGGATTGTGGTCACTATATTTGGATCCATTATTAGTTATTCTATTCAACTCTTGACAAAAAGATATTTATTATTGGATATTGAAAATCCTTGTCTACCAGTAGGAAGGGCTTTGTTTGTAGTTTATCCACCCATTTTGAGTGGTCTTTAATTAAAATTTATAATATATTTAGATATCCTAATATATATGATAAATTTATAAATTTTACCTAAAATTAAGGGTGACAAAATATAGTTAGCAACTTTATTTTTTGGAGATAGTGTACATAGTTGGCCTAACATACTACCCTAAACTGTATTTTCTTAGGTTTAAGATTATTGGGTTAGGTATAACTCTTCATCAAATTAGTCTTTAAACCTTTGATACTCAAATGTAATACATATTTTGTAATTATGTATGAATTTGTGCTCAGACTTTGATTTAGACTCTAATTTGAGATTCACTGATTTTGCCTATAGATGGGATTTAGTATATCTCATACATTTAATTTTAATTATATATTTTGATATGAATTTTGGATTATTTGTTTATGGTACTGATTCTAATTTTTTATTATTGCACATATAATATGATTGTCTGGCTATTCAATTTTGAATCGAATCATAATTTAATTTGACATTTGATTTAATTGGATATTTGATTATCTGATTTAATATCTGAATCGCTTATATTCTGTATATATTTTGACAGGATAATTTTCTAATTTGATATACAATTTGAGTACGAGATTACCATTAACTTTTGATATTTGATTATGTTTAAGAATTAATGATATGATTTCTAATATTTACGATTTAGATTTATTATTTGCTTTTGATATTTGTTTATAAATCTCCTCTCTGATTTATTGGACATTATTATCATTATATGTATTTTTATGATACTTGTTAAACTTTATATTCATATTTTCTATTTTATCCTTTTAGAGTAGAGGGTTTTGGGTATATTGAAGGAGTTGGATGAGATCCGATACATCGTCACATTTTCTAGTGAATATTATATGAATTTAGATATAGATGGCATTGATTGTATTTTAATTGTTATGGATGGATTTTATTTTGGACTATCTTTGGATATTTGAGTTTATCGAATATAAATCTTTAGACTGTGTATTAAGGATTTGTAAATTTAATTCATTATGTGGATGAGTTATTATTATTATTTAGTTATTTTTTTACTTACGACTGCTTAGAATATGTTATATTTATATTATCCAAACAGTTATCTAATGAGATCATATGCGGGTTATATTTGGTATCATGTATGTTTAGTTTGTCACATCTGAATTTGAGATTTAGTATTTATCTATTATTTAGGATTTAATTATTTATGATTTAACCTATTTTGTTTGAATTCATGACATCCAAGCCTACTAATTTAAAGAGAAAATAAAATAAAAATGTAGGCCGAAAATTCAATGAATATCTATATAATATAATAAATAATAATATTCGAAATTAGGAGAAGAGTCAATGAAAATTTGAAGGTAATCTCATATTTAAAATATAGTCCAATGGAAATATAATCCAATTTGGATATATTTAAAACGAAACATAATTTGAAATGAAATCACATAATCTAAAACATAACATAGTCCAAACAGAATATATTCTGAACGAAATATAGTCCAAATTGAAATCATATAATTCAAATTGAAATCACATGTTCAAATATATGAGATTGACCGAATCCTAACTATAGGTAAACCTACAAATCTCAAACAAAGTCCAAATATAAATTAATATAGAAAATATATCAAAATCTAAAATATGTACAAATCGGAGAACTAAAAATCGAGAGACTGGTTTGAGGAAGGGTTACTCATACTACTGGTAACATTAAGCCATATCAATTATTATTTAAATTCATGGGTAGGACAGTTTATATACTATCTCCATTGTTGATAATGAACAAAGCACTCATGTTTTACTATCTGCGGAGTTAGGTGCAGTTCTAAAGTCTATTTGGCATATTAGGGCGTCTGGATATATTAATTTCATTAAATTATTTTACGATGGTTCTCATAAAACAAAAATGATGAGAGTCTCTACAATACAATTCACAAAGCATTTTCCTGCTAAAGAAAAAAAAAGTCAAAGCTTCCACTCAAGAAGGTCATAAAACTTTTCCCGTCAGGTAAGGGTCATATCGAATGGTATCATAATCGTATCACGATTGTATCACAAAGTTTATTAGATACGAAAATAGACTAAGAATAGGGCACAATGATACAAGTCTCAATTTTTTACTAAGTAAATCTGACAAAATGATATTCCGAATTACCTCTTATCTTCTTTCTCTCTCCTCATTCCACTTTTCTTTCCTTCTCTTTCTTCTTCTCGTGTGAATGGTCAAATAGTGATGCGCTATGCCTTAAATAGATAATCGGTGTATGAGTACCACTCGAGTGTGTCTCGAGCATTGCCCAAAGAAGTCATTGCTCAAGCTCCCCTTGAGCATGACCTTACTGACCTCTGCACTTAGGCCGGTGTCAGGCGCACTTTTAGTGCCAGGTTGCCTACTCCGAAATCATTCAAAATTTTACATTATATAATTAATTTTATACATCAAATTTACTTAAAATAACATATAATATCAAATTAAATCAAATAAAAATTAGGGTATTATAACTCTTCCATCCTTAAAGAAATTTCATCGTCAAAATTTACATACCTCAATATTCAAATAGATAAAGGTATTTCTTCCAAACTTTATCCTCGCATTTCCATGTCGCTTCTTCCATCAAATGATTTCTCCATAACACTTTAACCAACGGGATTGTCTGTTCCTCAACACATGGTCCTTTTTGTCTAAAATCTGAACCGAAACCTGAACATACGTCAAATTCTCGTTGATCTGTAATGGTTCATACTTGATCATGTATGAAGGATCATATATATACTTCTTCAACATAAAAATATGAAAGATATCATGCTAATCCACCAAACTTGTTGAAAAAGGCAATTTATAGGCTGTAAAATCTCAAATGGCACAATGAATCTCAACTTTAATTTTTCTTTTACTCAAAACCTCAAGATTCCTTTCCTAAAAGATACCTTTAATAACACATGGTCACCTACTTTGAATCTCAAATCAGATCTCGTTCTATCAATATAACTTTTTTGGTGACTCTGAATAATAATCAGTTGATCTCAAATAATCTTAATCATGTTCAAAGTATTCTAAATATTATTCGGACCCAAAAGTCTACGATTGCCAATTTCTTCCCAGTTGATAGGAGATCTGCATATTTGTTTGTATAATACCTCAAAAGGAGCTATCCTGATACTCGACTAATAACTATTATTGTATACAAATTTTACTAATGACAAATAATGATCCTAATTTTCTTTTATCTTCAAAATAGATACTCTTAACATTTCTTCCAAAATCTGAGTAGTTATCTTTGATTGACCATTTATTTGCAAGTGAAATACCGTACTGATTTTTAACTTGGTACCCTACCTCTTATGCAAGCTTTCCCAAAATTTAGATATGAACCTCAAATCACGATAAAAAACTATCGAAGTTGGAATACCATACAATCTTACAATCTTATTAATGTATTGATGCATCAATTTATCCCAAGAATACATTATCTTGACCAGTAAAATGTGAGCCAACTTTGTCAGCCTGTCCACAATCACCAAAATGACATCCAAATTCCTCATTGTCCTAGGCAAAGTCGAAATGAAATTCATCATGTTATACTCCTATTTTCAATTGGGAATCGGCAAATGGTGTAAAAATTTTAGAAGCTTCATATACTCTACCTTAACTTGGTGGCATACAATGCACTTAGCCACAGATGCTACAATATTCTACCTCATGTTATGCTATCAAAAACTCTTTTTCGTATCTTGATATATCCTATTTACTTTGGGATGAATCGTATATTTCGACTAATAAGTCTCATTTAATATTTCCTCCTTTAACTTATCAATATTTGGAACATAAATCCTATCCCAAAATTAAAGAAATCTATCAATTTGAACATTAAAATCTTCCTGTAACCCATTATCTAATTCTCTGACATTCTCCATCAAATACGGGTCGCTCATTTGAGTCTCCTTAATCTTCTCCATGATCACAGGTTACACTTAGAGATACAACATTATTATCCTCAACCTTTGAGAGTGTAATTCAATAGTGCAATTTTTTATTCTATGTAATATCTCACATTCCTTAATAATCAAATGGGCCATCATACTCAAAAATGTCCAATTCAAAATATCGGCAACCATATTTGCCTTCCCTGACGAGTACTAAATTTCACAATCATAATTCTTCAAAAAATCCATCTACCAATATTACTTCATATTCAATTCATTTTAAAAGAATAAATATTTTAAACTTTTATGATTCGAATATACTATAAATTTATCTTTATATGAATAATACATTTAAATCTTTAGCGCAAAGATCATGGCCACTAACTCCAAATCATGGGTGGGATAATTTTATTCATGGACCTTCAACTGTCTTGACTCATAGGCAACCATTCGGCCACGCTGCATAAATACACACCCCTTGCCTTTCTTAGAAGTATTACAATATATTTCAAAACCTTCAGATTCATTTTGGATCGACAATATTGACGTCAAAGTCAATCTATTCTTCAATTCCTGAAAGGTCTTTTCATAATCATCATCCCAAATGACAACCGTTCACTTTTATGTCAAATGTGTTAATAGCATCGCAATCCTCAAAAAAATTTTAACAAATCATCTATAATAATCAGCCAAACCAAAGAAACCACGCACCTTTATAACATTAGGTTTATCCTTATTAGCCATTGCTTCAACCATTTTCGGATCCACTCATATGCGACCTTTAGAAACTATGTGACCCAAAAATGATATTTTTTTCAATCAAAACTCACATTTCTTCAATATGGCAAATAATTATCTTTTCTTCAAAGTTTACAGCACAACCTTTAATGAGTCTCATGCCCTTCAAAATTTTTTGAATAAATTAGGATATTATCGATAAAAATTACTAGAAATTGGTCCAAATATGGCTAAAAACTCAATTTTTAAGATCCATAAATATTGCTGGTGTGTTTGTCAACCGAAAAGGTACACTAAAAATTTATAGTAGTCATATCTTGTTATAAAGGCCGTACTAGGTACATCCTCACGCTTAATTCTTAACCGATGGTATCCTAAATGCATATTAATCTTAGAAAATATTCGAACTCCTTACAATTGATCAAATAAATCATCATTCTTAAGAGAGAATACTTATTATTCATCTTAATCTTATTCAACTCTCGATAGTCTACACATAGCTACATAAATCCATCTTTCTTTTTCACGAATAGTATTGGAGCACCCCACGGTGGTAGTTCGGTTGAATAAAATATTTCTCTAATAAATCTTATAACTGTTATTTTAATTTCTTCAATTCAGATAAGACCATTCTATAGAGCCCTCAAAATTGGCACAAATCCCGGCATAACATTGATGGCAAATTCAATCTCATGATTAGAAGGTAAATCAACTAAATCCTCTAAAAAATCATCCTAAAATTCACAAACTATCAAAATTTTCTCAATGACCACATTATGATTCGCAGATGTTGTCATATATGCTACACAAGCTCAGCACCCATCATTTATCAAATGATTCGCATGCAAAATCGAAATCAATCTAGTCATCTATCTACTAATTCTTCCTTGAAATTTAAAAGACTCATACCCCAAAATGTAGAACAAAATAAACTTATTGAAAGAATTAAGATTGACGTGATAGCACATTAACCAATCTATGTCCAAAATAATATTGAAATTTGGTATGCCAATAATTCATACTTGTTAACCCAAATCAATCATTAGGGGTACATTATATCAGATAACAAAGATTAGACACCTCCAATGCATATTCTAAAAATTAGTGAGGCACACACAAATTATAAACAAATTTCAGAGTTACAAAAGAATACGTAACCCTAGGATCAATCAAAATATATATTATAAAATAAAAAAATTATAAATTATGTTTAAACACCAACAAATCCACCCTAGTATCTCTTGCTGTCATCGCAAAAGCTTGACCAAGCATCACCGTTGTGATGGACCACGCCTTCAATCCGTCATTAATCTTAATCATAACTAATAATCTCTTAATTATTATTATTAACCATTAAGACGTGAACTATATATATATATATATATATCATCACAGGACTAAATTATGTGCCACGTCATTGGTGGCTTTGACACCGATACACTACTATACAACGTCGGACCTTTATAAGGGAAGATACCTGTAGATCATAATATAATTTATAAAAATAATAAATATCCATAAAATTTATGCATTAATTAAAATGTATTATTCTTTACATTCACATACCAATACACATAGCCAAAACTTTTCCTATAATAGCTCCATAAAATTTCACTATACTAATCTAACCAAAAGATAACATTTGGATACATCATATATTGTTCAAGTCTGAAGATTAACATACAAAATCTCTAAGGACGCAACTACTAATACGTCAATATTCACTCTTATTCATTAGATAAAAACTCATATAA
Source organism: Nepenthes gracilis (assembly GCA_033239525.1). NCBI lineage: Eukaryota > Viridiplantae > Streptophyta > Magnoliopsida > Caryophyllales > Nepenthaceae > Nepenthes > Nepenthes gracilis. Next base: position 16,561,377 of record BSYO01000012.1, read on the forward strand.
TTTATTTAAAAGGTTAGTAAAACAGTAAAAGAGTAAACCAAATACTCAACAATACACAATATATTATAAAAAAATACAATCTTTGTATTTAAAATATAACAGTAGGAAAACAGATAATAATAAAATACTATAACATAAAATATAAACAAAATACTTATATAAAACCTTTCCAAATTTTCTTTTTGTTCTTTCTTAGTCTCAATCATCAAATATGCTTAAAACTTATTTTCTTTAGGGATCAAAGTAAATAGATATTACTAATTAAATGAGTAGTTAATCAAAGTTTAGATTGTGTTCATTTGCCTACACAATTAAAAGTCATAAGCTCATATTCAAGACTAGGATGTAGGCCGTCTACATATTTTTCAATAAATGGGGCCAAATACTGCTTCTTAACCTGCGGTTGTGTAGGTATTTATCAGACGACGATCTTCTACTCCAATAATCGAGACATGCCAAAATATACTACCCTCTAAATTATAATTCTTGGTCTAATTTTTTTTTTACTTCTTTTACTTAGAAAAAGCTCTGTACTTTACTTATTAGTTCTTAATTTTTATCCTTTTGAAAAACAGTTTATCTTTTCTTAATATAATTGTAGAACTTTCTTTTCTTTTCCATAATATCATATACAATTTTGTTATAACAATTTCATAAATATAAAATTTGACAGTAAAATATGCAGAAGAAAATTAAAATTTTAATATAAATTTAATAAGCATGTAACATATAATTAAATATGTAGTATATTTTAACATAAACAAATAACATGTAATAATTTAAAATTGACAACTCCGAAGTACAAATATGTAGGAACTATTTTTATACTTCTAAACATGAAAAAAATTCTGAAATAATATACATATTTATGATACAAATAATTAAACGTAAACTTTTGATAAACTTCATTATAAAATCATAAAAACCAAAAATATGCATTTTTTTTTTCATATTTTTACTTTAAAATCTTAGGTTGAACAAGTATTAGAACAATATCACTCAAAAACAACGGGAATAAATATCAATAAAAGAAAGAGGGAGTTTATGATGTATCGACCTGATTTATTTAAATATTTACTCCGATCGTCCTAACTTAAGTTACAGGAAGTCTTCTCTCTCTTCTCATCGGTTTTTTCTCTCTCTTGCACTGCTAAAAAATGGTGGTCACCAACCTGATTTATTTAAATCTTTACTCCGATCGTCCTAACTTAAGTTACAGGAAGTCTTCTCTCTCTTCTCATCGGTTTTTTCTCTCTCTTGCACCGCTAAAAAATGGTGGTCACCAAATGCTCGATATTATTTATACTCTGGCCAGTGCTTGAGCACTGGTCGATCATGCATTGAGCGCCACAATTCAGCAATAGGCACTTGACTGTCATTCGAGTGCTACTCGAGCACAAGCTCCATAGAATTTGAGCTCGAGTGTGCTTTAGGCATAATTCCATTGTTTTTAGGGCTTAAGTATGTATCAGGTTTAGATTCAATCTAATTCAATTTTTAACTTTTTGACTCGATTTTTTATATCATTTGACGTGAATTTTAATTATATTAATTTAATTAATCATAATTAATATAATTGTAGAAACTCAAACCTTACAACCGTCTTCCTACCTAGAGACTTTGGAGAGGTTGGATAGTCCTTCGCCATGTAGCACATTTGGCTACAATTAAAACATGCTCCACTTTGGTGGTAGCACATCCTCTCGACATGATTCATCCTACAAATTTCACAAACCAACCTCATAAATTGGGGCTTTAGCAGCAAAAACTTTACCTGGATCGACTTTCCCTTGTCATGAGTTTTGGACTTTGAATGGGAGCCTCCAACCCTAGTACTTTGGCCTCAACCTTTGATCTTCTTTTAAAATACTTCTCCCGCCACTACTCTTACTCAATTAGTAGAGCCCGATCAAACACTTCACTATAGGTCTATAGGCGGAGGGGGACTAACTGCTTCCTAATAAAATCTTGGAACCCTTATAGAAACTTTTGAGCTCTCTAAGCCTAATCCACCACCACGTGAGGAGCGAAATATGACAACTTCATAAATTTCATATTATACTCTGCCATTGTCTTATTACCTTACTTTAACAAGCTAAAATCATCCTCCTTAATTTTTCGGATGCTAGATGAAAAGAACTTCTTTATAAATGCCTCCATAAAAATATCCTATAAAATCTTTTCATTCTCTATTCCCAAGATATGGTGTTGAGTAACCCACCACCGGCTTGCCTCACCTTCCAACTTATAGGAGGCAAACTTAACTTTGTTTTCATTTGAGCAACCGATCACCTTAGACACCTTTTCCACTCTCTAAATCCAATTCTCAACATTGAGTGGATTGAATTCTTCTAAGAATTTCGAGACATACTCTAGAATCAGTTGAAAGGTGTCCTACCTTACCATTGGTCGGTCATCCTCCTCATGGTGGCTAAGTCCTCATATTGTCACTGGATTATAGGGTCCATAATGTCTCTTATGTGACTCATCATATCCAAATAATCATTTTAGTTAGAACCCGATCCTCCACATCTTGAATCTCTATTATCCTCCATAACAACACCTATTGTACAAAATATCTAGGCAATCAATTTCTCAAATTAATCCAATACACATTTCTTTACGACTCCTCTCTAATATCACAATTGTCATAAATATTGAGTCAAAGTAGGTCTAAATAAATATAATTAATTACAACCCATAAATTTTTAAAATCCCAAATAAAGATTTTCAAAGACCAAATCAAATCTCAAAATTTGGATGTGACTGACAATAAACCAGAAGACCTCAATACTCAATAATAATGAATCAAACACAAAACTAGCCATAACATCTCATCAAATAACTTATTCGGATAATAAAATATTTGACTCCACTTCACAACATGGTAAGGGACAATAAACCAATCGCAAACATATCCAATATATACAATGACCCAACTGATCTCATACATAACCGTAGGCCAACATCCGGCTGATCTCAATGTCCAAAATACATCTAGTATATTTTTAACCTAAAAATAAAACTAAAACTCACCAAATATGTACGAGGATACAATCAAATCACATCCAAGCTCCAATAATGTATCCAAGCTGATTAATTTGAAGGGATAAAGAAATAAAAACGTGAATAAAAAACTTAACAAATATTTATAAATATAATAAACAATAATATTCAAAATTAGAAGGAGCGGTTAGTAAACATATTTCAAAATACGTAAATCACAAATTTAAATGCCTGACAGCGAAAGTTCGAAGGTAACATCATATTCAAAGTATAATCCAATTAAAATATAATCCCATTGAGATATATTTTGAATGAAACATAATAAAAAATGAAATCGTATAATCCAAAACATAATATAATCCAAATGGAATATATTCTGAAAGAAAAATATTTTGGATTAAAATCATACAATTCAAATTAAAATCACATGTCCAAATGTATAAGACTGGATAAATTTTAACTGTGGGCAAACCTGCGAATCTCAAACAAAGTCCAAATATAAATCAATGTAGAAAACATATCAAAATCCAAAATATGTACAAATCGATGAACCAAAAATCGAGAGACTAATTTGAGAAATAGTTACGCATACTTCTAATAATATTGAGCCATATCAACCATTATTTAGGCCTATGAATAGGGTCGTCTATATACTCTCTTGTAGATAATGAACAAAACCACTATATTTTATCACCCGTGGAGTTGGGTGTAATTCTCAAGTTTATTTGATATATTAAAATGTTCGAATATATTAATTCTGTTTAATTATCTTACGATGGTTCTCATAAAATATAAATGGGGAGAGTTTCTATAACATATATTACAAAGTCTTTTCCTACCAGCAGAAAGGGAGTCAAATCTTCCACTTCAGAAGGTCACAAAACTTTTTTTGTTGGAAAAGAGTCACATACTGAGTCGTATCATAAAGGTAGAGCTCGAACCCTAGGCAATGATATATGAATACCACATGCATGACTTATATGCATATTTTATGACTTTTTGTATAAATATATTGATACACAACCATACTATCTCAAATATTTATCCATTTTTTTATAAAATAAATAAAACCTTAAATATTAGTAAAACCAAAACAAAACTTCAAAGCAATTGATAAAAAGGAGATATTTGTATAATAAAAGTAAATAGTATAAGTAAAAATAACATGCATGTATATTAAAACCTTAAATGTAAGTAGAGTTTTTTAAATATGAAAATAAATTAAGAATAGGGTATAAAGACACTTACCTCAATCTCATACTAAGCAGATCTAACAAAACGGTACTTCGAACTATCATTTCTCTTCTTCCTCTCTCATCTTTCTCCTCCTCTCTCCCATTTTCTTTGTTCTTCCTGTGTAAATAACCCAACAGTGGCACGTTGCACCTTAAATAAACAATTGTCGCAAGAGTGCCACTCGGGCGCACCTCGAGCGTCGGTTGCCCATTCCAAAATCCTTCAAAATTTCTTATTATGTAATTATTTTTGATATATTTATTTTATCCAAAATAATATATAATATCAAATTAAATCAAAGAAAAATTAAAAGTATTACAAGGGATATAAGTTGGCTCAATTGCCGCTTGCTTGATAAAAGTAAAAGAAGAAAGCAATTACAATCAACTCTACCCTTTTAATTGGTCCTCTAGGAGGACTATTGACCTAAGGTTAACCATATGGACCAAGATAGGTCCTATATGTCCTAACGTATATGGACAAAATCCACTAACATTAAGTTTTTTGGTAGGACAATAGTGATCTTACATAAAACTCATTAACAGCCCATGTGTTGAAAATAAAATAAATCATTATAAAAATATCATTATTTTGAATTTTTTTTTTCTTAAAGGATTTTGACTTTTTTAAAAAAAAAATTATATTACAATGGAAGGCTACTGTAATTATAACTATAAATTTATAAAGATTTATAATAATTAAAAAGCAGCAGTTCAAGCAAAGCTACTACACAATCAAAAGGCTAGTCCAAGTTTAAATTCTAAAAATTAAATAATATAATTTAATTACGTATTATAAAAAAGATTATTTCAGTAATTATTTTATTTATCAGAAAAAAATAAAGGCAAAGGAATTTTGATGAATAAGAGAGTAATATTTATTAAGCAACTTTTTGTTAACGTCAGAGCATTAATTATCGGTCAGAGGACCATAAAGAATTTAATGGAAATTGTTATTACTTAATAAATTTTACGATTTATATATTAATTTATTATATCAACTTTAAAATATTTCATATTTATAATGCGCCGTGAGGCTCATTCTGAAATATGGATTTTCTAGCAACGAGGTTTTCATTTATGGTATTTAATTTGGGAAAAAATATAAATTAATATTTTAAAAAATTCTAAATTTAATCAACTAAAATTCTCTAAAAATTATTTATATTTTTTAAAAAATAGAATTTTAATTTGTGATATTTTAAAAACTATCTCGATAGTACTTCTAATAGAAATAAATAATCAAAATATATAAATAATTAAGAAAAGACTATATTTTACAGCATTGACAAAAATACACTTAGGATATTTTTTATTAGAAAAATCTACATTAAATTTGTTAAAAAATAATAAAACTTGAAAGGAATCTTAATTAATTTTTTTAAAAAATTATAGATTAATAGTATCGTAAAATAAATATAATAAATTTAATACGAGCAGCAGGAGGAGGATGGAAAGCAAACGAGGGACAGGCATGGTGACGTGCCGCCGTGCGGCAGAACGTGGGACCTACTCCCGGGCCTGACAGTTCATGGAAATCGACGGCGGACGCGCATCCTTATTTAATTTCCCCCTTTTCCTTTTTTTTATTTTTTTTTAAAAAAAAGAGGTCGACCCTCACACGTTCAGTTCATTGAAGAGTGAACAGGGTTTTTTTTTCCCCTGAAAATGAATATCATAAAAATAAATTATTATGAATATGACAGGGGAGTAACCACCGGATTCAGGGGCATTCTTTTTTTTTTCATCTGAACTGTCAAATATAAAATTATCCATACATTTTGAATGGATAATATAATATGGGCCGTTCAATTTTAAATTTAATCATCCAAAATACGTAACCGTTGAATTTTACATCCGACGGTCCAGATTAAGAGAAGGAAGATCATTCTCCACAAGAAAGAAGGATGTCCCCTCAATCCGTAACCACCGGCTTACTTTACGTAAAAATGAACTGTTCTGTTAACCAACTCAATTTTTATAACAGTAAAAATCAGTACTTTGGTGGGGTTAAACAAACAATGTCAGAAATTTGTACAGCGTAAAATAGGAACCTTTACATTTATTTTTTTATACAAATCTTATTAAAAAATTAACCAAAAAGAAATCGTAAAATACTGTATTTTGCATAGCAGAATCTCTCGTGGCTCTATCATAAACTAGCCAATCATTGCCTAAGTTGGCACATTTGAGGCCCCACTAAACTCTCACAGAACAGTTCACTCGACAGTACAACTCATCACACCCACATGCAAAACTGGAATTTTGAGAATCCAGCTTTGATTAATAACGCTGAGATTCCTAATAACAACGCTAGATGGCTAATTTTGTACACGTCAAATGATTCCCGTTTCCTGTCGTCCTCTGTGAATGAAGATCTAAACTAGGGCTGGAGAGGGGATTTCACAAGGAGAACAACATTAATGAAAAATAAGCAAATGTCTGTGCACAGGGCAGAATATGCAGCCTGGTGGGATGGACATGTTTGTAGTTGACTAAGCCCATAAAATATGCAACATTAGTAAACAAATATAGGGGGTGGACAAAGAAATATTAATAGTACCATGCATGAAATTCTTATTATTTCATAAGAATTTATGGAAGTATTGATCAATTTAAGTTTACTATACACGATCTTATCTTATATTATAAAAGAGGCCGGTTTTCATATCTCAAAGCCATGACAAGAAAAACACCTTCTATCATTGTGTAATAACTAGAGTTCTTTATGAGCCAATGTGACTTGGTGCAGCCAAAACCGCAAAGAGTCTGCCGGATCTGCCATCTTTGATGAGGAACTGAAGAGCATGTCCATGCCACCACTGCCGTGCCATGCCTGCAACTCGGCTTGCACTTTCCCCGTCGTACCACCCCAAGTCTATGCTCCAACGTGGCCTAGTATTCTCATAACCACAAGCACAGCTGCATTCCCTGCCTTCCATTGTCTATGCCGCCATCAACACCACCACAAAATGTCTATCCATGAGCACGATTGGTAACATCAAGATAGACAAACTGATATTTGTCAAATGCCGTAACTTCACCAAATTGGCAAAATATAACAACACCTGCAAAACAGTACAAAAAAAGATGCCTTCCACCATCTCGAGTAGAGTAAATAACTTAATACCTGTTTATCTACATGTCTTGCATCTGTGTTAAAAGTGGAAAAAAAAACAAGAATAAATCTATAATCAAACCATCGACTAAAGAGGCTTCTATCTTCCTTTCAGTCAGTGTGCTTTCTTTTTAAGTATAAATTTCAAAGTTCAGCCATCTCCCATGCCAGAGTACTCGTATGGTTGTCTACAAGCTCATCCGCCATTAACTTCCTCGTGTACTTTTCAAACATGAAATGTGCTAGCATAATTCTGCAGCCAGCTAAGTCTGGAAGTGTATTCCCCATTTAGACCATGCATTATAGTAACCGGGAAAATTCTTCCAAGACCTCAAATACAAAAATTCATTCACACAATTAAACAAGAAATTCGGCCCAGGATAGGACGTCTCTTCCACAGTTTAGTCAAATGGTCCAACAAATCAAAGGCACTCAATGCTATGATCTTACTATTCTCACCAAACCCCACTTCCTTTAGTCTTGCATAACAGATTATCCATCCAAATTGATAAAAATATTGGTATTAGTTGTAACTATATCAAATAATACATATCAGTATTAGATATATCAAAAAAATTCTAAGAATAAGAAGATGATAGGAAAATATCGACCCTATCGGCAGACATATCATCCAAATATCTCATACATTTGTCAATGTTGTCCTTGTATTAAGAAATTCGAATTCATAGGGCTTTGATACCAAAACATATTAGCCGATACTTTATTTATATCTGTTCCAAATATTCCAATTCCCAACAACAGTGGATTATAGACATACACTTCATATCCCATTCCTCGATGCATGTGCAAGATGCTGCATTATACTAGTCTCTCTCATGTTCTACCTAGTAGAATATTTCAGGGGATGTGTAATTACCTGCTCCTCAAGATGATAGCAATAAAGATTGCTCATTCCCTGTATGCGAAGAATATATGATTGAAAATCAGTTATACGAGCTCTCTGCCAGCACTTCTTACTGTTTAAAATGAGTCGGATTACTATTTGCATCCTGCATTTATCCCAAATGGCTTATAGAATACACGCACACACATAGAAGATTGATAAAAACCTGTCCCATTGAAGGTCCAAAAGTTGTAATGGGTTAGATATATGTCTTGACTCATAACCTAATAGCTTAGACTTTGGGTCTAAAATGGATAGTGTCCATCACAAGTGAGCAAACCCATGCCTCACGAGCTCAGGAAGTTAAGAATTTCCAGTAATTCAATTAAGTCCAAAAGTTCAATGAGATTGGGAGTTCAAGGTTTGCTAGGTCATGCAGAGTTGTTTCCCACCATGAAGGTTTAGCCGGTGTTCTCACCCAACAATTGGCATCAAAGTCGATCGTTTGATTTGCACGCAGGCATGATTCCCATAAATGATGAAGCCCATAGGCAGTTGACACATGGATGGTGATGCGACGAGCTTCACATTCTACCTCATAAGCAAGAATGAAGCCCAGGGTGGTTAGTTCATATCTGATGAAGCTTATGAATCAAGTGTTGCAAGATTTGCATGGAAGTGCTTGATGTAAATAAACTCACGCATGAGGGAGAGATTGTTGGAAACATGTATGACTTATAAGAATAAAAAGGTCCCATATTAAAGATTGAGAAAAAGTTGTAATCACTCGTAAATGTGTGTCCATGACCTAATACCTTAGACTTTTAGGTCTAGATGGAGTCAAACACGTGTAAATATGCCCCAAAAGTGTCCATGCCTCAAGTGCTTGAGTAACTCAAAAAGTTTGTAAGTTTTAATTATTCAAAGGGATCCAGAATTTATGTGAGAATGGGAGTTCAGCAAGGCCAGAAGTTCAACATAGCTAGAAGTTTGGAGCAACAAAGGTCTTTCCTTAGATCTCCTGCGTTTGTCAGGAGTCTTGGATCTTGACCATTCACTAGGAACCCCGTAGCTGCATGTGTTGGCATAAACAATGCAGTATTGGCTTTCTCCTAGAAAGTATAGCTCGGTGTTCTTTGCCGACAATTGGCTTTCATTAGCCTGGTGTACAAAGTTCCATTATGTGCAGGGCTGGGAAAGGATTAAACCACTTTGAGTCTATAGTGCACCGATCTTACCTTATATTATACAAAAGGTTATTTCCATGTCTTAAATTCATGACAACCAAAACATTGGACGATGACAACCCAATGGCAGAGAAAGCTCTTGAATTTAAATCCTCTTTCTCATCTAGGCCACAGAACTCGGCATTTACTCCTTTCCTTGCTAAACCTTTAGTAGCCCATTCTGGGTCTAGACAGCACACATCTTGACTTGCCATAATGCAAAGCTGGTGTTACGATCAAACTTCTCAATATCAAACTTTATTGCCATAATGAATCCGTAAACAACAAATAACTATAGCTCTAATACCTGTTTGCATGGATTTGACATACCAATATATGAATAATAAAGACTATTTTTCACGGTCCAAAATCTCCTAAATCCTTGGACAAAAGAGATAGCAAATTCTACAACAATAAAATAGAAGTACTAAATCAAGCGAGATTCTCACATTCAAACAGAACAAAATAGAGAGAATTAAAGACATTTCTTCCACAAATTGTGGTAACATTTGTTGGTTCTTTGTGGTGATTTACAAAGCCTGCCAAGAGCTATATTTATAGCTGAATTTGTTTGATAGCAAGTTGTATCTTCTTGATTTCAACTAGGCAATTATTGTGCTCCCAAAGTCCATTTTGGTGTTGCCTTTATAAGATTTCAAATTGCCTTCAAAGTCCAACTTTGCCACCATAAGTTAGGTGAAAATAATATTGCTATAAATTCAAGGCTTTTAAAACAAATCTCCCCCTCGACTTGAATTGCCAAAATACCTCTCAACGAAATAGTAGAAATTACTCCACCTTCTACAATCCTAAAGGTGATATTTTAAATGCTGTGAATACCAATCATGTCCAAACAATATCTAAACTTGGCTAAAGGAAGGGATTTGGTTAGCATATTAGTAGGATTATCAGCATTGCCAATGTTTCTCACAACTACATGTCCTTCTGAAACAATATCCTGAACAAAATGGTATTTGACATCAATGTGCTTTGTCCTTTCATCAAACATCTGATCTTTAGTTAAATGGATAGAACCCTGGGTATAATAATGGACAATGGTCACTTCATGATCCCAGCTGAGTGCTTTCAGAAATCCTCACAACAAGATAGCTTTTTTAACAGCTTTCACAGTCACTATATATTTGACTTCTGTTGTAGAAAGTGCAACTATGGATTGCAGGGCTGCTTTTGAGCTGATACCACACCTACCAAGAAAGAAGGCATATCCCGAAGTGACCTTCTTTGATCAAAACCACTGGCAGAGTCAAAGTCCACAAAACCAACAAGTTTGACTTTTGGCCTTCCAAATTATAAACAAGCATTAGATGCACCTCTCAAGTATTTTAGAAACCACTTCACTGCCTATCAGTGCCTTTTTCCAAAATTAGACATATATCTGCTTACCACACTCACCACATGTGAAATGTTGCAGCGATTGCATACCATAGCATAAACTATGCTATCAACTGCACTAGAGTAACGAACTCAAGACATGAAGATATGGTGACACAGCATTTGAAAGCCTAAAATGGGTAGCAAGGGGCATTCCAACTAGTTTGGCATTTTTCATGCCAAAGCACTCCAAAACTTTTTCAACACAACTCTTCTGGGTTAAGTGTAAGATTCCACTATTTTCAACATCTCTAGATTTCCATATCGAGAGTTTTCTTTGCCACTCCAAGATGTTTCATTTTAAATTCACCACTCAATTGCTCCTTTAACTTGTTGATCTCGTGCATACCTTTTGTAGCAATGACCATGTCATCAACTTACAACAAAAGATAGATGAATGATCTATTAGGAAGCTTTCTTTAATAGACGCAATTGTTATATTTACACCTTGAACAATCATTACTAATCATGAATGAGTTAAAGTGCTCGTATGAAGGTGGAATAATTTCTAATATTTTGTTGAGAGGTATTTCAAGAAAATTCAATTCAAGGTAGAGTTTGGTTTGAATGTCTTTAATTTGTAGCAATATTCTTTCAACCTAACTTAAAGACTTTGAAGGCAACAGGAAAGCAGATAAAAGCCGCAGCAAAAATGGACTTTGGCAGCACAATAGTTGGCAGGTGGAGGTCAAGAAGATACGCCTAGCTATTACTACAGATTCAGCTATAAATATAGCTTTCAGCAGGCTTTGAAAAATCACCACAAAATACCAACAAACACTATCGCACTTTGTGAGAGAATTCTATAATTGTTCTTTTTGGAAGAGTGAAAATAATAGGGGGTTTGGATGCAATTGGGTCTTCACCAGTGAGTGTCTCACCTGTTTTTGTTTCTCCATATTCTCATAGTAAAGTTTGATCTCTCCTTTGCCCGTGGATGTAGGCAAAGCTGAATTATCTAAACTAGTATTTTGCTATCTTTGCTTGCTAAACCCTAACTGCTAGTTTGGAAAAAAGAATGGGCCAATCTTTAGATGATAATTTTGATGGGGGATTAACGAACAAACAGAGCATGACAATATTCTGTCTCAGATTGTCGTCATTTCCTTTATAAAACTGTAAAACTTTATTTATCAAGAAATTAATTTAGAAACTCCTTAAAAAATAAATCAACAGTCTTCAGTTTGCACATTGGTTGAAATACAGATGCAGAAATGCAAAATAACGTTGACATGCAAGGGTTGTCATATAGTTTATTATAAATGAGTAAAGTCAGAAGTTTTCTTACTCCTTCAACAAATTGGAGATCACAAGCAAGGGATGTTGACATGGAAAGCAAAAAATGCAGGTGAATAAACGTATTCATTGTCAATGCTTACTTGAGAGGAAGTTAGTGCTACCAGAAGCTCTCCAAAAGAAGAAATCCTAGCTTAGGTTTTGATAATTGATGGTAAACATTGGCAAAAGGAAACTTTTTTTCTGTTCAATATAAGAAGAGGATGCAGCATCCCTTTTGTCAAATGCTTTGAACACTAAATCTTCACTGTCGCTAGAAGAATCCAAGATAAAGACATTTTGATGCTTCTGAGTTACAGGTGAATCTTCTATCACATTGACATTGCTTCTTGCATTATCTGATCTACTTTGATGTTGAGGATATCTTGTTCAACATGCCACTCAAATCACCACAAGCTTCGTTTTTCCATAAATTTTAAATCTTCCCAATAATGGGAGTTTAGCATAGGCTTAGTCAGCATAGAAAGAAAATGAACACCACAGAGATGAAATCTTGCCCATCTTCCCCTTAAGTCACAGAAAAAAATGTCATGATGCAAGAAAATCACTCACATACTCTTTGGGGGAAGAGAGGAAAGTAAGACCATCAAAGAACTGGATATACAAATTTTAAAGAGATGTAGTCAGTGTTGGAGCAAAACGCGCGGAAGGCCGAGCGGACAAAGCGCTCGGACAGGAAACGGAGAGCAAAGCTCTCGGACGGTCAGGAGAGGTAGAGAGAAATATGAGAGAGGGAACACACGAATTTAACGTAGAAAACCCTTCTTTGAACAAGGGAAAAACCACGAAAGAATACACTATAAAGGATTGTTTACAAGTGTTAGCTACACAAGCTCCAACTAAAGAAAACAATCTCAAGTGTACAACTTTCTCTCTCTAAAGTGTTTCTCTCACAAATCTAACAAAGTGGTTGCTCACAAAGGCACACACCACAACTCACCAACCTCCTACACACACATATATATATATACGTCCAGGATGCCAGCGTGGATTGCCGAGCAGACGATACCACACCAATTGCCGGCCACCATTCTCACGTCGGCGTGGTTGGTGGCTCGCCTTATGGCGCATGGCAGTATGCGTGTCGAATGTGATCTGCCACCTGAAAGCCGCTCCCACTTTCGGAAGGGCCCGAGCCCACGTGGTCTAGGCTCTCGTATCGAATGGACATTACCAAACAAGAGTCCTCGTCCAAAGACGCAAAGAGTACTCGCCCGTTCCTTCTCTGAGTCCGAGATTCCACTGGGGAGTGACCCCAACAAACTTCCCTCACGACCGAAAGGGAGTAAGGTCCGATTAGACCCGCTGAAAGAATGGCACAACAAGTTTCTAACTTTCCTTTTTGCAAAATCTTGGTCATCTGTCCGACCCATTATCGTCGAATGGACCTTTCCAATTGATTTGCCCGTCATCAAAAACGCGTCTCTCACCCAATGATATCGCACGTCAACGTTTTGACCGAGAATGGAATGAGGAGTTTTTACATAAGTGAATGGCACTACTATCACAAAGGATCTCGTCGCCTCTTGCTTAGATGAAACCTCTTCATCCACAAGATTTCTATTAGGAATGAACTTTCTGTAAGAGAGCAACGCACTATAACTTTACAGACCGCCCCTCCCGCAATCATTATCCTAATTTCATGAATCAACGTGAGTTAAAGTGCTCAACCGAGGCTTCTCTTCTCAAACAGGTCAAATAATTTCTAGATCCATTTCACCGTGCTCCATCCCCGAGTTTGAAAGAAATCGCTCACAAGTACCGCATGTCATAAGAAAAAGGAACAATTCAGGGACGTAGAGATTTGGTTTGAATGTCTATGCAAATGATCGGGCGAATGGACCCTTCTTTGAATTTTCAATATAACCCTCTGTGGACAAAATGCAATATTCTTTTCAACCTCCGAGGTCTTTCAAAAAGACTTAAAGACTTTGAAGGCAACAGGAAAGCAGATAAAAGCCGTCAGAACTTCACAAAGACACAGTTGGTCCGAAGTCTTATGGTAACACAATAGTTGGCAGGTGGAGCTTGTTTCAAGAAGATACAAGCTCTTCTTCAAACTATCCCTCCTTTCCTTTGACTTCAAACTGCTATCTCTTCCTCTAGATCTCCATGGAGAAAAGTTCCGGACGCGAGTTGCTTTTCCGTGTCCAACGCAAAATCAGTCCGAGCACTAAACGGACCGAGGACATTTTTCACAACACTCATCAAAGTCAACGCCCTTTGTGACCAAATTCTACCACAAGTCGTTTTTGTTTGGGGCGCTGGAAGAGTGACCCATTTGTTCTTGAGCCTTCTTCTCCTTCGGCAATTCGCATAAACGGGTTCTCATGAAGGGAAGCAATTTCTTCTTCATGGCTTCAAACCATTTATCCTTGTCAAGACTGCACCTCTTTTCCTGTTTCTCCATATTCTCAAACTCAGTAAAGTTTGGTCGTCTCACTGAGGCGGCCGTCTCACCCGGATACCTCATCCCGGACCACTTCTTCAACCCGATCCTGGTTGGGTGTGGGCAAATCGGACACGAATTATCTCTCAACTAGTATTTTTCACATCTTTCTCAAAATCTTTGGTCTCGCTCAACGAAGACCACATCACAGAGCGAACCCGCTTTGTTTTGGAAAAAAAATGGGCCCAAATTCTTCCTCCCCATAGAAAGACAATTTGTCTTTGGCTCCATGGGGGACATTAACGAACAAACAGAGCATGACAATATTCTTTCCAGTCTCAGATTCCCCATCATTTCCTTTATAAAACCTCGCACTTTACCTTACTCTTTCCAAGAGAGTGCGATTCATCAAGAAATTAATTTAGAAACTCCCATGAAAAATAAATCAATGTACAGTCTTCGCTCCTTATTGCCTTTCTCCTCCCGCCCGCTCAACAAGGACGTGGAACCAGAAAATTTTCGCGACTTCCTTGGTCTTCGCCGGGAACACCCACAGATGCAGAAATGCAAAAGGTCACAAAGTATTGTGCACCTCCAAAAGACTTTGACATGCAAGCTCCAAGATCTCGGACTTGTCATATCTCCAGTTTCTTTGTTTCCCATTATGTCTCCATCCACCTCGGGGATGAGACCCTTCCCGGCCAAGTGACCCATGCCGCGCTCACTCCTAGTTCTTCTTCCGATCCGCACTCCTTGGCATTCACCTCGGCTATTAGAAAATATAAAGGCCGATGCCTTAGGGAACCCTGTCATTTTGATCTGACATGGAATCCGAGCAAAAATGTTCACCCGATGTCGAGACGTGAATAAACGTCCGTTCATCACCAACGTGATGTCTCCACGTCCCGAAACTCGGACGTCGCTATGCCCATTCTCGGTACTTGAGGGCATAAGTGAAAATTAAACATGGGTCTCCACTACCAAGTCCTCGGACTCACAGGTTAAGAGGAGATCCTCTTGTCAGAAGAAAGACTCTTCTCGCCTTAGGTTTTGATAATTTGTAGTGAACTTTTTGATGTGGCCCTTCTTGCCACAAATGGCACTCCATGTCTTGATACAAAAGAACATACTTACTCCGCCCCTTGTCTTCAACTTTTGGCCACGTCCTCGGCTTCTTCCCCTTGATTCCGTGACAAGGACCTCGGGCCGCTGAGAGGATGCAGCATCCCTTCACCATTTTCGTGTCACCAATGCGGAGTCAGTTGAACCCTCATGGTTTCCCATGAGTCCGGGAGAGTCTTCCAAAGTCCTGCACTCGTCTCGAACTTAATGCCCATACTTGTTGCCGGATATCCCAAACTCGTTTAAGTGGTCGGCATGCTTCCTTGAGGATTGGACCAACCGCATCAAATGGTAAATTTTATTGTCACGGTTTGAGGCAAAGAGCTTCTCCGAAAGGGCTTTGGCATTTGTCTCCTCTTGCATTACAACCCACAAATCTGATCTCCACTTTGATGTTTTTCCGAGGAGAAGACCGGATATCTTGTTCAACAAGTCGCCACAAAGTTTGATCAAACAAACCATCTTGTTTGCCAAACTCCATTTCGATAACAAGCAAAGATCACCGTAAACAACCTTGTCTCCGATACCACTTGTTGGAGCAAAACTTCCCACTAAAATGGAGAGTCTAGCATCGGAGGTAGAGAGAAATATGAGAGAGGGAACACACGAATTTAACGTGAAAACCCTTCTTTGAACAAGGGAAAAACCACAAAGAATACACTATAAAGGATTGTTTAAATCTTAAAGAAAACAATCCATCTTTCCTCTAAAGTGTTTCTCTCACAAATCTAACAAAGTGGTTGCACAAAGGCACACACCACAACTTACCAACCTCCTACACACACATATATATATATATACGCCGATGATTGCAAGAAAATCACTCACCACCATTCTCTTGGTGGTGAAAATGCCAGGAAAGTGTCGAATGACCCATTCCCACTTGCGGCAAAGAACTGGATCCACGTCTACTACAATAGGCAAATTTTAAAGACATTACCAAACAAGAGTCCTCGTCCAAAGACGTCAGTACTTCCTTCTCTGGGAACATTCCACTCGGGAGTGACCCCAACAGTCAGCTCGCTAAATGATTTTAAAAAAAGCAAAATAAAGTGTTCGCTCACCGACATGTTCATTAAACTACAAGATATCAGCAGAACAATGCTTCCTGAAAATTTGTCAATCAGACAGAGAACAAACTTGTTTCATTGTTGGACTACATTCCCATAACATTCTTGCAGCAGACTTGCATAATCATTGATTACACATTCCATTTTAATGTTCCACCTTTGTGGCGGAGAGCAGAGGTTCCGATAGAAGAGCAGGCATGCCACTAGGAGGCATTAACACCCAGGGGTAACCATAATTTGACATATATCAATATCTTGCTCCATCCCAAGGGGAGATGGGATGGAAAAAGGTCAGAATTCAAGCCTGTCCTGATGCCCATTTAACCGAGGCATATCAACAAGAATATTAGATTCAAATAACAGAAAATTCTTATGCTTCCGTGACAAATCTGGTTAATGTTTGATCAATAACAACTATCCAACCAGGCCACTGGTTTGGATCTAAATGGTGAGGGGACGAGCAGAATTATAACTCTGTTAATCAGTACTGTAGCTTGGTTCCTGGTAGGGAAAAATGAGCGATTTGCTTTGTACTACTGGTTCTCAGGTTACATTTTCCTGTTTTGTAGTGTAGACTTTCTTGTTTGTGATTTTTCTAAGACCGATGTTTTGTCTTTGACTGTTTCTCAGAAAGTACGACTAAATTTGCTTCTCAAAGAAAAACAAATCAGTGGCCAGATGAGAACCGCAAAAGTAATTGTTTCATTTTCATCTTAATCTTTAGTTATTTTAGAGAATATTCAAGAAGGACAACCATGTGGCATTTAAATTCTCTTCACCACCTTGCATTTTTTCCCATAGTTATTCATCCAAAGTTGTCTTCCCAAGTGATCACATCCACACATCCAAGTAAGCTACAAATTCTTCCAAGGTAACAAAGTAAATTGCAAGGATAACCTTAAATTCAACCTTTGAACTTGAAGAATTGTATCACAAGTTGATTGTCAGGGATTAAACCAACCCAAAAATTTCCAAAATAACTCGTAACAGTGTCCACAGAAGGATCTCACAAAGAGCAAAGTCGTGTATACAAAAAAGGGTTACATTTAAGAGCACGGAATTTCAATTTCAATCGAATCCTAAATTTTACTAAAAGCACAAGGGGGATTAGGATATGAGTACTAAAATTGACTAACCATAGAAATGGATAAGACAATCCAAGCATTTACGTGAGCATCGAGACAAAATTTGAGCGTTAAGATTAGCAGCTGATACTTCCAATTAGTATAATCAGCCCAAAATTGTTGGGTTACGAGTTACTCCTATATGGACTTATACCCGACTAATAAGTTGTTTGGCGGTTTGCATAGACACACGGGCTCCACACCAAGAGACGGAGGTTTGCAGTGTTCTTGCCCGCTTTGTGGGCACGGCGAGCGACCATGTGGAAACGCCGAAAGCCGACCAAGCGCCTAGTTTGAAGGAAGACCGGACGGACACTCTGAAGGCCGACCGGATGCTTGATCCAAAAGGAGACTAGATGGACACTCTGAAGGCTGACCGATACCTAGTCCGAATGGAGACCAGTTGGTGATGACGAAGGACATCTAGACAACGAGCATGGAATAAAAGCACGCGAAATGCACTTTAGGTTATAAAATAAGAGCAATAGTAAGGAAACCCTGATTTTGTAGAAACGGTTGTAAAATCAATCAAAGAGAGCGCTACTAATAAAAGAAAAGAAAAGAGAATAGAGAAAGGGGAGAGAAGAGGGATATTCGAAATTCTTCAATCACCGCTGATTTAGGCGTGCTGTTTTATGAATTGTGAAGAACACTTTGCCGGTCGCGTTCTTTTGGTCACTCATCTCTTACTCTGTTTTGGTTCGGTTTCTTGTATTATGTTTTAAAGATTTTGTATAATCAATTTTATATAATTGAGATATGTGGCCGCACATTCCCGTAATTTTTTTTATTTAGTAAAAGGTTCACACGTAAAATTATTTGTAACTTGCTTTATTGTGATTATTGTTTATCCTGTGCAACGTCGCTACTCATTCTTTCCTCTGGGTTCATCGGAGTGGTCGGCCGATCCCAACAAAAATTTCCAGAACAACTCGAATTCGTGCCTACAAACACGGATCTCCCAGAGTCATGTGTATACAAAAAGCATCATTGCATTAAAGAAGAACTGAATGATCACGCGAACGTGAATTTCAATGGAATCCTAAACTTTCCTAATAGCAGAAGGGGAATTTAGGGTTCAAGGATAGTAAAACTAACGAACCATAGAAATGGATAAGACAATGCAAGCAATTACTTCAAGACTGCGCATCGAAACAAAATTCGATCGCTAAGCTTAGCAACTGATACTTCTCCATGTTCCATTCCTCACGATGAGAATCCATTTTCGCTCTCTACCACGACGTTCGATTTTGTGAATGTCCCGCGCTTTCCCTCACTTCTTTTAGAATAACGAGTGAAAAATGTCCCCGTAGTGGGAGTCTGGAAAATAACTATTACGATTTATACGACGCCGTTTTGTAATTGACATTGTTCAAGCAAGCGATCCACCTTCCGTTTAAAAAATAGAATATTTTTAATTTTTTATAAAATCTACATCATATTAAATTTAATATTAATTTTTTAAAAAATATAGTTGTTGCGTACCACAAATATAAATTATCCTACGGATTAGGAACCGTAAATTGGATCTTTAGGATGGGTCGATATTATGCGGATCCGGTCTCTATTTTCTCTAACCTGAACCCCGCACAATACAATTGAAAATGAAAAGTTAGAGGACGGTGAAAATTGCTCCAATTGTAAATCGTCCGACACTCAAGTTAAATGTCTTTCCAAGAAAATAGAAAGAAGTAAAGATGATACATAAATACATGTAGCGGTGGATTGAGCGTTTGGGTGTGCTCGAAAAATGGACAGCTTGGAAGTGTGCTCACCAATGGGCGTCTTAGATGCACTTCTTGTAGAGGAGTGTCTTAGATAGCCGGGGTATTCTTAAAGGGTGTTCGGACATTTAGTAGGAGAGAGAAATTCTAGGAAGACTTGGGGGTAGTGCCCTCTAAGTCAATTTTTCCATTTTTCCTTCTTCCTTCTTTGGCCTCTTCCCTTTTTTTTCTCCCAAGCCTCTTGGAGGTCTTCTCCTCCTCTCCTTTTGGCCAAGGCTTCTCCCTCTTTTTCTGAGATCAAAGAGAGATTTATAGAACAAGTAAGTGGTTACTAGACTATTTCCAACGAACAACTACCATAACCACCCGTGACAATCGTCCATTGATAAGACGAAACGATTGAGTGATTTTTCTTCCCAAGCCGGATTTATTGAATCCATCACTAGCCCCCCATGACGGGTGGTTTGAAAATTTTAACCCCCGATAAACTTCTGATGGAATATCGCTGTAGGATTGGTTTGTTGTCTTACCATATTTGAGAAATAGTGCGTCTTGATTAGCCGTGCTACCCCTTGCTAGGAGTCGTGGCAATGATAATAGGTGGTATCGGCTAAACCTTGAGGCTATTGTTGCCGAGCTTTTAGTAGCTTAAGACATCGTCCGCATGTACAAGTCGGCACTCGGTCCTATTGAAGGACGTCATGGCTTTCATGCATTTGGTCTTAATCTGTTGACCATTGTTGACTGATGATGCTTGTCCCTTTAGGAGGGAGTTGTCAAATACATGCTAAATAGCCCCTAAAGTTTTGAATTCGACCATGCATGGGCCACTGGGTGACGAGACCAAGTTTTAAATCCGACCTCATAAGGGCCACTTGGTGATGTAACTGAGTTTTAAAATTCAACATCTTTTGAACCGCTCAGTGATATAATCGAATTTTTATAACAAATGAATAAAAATTTACCCGACTTAGGGACAGTCTAGGTCAATCAATGATATGCAATGATATATAAGCATTTGCATGAACAAATTAAAGTATGGTTCAAGTAATTAGTATAATTCATATATGACTTATCTCGATTTGACTTGGAATCGTTGTTGGTGTTTAGGTAGATGGTGTTTTGTGTCATTGGGACTAGTTGACCGTCTTGGGTGCATGGCTTGCATGTATCGCTGGGGTAGGTCTTCCAAGTACTACTTGCTGATTTTTTGGTTTGTTGCCTCTATATTCCATGTGACTTAGTTCTCAATCATGGTCTGGTTGGCCAGCATCTTACTATCATGCTAGGCAATCCAAATTTCTATTACTCATACTCCGTCACTAGTCGGTAAAAATTGAGGTTGTCATGGAATTTATATGGACAACACTAATTGCGGTGCAATAGGTATTGGATTGCTCATGCCTAGCCACCATCTTGAAATCCATGGCAGCTTTTGTAAATTCTTTATCGTCGAGCCGATGATGGACATTGTTTCAGGACTAGGCTTAGTACTATTCTTAAACAGGTTTTAAACAAAAGCTTGTTTCTGTCCTTTAGATGGAAGTTTATCTCCTATCCTCCGGCAAATTTTGGATAAGAACTCATCTCATGTCCTTGAGCAAATTTTATCAGAATGCTTTTTCTTTATCATCGAACAGAAACTTTTTTTTCATCCTCAGATATATGAAAGCTTGTCCATGTCCTCGGACAAATTATAGACAAAAGCTTGTCCTATGTCTTCGGACATATTTTGGATAGAAACTTCTCTTCCACTTTCGAGCAGATTTTGAACAGAATCTTCACTTCTCTCTTTGGACTTATTTGTTCCTGTCCTCGAATTTAGGTGCCGAAATTGAGATGGGCAAGTCAACTGATGAGGTTGAGTCTATAGTGTTTGAGTATAGGAAACAAATTTTTGCCCGAGCATGTGGAACCGAGCCCCAGCGCAATGTTGGGACGGAGGAAAATCGAAGCAGTTGAAACTGTTAGAAGACTGTCACCAAAGGTCATTGTGTCTGGTTTGTGTTGGGTTTGGCCACTTCTTGTAGGTGACTCAACAAACGTTTTCGCCACGTCAGAGGATTTGTAGCAAATTGTGTCTAGATTGCAAGAAGGCAAAGTGGCGGTCAAAATGACTAGTTGAAGAGCAAAATGCCCGGTCAACAGAGGTTGATCGGTTGAAGAGCAAAATGACAAGTCATTGAGTTGACTAGCTGAAGGTGCAAAATGACCAGGTCAATGAATTGTTTAGTTGAAATCAAAATGAACTCATTGGCGGTTGAGGGGGCAAAATTACCGGTCAACCCGTTGACCGGTATGCCAGGATGAATTTTTCAGTCGGTTTAAATTTAAACCTGAATGGATTTTGTCCTAATCGTTTTGGATTTTATTCTAGAATGATTTTTGACCGACTGCTTGTGAGAGAGAATTCCGGAATACTTTTTGGCCCTAAAGTGCACAATTGTCGGTGTGCCTTTTTCAACTTGTATTTTGAGAGAGGAAATACTGGTTTGAATCAGCGTCTTGCATTTTCAGAGAGGAAATGCTGATATGCTTGAGGATCCGGCTTTTTCAAAGAGAAAATGCCTGTTTCAATTAGCATCCAACATTTTCAGAGAAGAATTACTGGTATGCTTGAGCGTCCGGCTTTTTTGGAGAGGAAATGCCGATTTCAATCAGTGCCGGGCATTTTCAGAAAGGAAATGTCAGTTTCAATTAGCACCCGACATTTTCAGAGAGAAAATGTCGATTTCAATAAGTGCCTGACATTTTCAGAGAGGAAATGCTAGTATGCTTGAGCGTCAGGCTTTTTTAGAAAGGAAATGCCGGTTTCAATCAGTGCCTGACATTTTCAGAGAGGAAATGGCGGTTTCAATTAGCACCCGTATTTCTCCCTTGTCTCTTTTCTTCTCTTCACACCACTCTGTACCTTATCCTTTCTTTTATCTTTCCTTTTCCTCGCCTTTTTCTGTGTGAGAGAAAAAATACTGGTTATAATTTTGAGCGAAATGACTGGTTGGCATTTTGGTGTGAAAATGACCGGTTGGAATAAAATGACAGGTATGCTTGGCGTAAAATGGCTAGTATGCAAATGACCGGCATTTTTTGGTGCAAAATGACCGGTATGTATAATGACCGGTATTTTTCAACGTAAAATGGCCGATATGCAAATGACTAGTATTTTTCAGCAAATGATCGGTATACAAATGACTATTATTTTTAGCTCAAAATGATCGGTATACAAATGATTGGTATTTTTTAGTGCAAAATGACCAGTATGCATAATGACCGGTCAAACGATTTCTTTATCATCTCTCCTTTTTTAAGTTAGAGTGTCGGTATTTGAAGAAAGAGGTCCTAGTCTTTGATGATCATGTCGGGCACAAAAGCCTAGAATGGATGTATTATACATTCGAGTATTGACCTTTTTCATAATGATCGTTTACCGATCTCATTCATGGCTATTTGCGTGATGGCTAGGAGTGGTGGGATCCTTGGCAAGATTGGTCATATTAGTTTTGTCTTTGAGTTTTTAAAGGTAAAGTTGGCCTTTTGGCCGCTTCCCATAGATGGTGTCAATGTTGCATACCATGAATTCGAGTTATCCTACAGATTAGGGACTGCGAATTGGATCTTCAGGATGGATCGATCTGATACGGATCCAATCTTTATAACCTTTAATTTGAATTCTACACAACACAATTAAAAATGAGAAGTTAGAAGACCGCAAAAATTACTTTCATCATAAATCTTCAGACACTTAAGTCAAATATTTTTCCAAGATAATGAAAAAAAGTAAAGAAGATGTATAAATACATGTAGCGGTGGATTGAGCGTTTGGGTGTACCCGAAAAATGGACGGTTTGAAAGTGCGCCCACTGTTGGGCATCTTAGATGCGCTTATTGTAGATGGGTGTCTTAGATGGCTAGGGTGTTCTTAAACGGTGGTCAGACACTTAGTAGGAGAAAGAGATTTTGGAAGGACTTTGGGGTAGTGCCCTCTAGGTCTATTTTCTTCTTTTTCTTTCTTCCTTCTTTAGCCTCTTCCTTTTCATTTTTCCCTAGGCCTCTATGAGGTCTTTTTCTCCTCTTCTTTTAGCCAAGGCTTCTCCCTCTTTTACTAGGATCAAAGAGAGATTTATAGAACAGGAAAGTGGTTACTAGAATGTCTCCAATGGACAACTAATATTTAAATTTTAATTATTAAATACTTTTAGCCTAATGGCCCAAATAAAAAAAACATGATTCTATTTCTTCTAAGTTGATTCCGTTTTTACCCTTTTTCTATTTATGTTCTTATCTATAATTGACTTGTCTAATAATGTTCAAATTATTTTGAAAAATAATAGTCATTTTTAAAATAAAAATCATTACACCTAAGGCCCCTTATCATTATAATTTTTCATATTTTTAGTAATTATATAAAAAAAATTACAATAAAGAATTTATTTAACTTTTTAAAATTGATGAGACCTAATAAAAAAAAATGACACAAATAATAAATGGATCAGAGCGTCTTACACTAAGATGAAGAAATGACCTGGACAGAATTCTTCATACCAATCTTGAAAGAAAGTCATTAGAGCTGAACTCCTAATAATATGAATAAGTCTATAAAGTTAAATTTCTTCATTCTTAATGTTATATGTGAAATTTTTGGTTTGATGGGATAGTAAAATTCTTTAAATATTAATGTCATCTCCCATCATCTTAATATAATACCATGATGTGAAAAATAGATTATGTAATCTTATAAGTTATGATTACTTTGGATCTTTAGTCGTGATAAAATGCTTTATGTTTCATGCCTTTATTGAATATCTCCCCAAGATCATCTATAAAGTTGAAGTATTTTATAAAGACAGGAAAGGATGATTTCTAATAAGTTAAGACTATAAAATTTTAATTTAGATATTATTATTATTCATTTTAAAAGAAATAAATTTAGCCATTTACTCACCTAACTAGAGATATTAAATAAATTAAGTTACTTATTATACAAAATTACTTAGCTCACCATGGGCCGTGCCAAACACAACCAATAATGAATAGTGATGGGCCATATGTACACTTCCCAACACCTTAGATTCAGACCACATAGAAGATCACTCATGGATTGTGCTGGCCCATGGCAAGATTGGGTCATGCCTCAACATGGAACTTTAATGTGGGATTTGGGGGAGGGATGGAGAGTAAAAGAAATGGATAAAGACAAAAAATAATTTTATTCTTAATATATATTTTTATCTTTTAAATATAGAGAGTCATGTTGTGTTAGCCTGTGACACGGCATAGTCTATAAACATATACAACGTAACATTTCACAGATTATATAATATATTGAACCAAAACTTTAAAATTTCAAACTGTGCTAGGTATGACCCATTTTTAAAAGGGTGGCTCAAATAAATAGGTTGTGCTGACCTATCACGACCTATTTAATACCTTTATGCCCAACAAGAGCTTAGTACTTATTGGGTTGGCTTGCCAAATCCTTACAATGACTCAATTGGATTTAGAGATAGTTCTCTTAAAAGACTAAATCCACCTCCTCCCACCGAAGGTGACAATATATTGCATCCATATATACCATAACCAAATCGATACTAATTCTTTATACTCATGTAGTATAGTTCAACTAGCGCATTATTAACTTGAATAGTAGACTCCTAACAAGATATTCATAACCCTACAACATCTTATTTGAATTTATTATGTATAGAATTTGATATTATTTGATTCAATGATTGCTTAGAATTTTATGTTGAATTGTATTCATTATGTACATATCAAGATCAAATAAAGTCATAGTTGATAATTTATTTTATACATTTTCTATTGATTAAATATGAATACAACCTCTTACTTACATTTGTGTTGCTCAGAATTTGAGATTCTTTAATCAAAAGCTTATCTAGCTCCTCATGCCAAATCTCAGTTTCTATCCATATATGACAATCAAATAAACTCACATTTGAAAATTTATTTATATATTTTCTATTAATTTAATATTTATAAAAATTTTTATTTATCTTCTGCAGTGTGTAAAATTAGAGATTTTTTTTTTAATCCAAGGCTAGCTTAGCTCCTCATATTGGGCCCTGTTATCCAGGTACATATCGGAATTAAAATAAGGACATTTTAAATATTTTTTTTTGTAAATTTTCTAAAATTAATTTTCATGAACTTATTTGAAAATCTTATCATAGATTTTAAATATTTCTAACTCAATAAATTATATAAATAATCATATGATCAATATGATTATACCATATACCTAAAAGTTAAATTTGATCATCGGAGCAATATAACAAACTTTAGATCACAAAATTGTAAGTATGCATATTGTAAATATAAATAAGAGATTATAGAATTTGGATATCTACTTTGAGTTTTTTCAAATATTTAAGTTGGTAATGTTTTAAATAAACTAGAAATGTATGGAGATGGATAAAGTTATACCTCTCTCTCTCTCTCTCTCTGTGTAAATATAAGAATGCCGAATGTAAGAGGCTTCCTTGAGGGGAGATGGATTGGATCTTCGAGTATGACTAGCTTCCCTCATCAAGAGGGAATAGATTGACTATTTTCTTAAACATTCAACTTCATAGCGACTTAAATAAATTAAAAATGCGTGGTGATAGATGAACTTGTTGGGACTTAGGATCACTCTGGTGTGAAAAGTAGGCTGAAGTAGTATTTACTTGGCTGGAATGAAAGTAGGCCAGAGTGGTGTTTACTTGGCCGAAATGGGAAGCAGGTTAGAGTGATTTACACTTGGCCGAAATGGGAAGCAGGCCGGAGTGATTTACACTTGGCCGGAATGAATGAAAGTAGGCTGGAGTGATTTGCACTTGACTGAAATGAATGAAAGTAGGCCGGAGTGATTTGCACTTGAACGGAATGAATGGAAGTAGGCCTGAGTGGTGTGCACTTAGTCGAAATAAATAAAGACCAAAGTGGTACACTTGGCCAAAGAGGTATTAAGGTCAGAGGATTTTGAATAATGGACGAAGACTCTGATTGAATGATGAGAATTCTGAGTGATAGTTGAAAACATCGAAATTTGATCGAGGACATCAAGTTGCGATCGAAGATATAAAATTATATCCAAGGATTCTAAGCAAAAGTTCGAGGACTTTGGTCAATATTTGGGAACTCTAACTGAAAAGTTGGCCACCTGTAATGTCTGCGCAAACAGTTTTTCAAAAAGGAAAGTTGACTTTTAGAACTGGTAGCTGATTGGCCGAGTAAATCAACTCCTTCTGGTAGAATAACACTTCACAGAATTGGTGGCAGGATTGCAGAGTTTGTGGCAGGCTTTACTCACACGAAACTTGCCTACTGAGTAGGCAGCTACTCGGCCAATATTTGTATATATATATATATATATATATATATATGCATGCTTGGCATGCAATAAAAATTGTGGTGCGTGAGAGAAGTGAGAAAAGAAAAGAATGAAAGAGAGAACCCAAGGAATTAATATTTTAGTATTGTATTTTGCTATTACTTCTATTCTCAACTCTTCAAGGGTTTGTATAGTCAAGGAATTTTTACAACCATATTCACATAGTGAAA
Organism: Nepenthes gracilis; assembly: GCA_033239525.1. Taxonomy (NCBI): domain Eukaryota; kingdom Viridiplantae; phylum Streptophyta; class Magnoliopsida; order Caryophyllales; family Nepenthaceae; genus Nepenthes; species Nepenthes gracilis. The sequence continues at coordinate 16,588,486 of BSYO01000012.1, forward strand.
TTATTTGTGAATTAAATATCCTGCGATTTTTCCTTTAAATTTCAGAATATGATTTTTCACGTAAAAATCGTATATGTTCTTATTTTCTCCCTCATTACTTTGTCGTGCGTATTTTGTGTGTCAGTCATTATTATCCTCTTGACTAGAACGATGGACCGGCATATTCTTCCCCAACAGAAATTATACCTCTCTGGGTGTGCAATTATAAGAATGTGGGATGTAAGAGCTCTCATTGAAGGGAGATGGATTGGATCTTCAAGGATGACTAGCTCTTTGCCCAAGTTAGTCCTACTTGTGAGCATGGTTCAACCGTAAAAACTTAATAAGGCCTACTAGGCCTCTATTATGGTGAAAAATAGATTGAGATAACATATCTTCAGTAGAAACAATAATGATCTCCTTCGTTAAAATTGTATGACTTTGATTCATTTGATCAAAAAGCCATTTCTCAGTGGCATACACTAGGTTTTATAGCCGTGCTTGGGGCATATTGTAGGGATTATTACAGTCGTAGGCGAGGAATTCAATGCAGTAATAATATCCTCAACTTTCTCCTTGATTCTTGCCCTTTGAGCTTCACTTCCTTTGTTATTTATGCAATATTGATGTGGGATCTTCTTGAGAGCAGGGGCACTGCGACGTGAATCCGTATAGTATTCATATAACTACATATAATAACAGTCGAATTTTTATCCAATATTTATTATTTTTTTGTCATTAAAAGTAATAAAAAAATTATTTTTTATTTAAAATAAAATAATTAACGAGTGACATTAGATGAAAATCCGATGGTTATCATATGATATTATATGAGGTGCTATACAAATCCGCGTCGTAGCACCTTTCATTTTGCCTTGGTGTTATTTGTTAGAACGTGTTATATAAATGTCATTTTGGTATGTCATATTAGCTTGTGGTACGACATAATCTATAGACATATGCAGCGTAACATTTCACAGATTATATGATATATTAGACCAAAACTTTAAAATTTCAAGCTGTGCTAGGTATGACCCATTTTCAAAAAAGTGGCTCAAATAAATAGGTTATACTGACCTATCACGACCTATTTAATACCTTTATACCCAACAAGAGCTTAGTACTTATTGGGTCAGCTTGCCAAATCCTTCCGATGACTCAATTGGATTTAGAGATAGTTCTCTTAAAAGACTAAATCCACCTCCTCCCATCTAAGGTCACGACATATTGCATCCATACATACCATAACCATATCAGCACTAATTCTTTATACTCATGTATTATAGTTCGACTAGTGCATTATTAACTTGAATAGTAGACTCCTAACGAGACATTAATAACCCTACAATATCTTATTTGTATTTATTATGTATAGAATTTGATATTATTTGATTCAATGATTGTTTAGAATTTTATGTTGAATTGTATTCATTATGTACATATCAAGATCAAATCAAGTCATAGTTGATAATTTATTTTATACATTTTCTATTGATTAAATATGAATACAACCTCTTACTTACATTTGTGTTGCCCAGAATTTGAGATTCTTTAGTCAAAAGCTTATCTAGCTCCTCATGCCAAATCTCAGTTTCTATCCATATATGACAATCAAATAAACTCACATTTGAAAATTTATTTATATATTTTCTATTAATTTAATATTTATAAAAATTTTTATTTATCTTCTGCAGTGTGTAAAATTAGAGATTTTTTTTAATCCAAGGCTAGCTTAGCTCCTCATGTTGGGCCCTGTTATCCAGGTACATATAGAATTAAAATAAGGACATTTTAAATGTTTTTTTTTTTTTTTTTGTAAATTTTCTAAAATTAATTTTCATGAACTTATTTGAAAATCTTATCATAGATTTTAAATATTTCTAACTCAATAAATTATATAAATAATCATATGATCAATATGATTATAATGTGTACCTAAAAGTTAAATTTGATCATCGAAGCAATATAACAAGCTTCAGATCACAAAATTGTAAGTCTGCATATTGTAAATATAAATAAGAGATAATTAAATTTGGATATCTACTTTGAGTTTTTTCAAATATTTAAGTTGGTAATGTTTTAAATAAACTAGAAATGTGTGGAGATTGATAAAGTTATACATCTATCTCTCTCTCTCTCTCTCTCTCTCTCTCTCTCTTAGTGTGTAAGTATAAGAATGTCGAATGCAAGAGGCTTCCTTGAGGGGAGATGAATTGGATCTTCGAGTATGACTAGCTTCCCTCGTCAAGAGGGAATAGATTGACTGTCTTCTTAAACATTCAAGTTCATAACGACTTAAATAAACTAAAAATTTATGGCAATAGATGAAATTGTTAAGACTTAGGATAACTCCTGTGTAAAAAGTAGACTAGAGTAGTATTCACTTGGCTGGAATAGAAGTAAGCAGGAGTGGTATTTATTTGGCCGGAATGGTAAGTAGGCCGGAGTGATTTGCACTTGGCTTGAATGAATGAAAGTAGGCCGGAGTGATTTGCATTTAGTCGGAATGAATGGAAGTAGGCCGGAGTGGTGTGCATTTAGCCGAAATAAATAAAGGCCAAAGTGGTACACTTGGCCAAAGAAGTATTAAGGTCAGAGGATTTTAAATAATGAACGAGGACTCTGATTGAAGGATGAGAATTCCGAGTGATAGCTGAAAACATCGACTTTTGACCGAGGATATCAAGTTGCGATCGAGGACATGGGATTATATCCAAGGATTCTAAGCAAAAGTTTGAGGACTTTGGTCAATGCTGGGGAATTCTAATTGAAAAGTTGACCACCTATAATGTCTGTGCAAACAGTTTTTCAAAGAAGAAAAGTTGACTTTCATAATTGGTAGCTAATTGGCTGAGTAGGTCAATTCTTTCTGGTAGAATAACACTTTGCAGAGTTGATGACAGGATTGTAAAGTTTGTGGCAGGCTTTACTCACAAGGAACTTGCCTACTAAGTAGGCGGTTGCCAGGAAAATATTTGTATACATATATATTAACTTTTGACCGAGGACATCAAGTTGCGATCGAGGACATGGGATTATATCCAAGGATTCTAATCAAAAGTTTGAGGACTTTGGTCAATGCTTGTGAATTCTAATTGAAAAGTTGACCACCTATAATGTCTGTGCAAACAGTTTTTCAAAAAGGAAAGTTGACTTTCAGAACTGGTAGCTAATTGGCTGAGTAGGACAACTCCTTCTGGTAGAATAACACTTTGCAGAGTTGATGACAGGATTGTAAAGTTTGTGACAGGCTTTACTCACACGGAACTTGCCTACTAAGTAGGCGGTTGCCCGGTCAATATATATATATATATATGCATGCTTGGCATGCGATAAAAATTATGATGCGTGAGAGAAGTGAGAAAAGAGAAGAATGAAAGAGAGAATCCAAGGAGTTAACATTTTACTATTGTATTTTACTCTTACTTCTATTCTTAACTCTCCAAGGGTTTGTATAGTCGAAGAATTTTTGTAACCATATTCATATAGTGAAATTATTTGTGGACTAAATATCATGCGATTTTTTCTTCAGATTTCAGAATATGATTTTTCACGTAAAAATTATACGTATTCTTACTTTCTCCATCATTATTTTGTCGTGCATGTTTTGTATGCCGATCATTATTATCCTTTTGATTTGACCGACAGACCAGCCTATTCTTTCCCAACCGAAATTATACCTCTTTGGGTGTGCAATTATAAGAATGTGGGATGTAAGAGCCCTCATTGAAGGGAGACGGATTGGATCTTCGAGGATGACTAGCTCTTTGCCCAAGTTAGTCCTACTCGTGGGCAAGGTTCAACCGTGAAAACTTAATAAGACCTACTAGGCCTCTATTATGGTGAAAAATAGATTGAGATAACATATCTTCAGTAGAAACAATAATGATCTCCTTCAATAAATTGTATAACCTTGATTCATTTGTTCAAAAAGCCATTTCTCTGTGGCATACACTAGATTTTATAGCCGTGCTTGGAGCATATTGTAGGGATTATTACAGTCGTAGGCGAGGAATTCAATGCAGTAATAATATCCTCAACTTTCTCCTTGATTCTTACCCTTTGAGCTTCACTTCCTATGTTATTTATGCAATATTGATGTGGGATTTTCTTGAGAGCAGGAGCACTACGACGTGAATCCGTATAATACTCATATAACTACATATAATAACCGTCGAATTTTCATCCAACATTTATTATTATTTTTTGTTATTAAAAGTAATAAAAAAATTATTTTTTATTTAAAATAAAATAATTAACGAGTGGTATTAATTAGATGAAAATCCGACAGTTATTATATGATATTATATGAGGCACTATACGAATCCACTTCGTAGCGCCTTTCATTTTGCCTTGGTGTTATTTGTTAGAACATGTTATATAAATGTCATTTTGGTATGTCGGTTAGCGGGTTCTAAACTCTGTAAAGGTTGGTACTGTAGGATTGGTTCTCGAGCTTATGCCCAGGTCAAGTTGTTGCCTCGTTTTAGGGCTCAGGGGCCATTTCCCATTTAGGCAATGTAAAATAAGATAAAAATAAAATAATTATTTTTAATAAATAAAATAAAGTATAAATAGAATTAAGAATTAATATTTTCTTATTTGTTAGTAACTTAGAATAAATAAAATTAAATTAGAATTTTTTTTTTTAGTATTTGGTATACATTAATAGCAAGAACAATAAAAAAAAATTTGTATAAAATATTTTTTTTACTCTTATATGAAGGAATAATATTTCAATATATATTAAAATATTCAGGATAGACATAATCAAAGTCAGATCACTTGATCAAACTGGTCCTATTGATCAAAACATTTATAAGATTTGGTTTAAGCATATCAATATTATAGACATATACAGTTAAAAAATTAAGCCCGATTACTTTTTTCAGCTGTGTATGATCACTGATAAAAGTGATTGGTTCAAGTTGATCCAACTCGGGTTATGAGTTTTTATTGTAATTATATTTTATTATTTTAAATAAATATCAAATTTAAAAATTATTTTAATAGATTATATTTTTATTATAATTAAATTTTTATATAAAGATTCTTCATTTAAATAATACTTAAGTAGTATTATAATTTACATATTATAATTTTTAAAATAATTTATATTTTAGGTTTTTTATGTATATTTTTAAATACAAAGAATTTAAAATAAAAAAATGTTCATATTTTGACTTGAATATACTTTGTTTAAATTATGAATGGGTATGATTATAATTTTTGATCAGGATGACTTGGCCATGTCTAACTAGGCCCAATTAATGATTTTTATGTAAATATCTGTCCTTTGAATATATACTTAAGTAGTATTATAATTTTTAAATAATTTATATTTTTAGGTATTTTTATGTATATTTTAAATAAAATGAGTTAAGAATAAAAAAATATTCATATCTTAACCAAAATTTACTTAGTTTAAATTATGAATGAGCATGATTATGCTTTTGGTCAGGGTGACTTGGGATGCCTACTTGACCAGATTTGACGGTTACAAATTTTTATTTAAAGTCGACTAATGTTTGAGCCAAATCTAATTTTGATTAGGTTTAATTAAAGCAATACTAAATAGAAAAATATCTTAAAATAGTTAATGCTGAATAGCTAAAGATTAAAAAATTTAAGGGGGTGTTAGTTTTTATTTCTTGTTTTGAAAGAATAGTAGTTTATTTTGAAATTATCATTTCTATCATTAGATCAATCAAACTAAAACAATAATTTTACTTGAAATAAAGTAGAAATGAAATTTTGATCTATCTTACCACACATGATATTAATGTAAAATAAATGAAGTACTATTTGATTCAACATAAAAATGCAAAATAAATGAAGCAATATTTGATCCAATGCATGTCCAGAAGTTTAACACTTCATGTTAACTCATAACACATTCTTAAAAATTCAACCATTAAACAAAGTATTCTAACTATATCAATTTTAGTTAAGGTTTTAGGTAAGGCTTATTGTTCACTTTGGAGACTGACTTGGAATACCTTGGATGACTAATCTATTTTTGCCCAGTTTTTTTTTTTTTAATATAAAAAGATACATCAAAAAAGAAGAAGAAAGCCTTTCTATTTTGTAAGTGGAAGACTACATTTTTACTCAACTAATATAAAATAATCAACTAACATAATATAATCCCCTATGAAGAAATGTACATGTTATTATACTAGATTGTTGGTATGATTTTCCACCAGATAATATCTATGTACTTACCTAAACCGACGGTCCATTTGGAATAGAGTTGACTCGAGATGGGGATCGATTTGGATAGTTGGTTCTTGTGCCATGTGCACAACAAACAAAAAAAGTGAATGGTATGTGTTGTATTTTGGATAAATTTCACCGCTGACTAAGTTAGTATAAGTTTAAATCGAAAAAAGATAAACAAAATGTTACATACTTTTTGACCCATGCCACAATATTTTATTTTAGGCATTAAGAAGGAATTGACCAACATAAGGGAGCTTGATCAAGAAATAATTTGAGCGACGTAGGTTGTATTTGTTGCTTAAGAGAATGGCTACAAAATTCTAATAGTGGGGTCAAAGACTTAGGTTGAATGAACTATTTAAGAATGGATGAGATATGGTTCTCAAGATAGGTATTTGGTTCTAAATAAAATATCGATTTTGCCCAAGTGTGAAGTGAGTGGAAATTTCTTAAGAACTTGGACACTAATGGGGAAGAGATTTCAAATATCTTAAATGAGGTTTGAGAGGTACATTTTAGAGAAAAGTGGTGAAGATCGCTGTTGGATGATAAGAATATTTCCTGATTACCCTCATAACTTGAGTGGTAGATGATATATATATGGATATCTGTGGCCTTGCCTTGGCGCCATGGGAGTAGCTAATCAAAACCCACCTTTTTGCTTAGCTGGCATAATTGGGCATATGGTGCTCTTTGATAGTTCGTGGGCCAGACGCACATGGCACCCCATTAGCCTATATTGGTTCGATTGAGGAGTGCCATGGTTGAGCTGGTACTCTCCTTTAGATCTAAACTTGCATGGGTCGATTTCATCCGAGGAAAAACACTGAAGTTTTATTATTATTACAATGTATATAAGGTGTATATGAGCCCAACAAGTTATATGAGATATAAATGGACAATAATGCATAGGATCATAATCAAATATTGCCATTGCAATTCTATGGTCATAAATATTGCTCCTATAATCTATACACAATTCTATATTTTTTAAAATTATTTTTATCATTAATGTAAATTTTAAAATGACATTTGTAAAAGATAAAATTAAAAATATATTTTTTGCTTTTTAAGGTGCAAAACAATTTATATTGTATCGAGTTCATTATTTTAAAATGTAAAATCATTTTTTACTTTGTATTTTATAAATTTATGTATACATAATAAATACAATTATTTTATAAAGAAATGATTATAGACGATCATCGTCTATGATAGGTCTTTAAACAGTACTCCAAATATTTTAAACTATTTTCTCATATAATGTCAACTAAAACCATGTATAATAAATCTAAAATAATATGATTTTTCTTGAACCACGTTCATGGCGAGCATTTCCTATGCCATTCTGCCTCCACTTTCTTTAATTTCCATGTTTGCTAAAATATATTTCAATATATGTTTTTGCCAGATGAATAAATAAATAAAAATCAATTAGAAGGAAAGGATGAAGGAAAATTAACCATCTTTCCCTCTTTAATTTTCTCTTGACATGCATGCATTCATAATGCCATTCTTTACGTCAATAGGCATGCACAATACGACGGCACTTTCTCTGAATCCAGCGACACCCTTTCTCGAAGGAGCTCTTCACCTTTCGTTCAAGGCTATATATCTTATATTTAGCCAGTCTCTTTTTCCTCTTAGTCTCCGGATCGTTGTACCATGCCTTCACGGAGGAGATCAACGACGGTGACGTCTTGGGGTCTCTAAACAGAGGAGGCGGGATGCACGATCTAGAGCGAGCCACGTACACCCGGTCAATGCCGACGCCGGCTGCATGGTTCTCAACGAACTTCACCTTCCGCCCGCCTCTGTGTGATTGGTAGCCCGGTGGTCGGAATTCTTCCATGTAATTAGCCATTTCTCTCTTTCCCTCCTTTCACAACTCGCTTTTCAAGTTCTGTTTTCTTTTTTTTCCTCCTCTGCTTTCTGCCATTCTGGGCTGTTTTGTGATGGAGGGGAAGAGAACATATAAGAGGGGCAGTTTTTTCTTTTTCTTTTTTGGTTAATGGTAATTTTTAGGTTAATTGTTTTTTAAAAAAATTGACGATAGACTTAAGGTTGAGGAGTTGGAATGTGTTGGCTGTTAATTTTCTTTAGGTAGGAGTACTTGGAATTTTCACCCCAATAAAAAGAGAAATTGATTCAACTCATCTCAATTACAACTGTTTAATTAATGTCAAAGAGATAAGATTGATATTTTTATAATAAATAAAAATTAAATAGTATTCTTTTAAAGATAATAAATAATATAATTATTTAATTAATATTAAATAATTGTGATCAAAAGAGGTTAAATTAACCCCTAAACTCCCTGAATTCATGGGAGTTCACGGAGTTATGCTGTCTTTTTTTAAAAATATATTTTGACTATATAAAAAATGGACAATTAAAATAGACTTTTATTTAATCCAAAGTCTAAAATAGAACGAGTTAATGTTTATGATTAAAATAACCACTATAGAACTAATGAAGTATTATCTTAAATTTTTGTCTTTCCTGAAGGTGGAACTCAGCCTTCTAGATGAGAATAAGCCAACAATCCTTCATTCCAGCATCGTATAGGACAATTTCTAATTTTCTAATAAATAAATAAATATATATATATATATTTCATTTAGGACGACCAATATTGACGCAATGGTCATATTATCATTTGACATGATGAATACGGCTTTGAGTACGTAAAATATTCTCTTGTACAATGCAAGATATAAGATTACATTTAATAAACTCAGAGTAGCCCCGTTACTCCTTTTATAAATTCTATGAATAGTGGAATTTCGTACTCCGGCATCTCCTTCTCATTTCTAGAATGTAGCAATTTAACAGTGTGCTTGAATCTGAATATCAGGGATCATACAACTATCCTGAACTGTCAAAGGGAAGAAGAAGTCGGCAAGCAATGAATTCCGGCGGAGCTCCTCACATTTGAGATACAGGCTGTTTGCCTTACTTCGATGCCTTTAGATATATATTCAAAAGTTATAGATTTATCTTTTCTTAAAAAAATTACTTTAATTTTTATTAATATTACACTTGAGCTGTCAGATTTATATTCAACAGCACATATGTTAAATTCCAAGACTACGCCTTGTTAGTGAGATCCAACCCCTCTTGTTCAAGCAAGCAACGGGCTTACAACCTCAAGATTCAATTTGCTGTCGAATTGAAGAGGGTAAAGCGAGAGTTGCGACTATGCCATGATAACAAGCAGAATTGTATGTGAATCAAAACGTGCCATGCATGCACCATTGGGTGTGAACTTACTAATGCTTTATGTCACAGTTTAAATTTCATAGCCATAAAATTGCACAGCTCACGCAACACTAAATCTTCTGATTTATATTTATAACGTTAGAATATTGGGTTTTGGGTAAATATTAATAATAATTATATTTTAGAAATTAAAGTCAAATATTTGAGGTGTGAAAGCTAGTCCTTGATACTTGCTCTTGTAGCGTTCATAATTGGTTTAGTGGTTCCAGTAGAATGGGGAGTATTTGTGTGTGGAAGAAGTGTGCTTGTGAGTGTTGGTGCAAAAATGGAAGACATGGTGATCGAACAGATAAAATACTCGAACAGCAACACAGAGTGGAGCTCTCGGACGGATAGCCAAAAGTAGAGATAGAAAAACGAAAGAGAATACACGAGCTTTTAATGTGGAAAACCCTTCTTCAATAATGGAAAAAATCACTAAAAAATACACTATAAAATGGATTGTTTACAAGTATGTTAACTACACAAGTTCAAACAAAAAGAAACAATCTCAAGTGTATAATATCTCTCTAAAAGTGTTTCTCACTCTATCTTTATAATAAAGGCTTGCTTACAACTCTCTCAAGACTCACTACAAAATTACTCTCAAAGACACGACACAAGCACTCCAAGACTCAAGATGCAAGAAAGCAAACAAGTAAGGGCACACAAGCCTTTATATACACAAGGGGCCTAGTGGTCACCTGGCCACCCTACTGGCGCTAGGGTGGTAGGACCATACCGCCTAGGCCTGTCATGACAGGCGCACGCCTGGCATGCCAAAATGGCAGGCCTGACACCTTACAGCCGCCGCAACATCCAATTAAAGTGGGTGACCAGCCAACCTGCAAAACGCGGTTACAGCGTGCCTACGGAGATAGAGTCAACGCCTACGTTTTTAGGGTCCTCGTCTATGTTCTCAACAACCTCTCGAACATGACACCTTCAATGAGCCCTCGTCTGCATGATAGGCTTCTCGGACCACTCAAGAAAGTCATCGTCCATTTTTCCCAATGGAGTCCGCGGACATAAATGCCACGAGGGAGTGACCCCAACAAACTTTCCCTCACGACCGAGTGGGAGTAAAGTTAGTCAGACCGCCAATGTTACAGCAAGCTTTCAGCTTTCCCTTCGGCAGAACTTTAATCAACATGTCCAAGCCATTGTCATCCAAGCGGACATTTCCAATTGATAGCTGCCCATAATCAAAAATATCTCTCACCCAATGATAGCGCATGTGAATGTGCTTTGACCTCGAATGGAATGAGGAGTTTCTACACAAGTGAATGGCACTTTGGCTATCACAGAGGACCTCGTACATCTCTTACCTTAGACCTAACTCTTGGACGAACCTCTTCATCCAAAGCATTTCCTTACAGGCCTCAGTCACGGCAATGAACTCTGCTTCCGTAGTTGAGAGAGCGATGCGCTTCTGTAACTTGGATTGCCAGGAGACCACCCCTCCCGCAAACTTCACCAAGTATCCGGACGTTGATTTTCGAGAATCAATGTCCCCGGCTATGTCTGCGTCCGTGAACGCAATCAGCTAAGGCTTTTCTCCTTCAAACTGCAAACCCGTCCTGGAGGTCCCGCGAGATATCTGAAAATTTACTTAACCGCAAACCAATACTCCATCCCAGGGTTTGAGAGAAATCTGCTCACAAGGCCAACCACATGAGCAATGTCTGGCCGCGTACACACGATCGAGTACATCAAGCTACCAACGGCCGAGGAGTAAGGAATCTTACTCATATGCGCCTTCTCAGTATCTGAGGATGGTAACTGCTGCTTGCTCCGCCTAAAGTGGTTGGCCAAAAGGGTACCGACAGGCTTGGAGCTCTCCATGTTGAACTGCTAAAGCACCTTTTCAACATAGTCTTCCTGGGACAGCCAGAATTTCTTATCCATTCGGTCGTAAAATATCCTGATCCCCAGAATCTGCTTCACCGGTATGAGGTCTTTCATGGCGAAAGACTGCCCCAGTTGCTCTTTCAACTCATTGATCCGAGCACTATTTTGTCCGACAATCAGCATGTCATCCACATAAAGGGGGAGGATGACAAAGTCATTTTCTGAAAATCTTCTGACAAAGACACAGTGGTCCGAAGAAGTCCTATGGTATCCTCGTCCGACCATAACAAACTCAAATTTCTGGTACCACTGTCTCGGAGCTTGCTTCAGCCCATACAAGCTCTTCCTCAAACGACAGACAAGTCATTCCTTCCCATTGACTTCAAAACTATCTGATTGTTCCATGTAGATCTCTTCCTTTAGATCTCCATGGAGAAAAGTTGTCCGAATGTCCAGTTGTTCTATCTCTAGATCTAAAGCCGCTGCCAGTCCGAGCATTGCACGGACCGACGACATCTTCACAATGGGTGCGAAAATTTTATCAAAGTCAACACCCTTCCGTTGACCAAAGCCCTTCATCACAAGCCGTGCCTTGTGTCTTGGCTTGCTCGCATCCTCGGTCGCCTTCTGCCGGAAGACCCACTTGTTTTTCAGGGCCTTCTTCCCCTTGGACAATTTAGCCAGTTCAAAGGTATGGTTTTCATAAAGAGATACTAATTCTTCCTTCATGGCCTCAAACCATTTGTCCTTCTGAGCGCTACACATGGCCTCATCAAAATCTCCTGGTTCTCCGACATCAGTGAGGAGGACGAACTCACTTACTGAAAGGCGGACGAATGGACGTCTCTCCCTGGACGACCGTCTCACATGGGCCACCTCGGCCTGTTGAGGTGCCAAATCTTTAACCTGATCCTGAAGCGCTGGAACCGCCTCACCATGGTTGCCTACCACTCCTGATCCGCCAACATCAGACTTAGGAGGCACTGAATGGACAGCATCAGCATCAACTCTGTCCGTCCGGGAAGTACTGGGTTGAGACTTCTGCTCCTTCCCAATGTTCTCAATGGTCTTGTCCTCAACGAAGACCATATTTCAGGACCGAACCAACTTCCTTTCCTTTGGGTCATAGAGCCTATACCCAAATTCGTCCTCACCATAGCCCAGAAAGACACGTTGCTTTGTCTTTGGCTCCAACTTGGTCCTCTCATCTCTCAGAATATGAACAAAGGCTTTGCAGCCAAATGTTCAAAGATGGTTGTACGCTGGCTCTTTCCCGGTCTAAATCTTCTCTGAAACTTTCTCATCCAGAGGCTTACTGGGCGACCGGTTGATCATGTGGGCGGCCGCCTTCAAGGCCTCGGCCCAAAGATCCCTTTGCCTTGGTCTCGGGACATAACATGCCCTCCGACCCTTTCCATCAGGGTGCGATTCATTCTCTCGGCCACGCCATTCAACTTGTGGCGTCTTGGGTGGAGTTCTCTACGATGTCGATCACCGCTCTGCGAATAGACATCAAACGTCCCAATGTATTCTCCTCCGTTGTCGCTCCGGACGGCCTTCAACCTCCTCCCGATCTCTCGCTTAACAAGGACATGAAACTGTTCAAAGGTTCCCGCAACCTGATCCTTAGTCTTCAACGGGAACACCCATAGCTTCCTCGAGCAATCGTCAATGAAGGTCACGAAGTATTGTGCTCCTCAAAATGATCTTTCCGGGAGGGGACCACACACATCGGTGTGAACAAGCTCTAGGATCTCGGACCTCCTGGAAGATACATCTCCTTAAAAGGAGACTCTGCATTACTTTTCCGCCATGCAGTGAGGGCAAGTCCTCAGCCTGTCTCCATCCATCTCCAGGATGAGACCCTTCTTGGCGAGATGACTCATGCCACGCTCACTCATGTGTTCGAGCCTTTTGTGCCATAGGCCCGAGGACTCCACGCTTCTTGTGGCATTCACCTCTGTCACCTCGGCCTGGGCTTTCAAAGTGTAAAGGCCTGAGGCCTTTACTCCTCGGGCAATCACCATAAAGCCCTTTGTCAACTTGAAACTACCGTTATAAAAGACGCTGCAGTAGCCTTCATCATCTAGCCGTTCTACCGAGATGATACTCATACGAATATCGGGGACGTGTCGGACGCCCTTAAAATCAGTCGGGCTCCAATGTTCGTCAACAAGGAGACGTCGCCTCGTCCAATGATCTCGGACGTCTCCATATTGCCCATCCTCAACACTCTCGGGGCACACAGAGTGTAAGTGGAGAACAGCTCTCTCATGGAGATGACGTGGATGGATGCGCCAGAATCCACCACCCAGTCAGAAGCCTGCTCAGCCACGTTCACAGAGTCTTCAAACTCGCAAGCTAAAAGGAGGTCACCTCCTGTAACAACAGAGACCGAGGACTCTTCCTCGCCTCGTCTCTTTTCGTCCCTCTTCTTGCCAGCGTTTTCACGCTTCCACTTATAACAAAATTTTTTGATATGGCCTTTCTTGCCACAATAGTGGCACTCCATATTTTGGTACGAGAACGTGACTTACTCCACCCTTTGTCTTCAGACTTTGGGCCACGTCCTCGGCTCCTTCCCCTTGATTCAGTAACAAGGACCTCAGAGTGTTGAGAGGTGGACGTGCCCTGAGAACGCCGTCTCACTTCCTTGTTTAGCACAGCTCCTTTGGCCATCTCTAAAGTCACCACGCCGTTACGAGCTGTATTGGCTATGGTGATCCTCATAACCTCCCATGTGTCCGGGAGGGTTGCTAGCAACCAGAGTCTGAGGACCTCATCCTCGAACTTGATCCCCACGTCAGTCAGCCTATCCACGCAACCCTGAAACTCATTCAGGTGGTCGGCGACAGATGAGCCATCCTTGTACCGGATTTGTATCAGCATCATCAAGTGATAAATTTTGTTATTTTCGGTCTTGGAGGCATAGAGCTTTTCCAACTTATCTCAAAGCTGCTTGGCATTCGTCTCTCCGTGAACATGATTGTACACGTTGTCTTTCCTGAATCTACTAGAATGTATCCGCACACTTAGCTTGTGCTCCAACGCTCCACTTTCGTCTGTTTTGCACTGGCTTTTTGTGGTAAAAACGGGATTATGCATGGATTTCACAAAGAGTAAGTCTAACATCTTGCTCTGCCAGGTGTCAAAGTTTGTTCCGTTTAAGCAAATCATTTTACTTCCAACCTCCATCGCAGCCAACAATAGGATCACCGTTCAAAGAACCAAAGTCTCTGATACCACTTGTTGGCACAAAAACGGAAGGCACGGTGACCAAGCGGACAAAACATTGGGACAGCAATATAGAGTAGAGCTCTCGGACGAACAGCCAAAAGTAGAGATAGAAAAATAAAAGAGAACACACGAGCTTTTAACGTGAAAAATCCTTCTCAATTAAGGAAAAAATCATCAAAGAATACACTATAAAATGGATTGTTTACAAGTATGTTAGCTATACAAGCTCAAAGAAAAAGAAACAATCTCAAGTATACAATCTCTTTCTAAAAGTGCTTCTCACTCTATCTTTACAATAAAGGCTTGCTCACAGCTCTCTCAAGACTCACTCCAAGGCCGCTCTCAAAGACACGGCACAAGCACTCCAAGACTCAAGATGCAAGAGAGCAAACAAGTAAGGGCACACAAGCCTTTATATACACAAGGGGCCTAGTGGTCACCCGGCCACCCTACTGGCGCTAGGGTGGCAGGACAATGCCGCCTAAGCCTGCCATGATAGGCGCACGCCCGGTGTGTTAGAATGACAGACCTGACACTTTGCAGCCGCCGCAACATCCAATCAGAGCGGGTGACCAGCCCACCTGCAAAACGCAGCTACAGCAAGCCTACGGAGATAGAGTCAACGCCTACGCTTTCAGGGTCCTCGTCCATGTCCTCAACAACCTCTCGAACATGACACCTTCAATGAGTCATCGTCTGCATGACAGGCTTTTCGGACCACTCAAAAAAATCCTTGTTTATTTTTTCCAATGGAGTCCGGGGACATAAATGTCACGAGGGAGTGACCCCAATAGTGAGTGGGTTGACAGTGTGGTTCGTGCAAATGTATGGGTTGATAGTATGGGTTGCACTCATATGGGGGCTAGCCATATGCGTAGTGTTCATGTGCGGGCTAGTAGTATAGGTGGCATCTATGCATGGCTTGGCTGTGCTCATGCATGCATATGTTTAGTCTTTGTGCCTTATTAATATATGATTGGCACGTGTGTGCAAGTTTGTCTATATAAATAATTTTATAAATTTTTGAGGCATTTTTGATTATTTTTTGAGAGAAGAGAGCAAAAGAGAAGTGGAGAGAGGATGTAAAGAAAGTTGATTTCAGAGATATTTTATATTGGATTGGTTAATCTTTATTTAAAGTGTATTTAAACATATTTTTTGATCTATTCTTAAAATCTCTTAATTTTACTTTTAATTACCATTTTAATGTATATGCATGTAACACTCTTTCATCCATTTGAAATATTTATTGTATGTATGCTTATTTTTACTGAACATTCAGATATTTTGAAGATATATATTTATATTGAGAAATTGGTTATAAATTCACAAAATTTTTTACTATTTGACTTTGCAAGCTTTTTTATGCAAATATTCAACGAGAATTTTACTTTGTGAAACAAAACAGAGAATTTACTTTTTCCTTGATTTGAAGAGTTTTATACATTTGTTATATAATATATATATTGTTGCTTTAATTCAATAAAAATTACTGTGAAACAATTAACAAATTATATTCAAATATCTCCTATTATAATATATATAAATTGAAAATTGAATCTATTACCCACAAGTGAGAAAAGAGTCGTTCAACCCTATCTATTGGGTCTAAATATAGACAACTTACTTGTAAGTCTTAAATAGTAATATATTGACCTTAGACTACCATGAATATATATAACCCAATATTTAAAGTTTTTTCTTTAATATTAATTAGTTTAAAAGTCACTGATCATTAGTTTTAAATTTTTATAAATTTTACAACATTTTTTATAAGTTTTTCATACTTTTATATATGTTTCTACACACTTTTGTAGGCCTTTGTATGTTTTCTTGCATTCATACTTTGTCAAACATTTCATATGCTATCATATTTTTAAATATGTTTATCGATAATTGAACATTTTTGTTCTTATCATATTTAATCATAATTTATTGTCATTTCCTCCTATTTTGCTCATATACATCCATATATTTAAATATATTTTTTTGAGCATTAAATTTTTTTTTATAGTATTTTAAAACCCTTTCTAGATTAATGGATTTAGATTCTTACTAAATTAGACAGAGAACTATTCAAGAAGAATAGTTAGGAGCTTTTATTCATACTTTGGGATTGTGTTTTAGGTATTATATTAGATTTGATTAATCTTCAAGTAATTAAACCTAGTTTCTATTGTTTGATTTTAGGCTGATATGCTATTATGAATTGATGTATATTTTTTCGTTATTCATGTTGGATCTTGGATAGATGCTTTTCATTGCAACATATTTTATATTGAACTGGTATATTGCTGGTCTAGGCCGAACATGAATAATTTAGCAATTTATGAGACCATAGTATTTATATTTAGTTATCTTATTTATGTTTGGGTTTGCGATGTTTGACCCTATTTTAAGTTCAAACATTGTTTATGAAAAAATTTATATTTTTGATCTCATTATTATTACTTGCTTGTATTAGATTCGTAACAACGCATTTGTTCTAGTTGGGAGTTGAATGTAAGCCCAATTGACCCCTAAACACATTTAAATGTTAGGGTTGCTCTTGAGATGCAACCACAAAAAAATTACTAGCGATGAGTATATTAAATGTTAGTAAATTATTAATTAAAAATGTAAAAATATATGTAAGCAAAAATGTAATGACACCATGTAACAGTGAAAATATAAAAGAAGCTTTTTAAAATTTGTTTCTTCATAGAGGAGGTTTTGAATTTGAAATTAGTATACATTGAAAGTCTTTAATTTTTATAATGAGGTATCTAAATTTTTTATAATACTAAATTTTAAACTAAATTCATTCAAATTCCTAGAAAGATTCAGTAATGCAAAAAAAAAAAAAACCTAAAAACATACGTGACTCAATTCGGATTCTAATATTCTTCTCTTACTAAGTTGTCAACATTATTATTGACTTAATTTTCATAGTAGTTTTGACTTCTCATCTTTTTAGTCTTACGTTTTTAATAAGTTCTCAACTTGTTTTCTTTATTAGTTTTTACTACTAATTCACAAGCACTTATTTCTTCTTTTTTCAGACTAATGTGGCGCATCCCATTTAGCAATGATTTTTTCAATTTCTAATGCAAGTGGGGGCTTCAATGTAATATTAGAGTGCTGTAAAAGATTCTATGAAATGTCTTCTGTGTTTGGATAATACAATTTTAGACAACTCATATGAAAGATTGGGTTAAACTTCATTTATTATTGAGGATCTATCTTATTTGATGCCTTTCCCATATAAATGCTGTTCTATAAAGACCTTAATATTTTCATAGGTGGCGCATGTTTTTTCTCTGAGAAAATGCATCTACTCTTTGGAGAAGTTTTACCAATACAAGATTTCCCACATTGAAATACATGGGCCATCACTTCTGGTTTGCCCACTTATTTATTTAATAAGATGCATCTTTTGGGTAGCATTTGGCAATTTTTGTATTTTGCTTCCATTCTCGAAAAAATTTATAAGTGCAAGCATACCTACCTTTGTATGGCTCGACTAGAGTATGTGGAAGAAGCAATTGCGGACCTATTATAATTTTAAAAAGATTATTATTTGAAGTAGAGTGTTTTTTAGTATTAAAATAAAACTGAGTAATATTGATGATTTTCATTCAATCTTTTGATTAGTACTCATAAAATGTTGTAGGTACTTTTTAAGTAAGACATTTGTGACGTACCATGTTTTAAAATCTGTCATTAATTATAATTATAACTGATTATCTTCTAATTATTAATTTTACCAATAAATAAATCATTAACCCATTGGACGTGAATTTATCTTGTCTCATACTATAATCGCCTGTACATAAACAACACATGATAATACATAGGATCCAAATATATTACCACATTATCTATAACTCTGACGTTAACCTAATAATAGAATAACGTCTACCTTTATTAAGATAAAATGCCTACTAATTACTAAAAGTTAATTACATACTCATCTCCGAAAGTAATAAACATTTATAATACTTATCCATCTGATACAAAAATTATCACTAAGATACAACGTGCTTATATTTCTAACAACTATACATATCTTATATAATAATTAATAAAATTATATGATCCAAAAAAACTCTATATCAATTTTACCACATTCAACCACTGAAATCAAACTAAAACTAACAATTAAATACAATAAATACTATCCAAAAATAGGTATATAAAATATCATTAGAAATATAAATAAAGTCTTTCTATCTTTACTCCTACTTACCAGGCAGAAACTCATATGAACCATCTGAAAAATTAATAAAACAATAAGAAAGTAGGTTAAATACTCAATAATGTACTATAAATAACAAAGAACATACATATACATATTCATACTTAAAATTATATCGTAGGAGGTAGGAATCGAACCAAATAAAATAATGTAAACATGAATACAATCTTTCTGATTTCTTATTTTATTATTTTCTTACCATTAGCCATCAAATCATGCTTCTGATTCTTTCTTATTCTTATCTGTTAAAACATACTAAAAATTTATTTATCTTAAGGGATCAAGGCTAGTAAGACTTACCAATTGACAAAGCGGATAGTCGATGAAAGGATTGTATTCGCTTTTATACAATCTAAAGCCTTTTTTTTTTTTGGTAAGTTTATACAATCTAAAGCCTCACCCTCTTATTCAACAACAGAAGTGGGCGGCACATACCTATAACTTGACAGACGAGGCCATAATCTGTCATTATTTTTTACAGGTTAGGGACAATTTCTCAATTACCATTGAAATATTCTAAAGCATGTTAGAAAATATTATCCTTTAAATAATTTTTTTGTCTAGTTTCTTACTTTCTTAATTTAAAAATTTTTACACTTTACTTCTGAATTTTTAGCTCTCACCATTTTGAAGAACAATTTGTACTTTTCTTATCATAATTATAGAATTTTTTTTCTTTTTCGTAATGTCATATACATTTTATCACAATAATTTTATAAATATAAAATTTGATGATAAAATGCACCAAAAAAATTTAAAAACCTCAGTACAAATTTAACAAACATGTTACATATAATTAAATATATAGTATATTTTTAGCATATATAATTAATATACAATAATTTAAAATTAACATCAACGAAGCAAAAACATGTAGAAAATATTTTTATACAACTAAATATAAAAAGAATTTTAAAATAGTACATATAATTATAATATAAATAGCTAAACATGAGTTTTTAACAAATTTTATAGTAAAATCATGGTAGACCCATAAATATGTAACTTTTTATACTTTTATTTTAAAATTTTAGTTTGGACGAGTATTAGAATAATAATACTTGAAAAGAATAAGAATAAATTACAACAAAGGAAAGAGAAAGTTAAAGGTGTACTTGCCTTTACCTGATATACCAAAATTCTTAGTCCGAACGTCGCGAATTAACCTCTCGGAAGCTTTCTCCATTCTCTCTCTTCTTCTCTCTTCCTCAATCCTTCTCTCTCTGTTTTCTTTCTTCTCTCTTTCTTCCACCACTTGGAAGGCGGTGGAATCTATCCTTAACTGACTTCTATAATAGATCCACGCTCAAGCATGGGTCAGGCACGGGTATTCTAGAATCGCGCCTGTTAGGACACTCGGGCATGCTCGACACTAGATTTTGAGCCCTAGGCACGCCAGGGCACAGGTCCGACGTCCTACAGTGTTGACTCGAGACGCATACCCGATTTCGTTCGATTTGAAAATTTTTTCCTTAATGACGCAATTATTCACATCATTAAATCTCAATTTCAATTATATTAATTTAAATAATCCCAATTTACATGAGTTAAAACGTGATCCATTCAATATTAAATCTCTATATTTAGCCATCAATTTGAAGATGGTAGGTTAATGAGATATTCAATTCTAAACTGAACATTCTAAAGATTTCTAATCAAAAGGTTTCGATCAAATGACCATGTGTATTACTTAATATTTTGGGACACTTTTCTATATTTGACATTTGCTTGAGAAAAATGGACACTATCTTCTCCCCTAATAGTTTTTTAATGTTGGAACAAAAGTAGCGTATTTTGAGAAATAAAAGTCCAAGACCCCGAAAATGCATGAGTACGTACCAATCTTAGATATTCCCATGATGAAATCGATGGAAACACTTTTCATAGTCTTGCTAGGTATAATGAGGAATTTCAATAACTGCATCGACTTCTAACATTCAATATTATCTTACTATAAGTGAGACATGTCTTCATATAACTTATTACATTATCATTTATTTTAGGCCAATAGTAGCCTTTTTGTAATAGACTTAGGGTACATTATTACCTCGAGTGGCCAATCCATAGAGTATTATGACATTCTCTAAGGACCATCCTCCTCAATTATATAGCCATAGGTTTGAAAACCTATTACCTCTTCGTGAATATTAATCATCGTTAACCCAAAATTTTCAAGTCTTGCTTTCTCAAATAAATCGAAGAAGAGACACCATGGGATCCCTTTTAAGGTTTAACTATTATATGATAATCATGTAATACTGTTTACTGATAGATAGGCTACTCAAGACAAAACGACAAGATCTAATCTTCTATTGGGGGCATCTACGTCCTATTTGCAACGTCTAGTTTTATATTCTAACTTCAAGTCAAATCCCGCTAAAACCTCCTGTCATCGAGTCTTTTCAAAGTTAACTTTAGTTATATGAGGATATAGATGGCAATAGTGTGTACAATTTCTAGTAACTCTTTCTGTTGGGATATGGATGGCAATAGTTATTGTGACGGAATGGATTATTTTTTCTTAATAATTTTCATCAATAAACAAACAAAACCAATACCCGAAAGTTTAAAACATTGAGTTCTGTAAAATTTTTGGCAGAGTTTTCTCTATAATTGAACTAACACAAAAATATACAACCTGTTTAATAAACATATAAATATCCTCAACTTTAATATTTTCAACCACAACACATATACAGGATTAACAAATGTCATATTATCCATGAATTCAACACAACAATTCTCAACTACTGCGTTGGATCTAATAGAGATGTCTTCTAAGTCTGAACAAAATTCAAAACATCCAAATAAATGCGGAACCAGAATTAAATCCATAAGTCACCTGCGAAAGTATAACAATAATCATAATAATAACATGCTACAATTTTTATTACATATTAATACATTAATTATAACAAAACTTTATGTCTCCTCAGAAGCAGCAATTCTCTTTAGGCGATTCCTCTCCTTGCTCTAACTGATCGGGCACCAGTTCATGACTCTCATCTGGAAGAAAGAAGAAATAAGAGTGAGCTAACAGTTCAGTAAATACAATCATATGCAGAAGTAGTAAACAATATAAGCAAGTTAAACAGAAGTAGAAGGAGATGCATGAACATGAACCTAATCGGATATGCTTGGAGTATAATTTTCTTCTTTTCTTCTTTTTTTTATTCTTATTTTATTTAGGATATAATTTAAATATGATTCTTCATCTTTGCGGACCCGAGCTAGTAGACACTACCAGCCAAAGGAGTGATTAATCGAGGATAAATTATATTCACTCCACACAATCAAAGACCAGACTCAGAACAGAAGTTGTGGCTTTCCCTACAATCTTTCCATATTAAGAAACAGAAATAGAATTATCCTCGATTATCATTGTAATGTCTTAAGATATGACCATAGTATCACCCGCTATAACAAGCAGTCATGACAATTTCTTGACTTTTCACTATCATACTAGTGACGTGCCTGGGGACATTACCCAACAAAGCATGAATTCGGGTCCTAATTTTATGATTGCTTATTCTTTTGAGGGAAGTTCTATCAAATTCTTTTCGCAGGTTTCTCCATCTGGGAAATCAGATTCATCGAATTTCCAATGTGAAATTTCCCTACAATTATTCATGTACTTATTATCTTGCGAATTTTAATCTTTTCATAACTTAACTTTCATACGGATATCATATGCACAGAAAAGATTAGGAATTTTTACCATTAAAGAACGAATTAACTTTGAGAGTTTTTGAACACAGATTTTTTTTCACAATTGAACATGCCAAAGCCTCCAAATTATTCGATTAGACTTATACAAATATACATATCATTTGATCAGCATTTAAACATGAAAAAATTATACAAAATATCGTCTGAAATTCTCGGGTCAACAGTACTCGTGAACAGTGCACGTGACCGGTATACCAATGCACATATCAATTAATTTTTAAAATTTTGAACATTCAACGGATAATTTATCGAATCCAATGCATGGATAATTATAATCCCAAGTCAATTATTACATTAAACTCCAAATCGAAGCTTAAACGGTGTCCAGGGGCAGGTTAGGGGCTTCGCAAACGAAAATCCATACATAATCACAAATTCGAATACCCAATCGACAAATTAACTTACCCAAACCATGGATAATCATATTCTAGTCTCAAATTAAGCAAAAGCCTCCAAAATCCATAAGTTATTTGACTAGGCACATGGGTTAGGGTTTACGTTATCTGAAACCTTACCTAAATTATAAGTTTGGACTCCAAATTAACATATATGTGTACTTATGTATTGAGAATTATAAAATATAAATTTAATCGAGTATCGAAACAAAAATACCAAAAAAAAAAGATAAAAGTGTAAGAAAACAAAAGATGAGAGTATGAGTAAACTTGTCTCGACCCGATCTATCACTTTTTTAACTGGCTCTTGAACGGAATCGGACTCGCGGGCCTCCATCTCCCCTTCTCTCGCTTCCTCTTCCCTCTCCCTCTCTCTTATTTTCTTCTGGAAAGTAGAAAATGGCGAAGAAAAATTGCGTGCGGCGTTTTATTCAGCGGTCCGCAAAAATCGTGCGGCTTTTATTGAGCGGGGCTGCGAGGCGCGTGATGGATCTGGATTCTGCGCCCCCTATTGGGCTCGAGCCAGCAGCGAGCCTAGCCTTGCTGGAATTTGTGTCTCCTGTTAGGTTCGAGCCCACAGCGAGCACAACTCTATAATTTGCTACACTAAGGCTAATTTTCTAATTTTCTCAATTTCACTTAACTCAAACTTAATTATATTAATTATGTTAACTTAATTACTAGAATTTATAATATTTTGGAGACCGGTACCTTATAGTTATATGAGGATATGGATAGCCTACTCTTATAGGCTATTAGATGTCCTTATTATAATATGACCCCTCCGAAGGCAAAATTTAACTTGTTGGTTTGTACTTTAAAGTGTTTGGTAACATTGTGAGAATTAACATAGGCTCTCTTATTGTCACATATTTTAACTCATTGAAGGTTTCCTGGCATACCTCCTACCAATCCCACTCCCTATCCTTATTAAATAAATTTATAAAAGGTACTATTTTATTTGAATACCCTTCTATAAAGGGTAATGATAGTTAGTAAGATTAAGAAATGAGTGTAACTCACTTACACTTATTGGGATTTGTCAATTTAAGATATCTTACACTGTTTTTGGATCTACCATCCTAATTTCACCTTATCTAATGAAGTGTCTTGAAAAGTTTATCTCCTTTTAAGTAAATAAACACTTCACATTTTACATAGAGATGGTTCTCATTTAACTTTCGGAGCACTAGTCTTAAAATGTTTCAGGTAATCTTTTAGGTTTAATCTATAGATCATAATATTTTTCAGATAGACTACCAAAAATGTATCCAAATATTTATGAATACCTAGTTTATCAATATATAAAATATTATTAAGGTGTTGGTCAAATCAAATGACATTATGAGCCATTCAAAAACTCTATATATTGTAGCACAAGTAGTTTTTGGTTTATCTCCTTTCTATAATTCTGAATTGGTGATAGACCAGCCTCAAGTCTAATTTTGTGAAGTATTTTGTGCTACTCAACTATCAAATTAGTGAGTGATCAACAAAATCAAATAGTAATTTTTTATGGTCATCTTATTTAGAACTCTATAAACAATACAAATATATAGACTCCTATATTACTTCTTTTAAAATTAAACAGAGACACCATAAAAAGCCTTGAAGGGTAGATTAATCCTGAGCTAATTAACCCATCAAGTTATTTTTGAAGCTCAGCTAGCTCTAGAGGTGCCATGTTGTATATTCCTTGAGAAAATGGCCTTACTTCTTGTCTTAGTTCGATTTTGTGATCTATCGCTCGTTGATGTGGAACAACCCCTGAGCAACTCTATTAGCATCGACTCTTTGAATTCTTCTAAGAGCAAGTTAACTTTAGGTGATGAAGACCTAACCTTAACGTCTTCATCTATTAACAACATCATAAGGAATGTAGGCTTATCTTTTTTCAAACCTTTTTAAATTAGAATGCAGACAATGCGCTATTCTTGCTATTCTTATTAAATTCTTTCAACCTTTTGGAGGTGCTCACTGTATACAGACTTTCACCAACGAGAAGTATTGAGTTTAAGTGAGGTATCGGCACTTCCTTAGTTGACTTAAGGAAGTCTTTCCCTAAAATCATATTAAAGTCATCTATAGGTCATATTATGAAGTTTGACTTTCTGTCCACTCTCCATATTGCACCACGAGCACACCTGCCAATATTGAGGGTGGGCTTTGCCTCTAAGTCCATGACTTCATGCTACTGCCATTTCATTCCAGCCATATACCTAGTTGATCTATTTCAATCCTAGCTATAAAGTAGTCTATGGCATCTATGTCAATTGTGGCATGGATATTCATTCTATTCCTTCAAATTTTCACATGTATTAGGTTTGTGAATTTACCGGATATTTGAGTACACTTCTTCATGGCATACAAGAGGTGGACCATGCCCATTTGTGCTTGGTTCTTATCGTTCTTGTCATCTCCTGACTTTGGTTGATGGTTTTTTTTTTTTTTGTAGTACACACAGAGCTCATTTGTGAGGATATTATGCCACTTTATGCAACTTATCACATAAGAAACACCACCAGAATACATTCTCTTACTTGCCTATGTACTGAGACTTTCCTTAGAGTACTGGGAGTTCAATGGTGATAATTTTTTTAAAAGTTACTTCCATACTCCTGGCTTTGCCTTTTGACATATTGATGTTGAACTCACTTTCCGTGAGCTTCTTTGATAGATTATAACCATTCCTTTGTTTACGACTTTCTCTCTTAATGGTACAATCAACAAATCTTTCAGTTGCATAATAGACAAAAATTAAATCTTACATTCGTTATCTAAATGACTCTAACTAAGTTCATGGCTATAAGTTATCAATGAAGTGAAAGAGACAATCTTTGTTAAACATGTCTTTAATGTTTAAAATACATGCTAAGAAAGTTTTAACATAGTTTCTAATTGTTTATGTATACTTATTCAGCTTCCTTCTTGTCATAAATTTAGTATTTTTAGGATAGATTTGTTTCATTAATTCACTATAAAGGTCATTTAACAAGTTGACACTCAATTTTTCCCCGGCAATTTCCTCCTATTTGGTGCACACCACAATTTGATATCTTTGGTCGAAGTATATTTTTGCCATGGAAATATTGGCTCATCCAAATTCATCTTCACATGCCTAAAATATTGTTTTAGGTTGAAGATAAAGCTGTCAAACTCCTTCAAATTTCATATGTTACTATATGAGCATTATTCTGGAGCTTAACTTTGCTACTACTAAAGGTACTACTATTAGTCGTGGTAGCGTGCATTAGAAAGCTCACTTTATCGATGAGTTTGGCATTTTCTTCTTGTAGCACTTTTATTGAGTCACGGATTTTCTTAGTTAAATACTTGAGTAACTCTTTAATTGATTTCAATTGGATGATGAAGTTATTCACTCATTTTTTATCCTATTGAAGTATTCATCTTTGGTTTTGAGCTTAATCACCTTATCTTCAAAAGCTTCAAAATAAGTCACTACTATTAGATGAACCACAAAAGTCATCTGAATAATAGGCCAGACCATAAGAGTCATATAAGTAATCGATTGTGGTATTGTTTGGATCATAACTATCCTATCGCATGAGCTTTTTTCAAAATCAAGGCCTTTCTTGCTGCTCTCTCATAAATTGGGCATTGATACCAACTATCATGGTTACAATTTTATAACCACAAAATTATATAGTGCATCCATTCTCGTAGGAGTCGAACATTAGTTAAGTTGACTCCCAAGCACATTAAAATGTTAGGTTAATTCCAAGATGCAACAACAAAAAAATTTACCATTATCAAGCATATCAAATTCAAGCAAGTTATTAATTAAAAGAATAAAAATACAAATAAATAATAGTAACAGGTAATAGTCGGATATAAAAGAAGATTTATTAAATTTATTATCACATATAGACAACTTTTTGTTAAATTCAAATTAAATTTACCTAAATTTTTAAAAAAATTTAAGGATAAAAAATAAATTATATAAAAATTTACATGATTCAATTTACATTCTAATACTTTGTGCATCAACATAATAGCACTTGAGAACATCGGCAGAGTGGGCAAGCATTCTCAATTGGAAACTGATGCCTCGAGACCAATAATTAAATAGTATATGATCCATTAGTTGTTAGATTAGCAAACTATTAAGGAGAGTCAACACCATATAGTTTATCTAAATATGGGCAATGCCAAGGCTCCCAATTTAGGGTCATTTTCCAAGATTTCTGTCAAATGTAGAAGAAAAGTGAAAAGAATGCATTGAATTCTTTACTTGGCCGAACTGCCTATCTCCTGAACTTCAATCCAAAACTTTTGTACTTCTCGAGCATATGTAAATCATTATTTATAAAGCTTACCTACATTTGTTTAATGAGAGCTATTATGGCCCCAATTCTAAGCTCAATTGTTATTCCAATGATGTGAATTATATAATATAAAATAATAAGATCTAATTTAATTTTTATAAGGACATATTTTAATTTTAATTATTTATTTTACATCAAGCAATCTCATCCATCGGTTTGGATGATAAGAAAGGTTAAAATTTATGAGATTTATAATAAATTTTATTTTGAATGCTATCTAGGCCAAAAAGTAGCTATTGGGTCGTGGAATATTACATTTTTTGACAACAAATATTTTTTTTTTCTCAAAATAGTCAAGTATTTATGTTTTCTATAAAGGGTGATATTACAAGGTTATTAACTATATTATTTTTTAGGCACTTATTATAATTTGATATATTATTTATCTATTTATTTTTATACACAATCAGATCATTGATGTTAAATACAAATTATATCATCTAATAATATCTAAAAAATATTTTTTAAATATTTTTTTTATTTTTAAAATATGCTAGAAATATGGGGATATGCTAAAAATTCATTGGGAGATCTCTATATCTAATAGTTCAAGTATCCATCTTTTGTAAGTAGGAAGAAAGAATAATTAACAGGCAGTCGATTTGCCCTTCACCTTTTAATTTCCTTCCCACTTTACGTAATTTTTATTGATTACTCTTTTGACCATTTGACAGCATAAGTTGCTAACATAACACTTGTGTCATTATTCTATTTAATATATTAAATAATATGATGTCAAATTAAAATAAATTTAAAAAAAAGATTTTCTTTTTACCTGACAATTTCTTTTTCCTTTTTTTATATTTTTTTAGGTTTTTTTGATAATTTTTTATATTCATCGTGAACTAATTATGTGTATACTAAATTATATGACCGATACAAGTAAACTATAGAGGCGGGTGGCCTCTACATGGGTGGGTAGTTGTCAGCATTGGAGAGGGTGGGTGGTCTAAGTTTGTGGGGGTGGGTTTGTTAGGGCAGTGGGTGGCAAGTGGCGGTGAGTGGTCGGTACCACCACGGTTAGTGGTGGCAGTGGGTTGCCAGTGGTGGCATGGGATGATGCCGTTTGGTTGATGTGAATTGTAGATTTTCTAAATTTAACGGATAAAAAAAAAAAAAAAAAATCACTAACTCCTTGATATTGGTTTTCTAACCTTTATTTAATAATTCTATGTCAATTATTCACTCCTTAAAATTAAATAATCCCACAAGCCGCATGGAATCATTTTCCACTTAATTTAATATGTCATCCAATCTATACATTTATATTACTGGATCAATATAAAAAATAGATTGAGAGATTCAATATCATATTAAACTTACTAATTAAAAAATGTCCCGAAAAAAATTACACGATATTATATAAAATAGTAATTCTATTAAAATTTTTTTGATAAGTGTGTTATAAAAAAAGGTTAGAATAAAATTGTAATTCAATCTAATTAAATGGCTCATAAAAAAACCCCATATAAGAAGGGTCATACATTTGAATGAGTCTAAAATATTGGATTTGACCTTAAAAATTTTGTTACAAATAAATATAAATCGATGTCAAACCTTACTTAAAATATAACAGTAAGAAAAATTATTTTAAATATAACTTATTGAGACTATATCTGAATAAAGTTAGAAATGAATTTAAATAAAAAATTACAACCGTAAAGTCGATATAATAAAAAATTATAAATATATTTTTGAAATTAAGTCAATTTGGTCTAATTTTTATTTATATACTGTTGCGTCCCGGGTCCGCGGTTACCGTACGGATTAGGGAGCCTTCGAATTCTTCAGCACGCGGCGGCGTCGATCGAAGGGTCCCGTCTCCGTCTCTATGAATCTGGACCTGCACAACACAAACAACAAATAAGAGGCCGTGGTCCTACAGATTTCTCCCACCGAGGCCGCCTCCGACGCTGATCGAAGAATTCCCGCAATGAACGGAAATGGCGCACGCTAAGGCGCGCGGATGAATACTGTGAAAGCGTAAGAGATGCTCGTGTAATGGTATGGAGAATGTGGTGAGTAGGTTGTGGAAGGCCTGGCTTCCTTGGTGCACCGCAATGGGTGGCTGACTTTCCCGTAGTCTGAGGAGACGTGGGGTGAGTAATCGTGAGCTTGCTCCTGCTAGGTGGGAGTGAGTCAATTCCCAATTCCAGCTCGTTACTTTCTGGGGGTCGAGTTGAGGAGAAAGAAGCTCAGAGCTTGTTGAGTTTGATTCGGAATCAGAATCTGTATTCAACGAGAAGAAAATAAAGAAGAGATCGAAAAAGAAGATCCTCTTCTCTGAGGGGTGTGAAGGCTCTTATAGTCCTCTCCCCGTTGGACTCTGGGTGTCAGAATGCCCGTTGCTTCGCGCCGCTGTCACCGCGTTGGGACCGTGGGCCGGGCCATGCTCGGTTGTCCTCTTGCCGTGGCTGACACGTTTCTGAGCGCTGCCGGCCACGCCCGATTTTTCCCTGTGTGGGGATTGGTTGGTTGCTCGTGTCGGCCAAGGAGCCGTTAGCGTTGCACCACCCACTCCACTATTAATTTTTCGCCATTTCCTGGGCGACGCACTAAATGCGTTAAGTAGGCTCCGTGCCTCCCTCCACCAGATGGGCTCTTTCTTGCGCCTTGACCTTGGCCTGACCGACCACCTCATGCGGGCTTTTGGACCCTTCGTGGGCCACTGTATCCTTCATGGGCTCGGCAATTCTTCATAGATTAGGACATAGGACCCAACATATACTTTTATTATATTATGCAAACATTTAAGTTAAATAGAATAAAACTTACGGGCAATCTGATTTTAAATGGGTCTAATTTAAAATCATTAATTTAGAGATTCCATCCATTTGGCATTTAAACTATTATTTCCCTTTTTTGCTATAAATAAACTATTTAAATAAGAAGCGTAAATCGCACCTCCTCGTCCACGTGCTTCGCGTATCGTGCTGGTTCATCTTTCTCGCCAACGGTTTCCTGTACGCAACTTCCTCAAAAGATTCAACTTAACTTAAATTCCGGGTCGGGTAGGCACGGTTCTGCAGAGTTGATCCGGATCCAAACGTTACCCAGTACGTGACCCGCCCGTTAATTAATTGGTTTGCTAATTTAAACCCATATTCTATTAAGGGGTAGTTGCCAAATATTGTCAGAGCTAGTTTTTCAAATTATTCAATCCCCATTTTATTAAAATAACGCAAAGTGTTTTTTTTTTATTTTTTTGATAATTAAAAATTACACGATAACGTTTTAAATAAATTGCTTCAATTTCTTTCATTTTCAATTATTTTTCAACCCAATTTATACAATTAAAACATATAAAATGAAAAATCATATAGATAAAATTGTAATACTATAGTATTGATGATTTCCTAGATCCAAGTCATCTGATGAATTAGAGAACTGTTTGATCTTCTATGTTAGGTCACATTTGAAGCAATTCGGTTACCGTGCTTTTTAACCTGGAACCTGCATAATATAATCAACAATAAGAGATAAAAGGATCGGTGGGACTCTTTCCCCGATTTATCCTTTAACGTTCAAATTAGAAATTTTTTTCATCAAATGAAAAGATATGAGAATGTAAGATAAATGGGTGCATGTAATGAAAAATTGAGCATTTTGGTATACCCGACAGTGGGACAGCTTTGAAATGCACCCAACTGAGGAGCGTCTTAGAGGTGTGCCCAACCGATGGGCCGTTTAAAGGTGCACTTAGCAAGGAGGCGGTTTAAAAATGAAAGATTTTAACCCTAATGATGGAGAGTAGGATGCCTGGAAGGAGAGTGAACCTTCAGGATGAAGAGTATAGCGCCTAGATGGAGGGGCTCTTGGAGAGGACATGGCGCTTGGATGGAAGGATGGTCTCATAGAATGAGAGCCTACACTCGTAGAAAAGTGGTTAGCAACGAATCAAAGCTATGCTCATTGGCAAATGGCTTTGAGAGATGAAGGAAAAGAACTCCTTTATGCTCCTTGTTGCCAAATGCTAAGCTTCTCTTTCCAATTTTTTTCTCCCCCCGTATTCTGTATGCACACTTAGAGCTTTTATCTTTAAATTCAGTATCTTCCCTTCCTTACTGTAGTGAGGAGATAATTATAACATTAGTGGGCAATTCAACCCCTTTTGATTCGTGATAGCTGTTCGCTGAGCGATCCAGATGAATAAAAAAATCTCATTTAATGGTTGATTTTCTTTCTTCTTTGATACGATCATGGGAGGCACATGGTATGCCATTTGCCTTTTGAAAGAGATCTATCAGGCTACCATTACCATTTTAGGAGTAATCGTGTGAACATGGGTAAATATTCTTGAAACATTTATCAGATTGTTTCAACCAGTTATAGTAAATTTTTTTAGCGTATGAGAAAAGGATTATGAGTCATCTTGATTGAGTCAACGAGGTTATTTCAGATGATTGGATCGTCTAGGTTGACTGGGCTGCTTGGGATATTGTTTGAATCTTAAGTATGTCCTTTCTATTTGTGTGCCATTTTTCTGTGTCAAGCAAATCGAACCCATCAAGTATAAACAAAAGTACTAAAGGTTAAAAATATCATCAATAAAATTAAAAAATATGATAAAAATAAAAAATAAGAGCAATTTTAGCGGGACATATTTGAAAATATTTTTTTTTGATATAATGATTATTAATTTATTTATATTAGTCAACCTATATAAAATTAAATTATCTAAACTTATACTCAATAAAAATATTATTTATAAATCAATTTATATAATTATTTATACTGAAATTGTCAATTTTAGTGTAAAAATAGAAAAATAAAAAACTAAAAATTATAAAAAAAATTTATATCTATTTTTAAATAATTTTAATAAAAATAAATATAAAGTAAATATATAAATATTTAAAAAAATTGGGAGGTTGAGGGTTTTTTTGACAATTAACCTTAAAAAAACGATCGTTGTCTTGTGGACGTTGTCAAATGTGATAAAAACTTGACCCCATAGAAAATGGAGCGGACTGGGGATCCGACTTCTGGGGCGGGCGGGGTGGAGGCTTCTTTCTCTTTCTCCTCCACTCCGTCACTTCCGCCCTTCTACAGTATCTCACGCCACTCGCATGTCCTCCGAATTCCTTTCTTCCTTCGCATGTAACTGCTTTTACTTCTCTCTATAAATTCAAATTTACTTCTTTCGATCTGAACACTTGCGTTCTCTCATTTCAATTCAATCTCAGGCATGTCTCTCTCTCTCTCTCTCTCTCTCTGAGGATGGATGAGCGCGGAAATTTCTATGAAGTGTTTTATAGTTTTTGTTCTTTTTTGTGTGGTAATAGTTTATAATTAGCGTTTAAATTAAAAGAGGCTAAGAATATTGCTTCTGTAATTTAGAGATTTTTGTTTCGAGAAGTTGATTTTGATTGATTTGATTATGGATCTAAAACCCCACGCGATGACTTGTCATTCCCTTCTTTTATTAAATTTCCTTTTCGGAAATTATGGAAAGAAAAGGTAGAAATAGACGTCATTTCGGGAGGACGGTGATTTAGTTGTTTACGAAGAAGTTCCATTTTTAATTAAATGTGTTGGCGCTATCTTCATGTTATAATTGTAATTCAAGCAGTGCCTATTGTATGTTTGTTTGGCTTAAATGGTAGAAATAGATTATCATTTTGGTCCGTTTTGCCCTTGCTTGAGAATAGTGACATTAGTGGCACAACTGCTGCTTGATCATTCGATTGCTTCTGTAAGGCATTCATTATTTTCTTTCGTTCTTACAATGTTTTCTGGCGTCATGATCCATTGTTGCAATGTGGGCGCCTCGATTTTCAGGTGTTTTGGGATCTGATTTTGGAGGGTTTTCTTTTCTTAAAATTTGTTCTTTTCAATTCTCTTGGTAGAATATGTGGGGGTGATTTTCTCGAACTGTATGCATTTCATTTCAGGAACATGTAGCTCTTATTAAATTGCATGGCATTAGCTTTTCAAGAGCCGGTATTGAAGTAGTTGGGTAATTTTAATTAAAAAATTTTCTGGCAGTGGTTTTATCAGATATGTATTCTAAATTGAAAAACTCTGTAAACTGTCCTTAATCAACTTAGTTTTGGATATGAATGTTGATCATCTAAGTACTAAACGGTGGAGAATTTCAGAAGGAAATTTCATAAACAATTCTATATGTTGTGCTTTCATTGAAGCCATTGGTAACATTTTGGTCTGAGACTCCTTTAACTTTCATTATGTTGGATAATTTAGCATTTTTCGCCCCCAATCTCTGGGATTTTGCAAATTATTCCTGTTCTAGGATGGATGATTTTAGGTCAATTTCTTGATGCAATAATAGAAGTCTTAAGTTATGTAATGTAATAACTGCTTTGCCCAAATAGATTGATCATTGACATTG
Organism: Nepenthes gracilis; assembly: GCA_033239525.1. NCBI lineage: Eukaryota > Viridiplantae > Streptophyta > Magnoliopsida > Caryophyllales > Nepenthaceae > Nepenthes > Nepenthes gracilis. The sequence goes on from BSYO01000012.1 coordinate 16,622,095, forward strand.
AAAGATAACATGCCAGAGAGCTGTATGTGCATTGGTGTGCTTTGTTCTTCAAGTTACAGGGTCGTGATCGAAGAACTTTACTTTCTAGGATCTTTGCAGTAAATACCAATAGTATTATTAAAAAAAAAAAAAACCAATGGATTCTAGGAAGACTACGATGATAGAAATTGAATATGCACATTCCTGAAGATTACACACACACACACACACACAAATAAAAATAAAAATAAAAAAATAAAACAGTTAGCATGTAAATCCTGCTTTTTATTCAGCTTTTAACCCATAATAGAAGGGCAGCCATTGCTAACTTCAATAGCATAGGCTTGAAGGAGTGTGTGGTGCCTATGTCTTTGTCACTCATTACTCCCTTAAAAGAAAAGGAGGAAAGAAAACCTAGTGAAAACCTTGTTGAAATTAGCTATTATTGAATGTCTATGAAGCTTCATGTTCATGATAGTTTTTCATTTTGTATTAGTATTTCTTGAAAGTTTAGCTTGGTTTCAGGGTTTGGTTTGTTAAGGCAATGACTCTATGGTTATGGCCGCGTGTGTTCATTCATAGTATAGCTATTCTATTTGTGCCTATTGCAGGGGACAATACCTTCTGATTTGCTAAAAATTCTGTTTCAGAAAGAAATAACTTTTTGGCAAGAAAACTACTATTCTTACTATAAATTTACTACAATTCTAGAAATGATGTGACATTTATTAAGTGGTTTTTTTTTCTTTATTATCTTTCTCTCTGTTGAGTGTGCCCAAATAATAGGAATTCTCAAACTTGATCTGAAGTTAACATTGTAATTGTGGTCTCAACACACAGTAACTTAATAACTTTCATTTTAACTTCTATTCGACGACTGTTCTCAGGTCCAAGGTAGTCGCCATTGTTATGCAAACTTCTTTGCTGGTCGGGATCTTTCTGTCAGGGTTTTGAGTTCATATGAGGACAGCTTCGATGTGCCTTTTAATTTCACAGGTTCCTCGATGTCGAACTTACACTTTGGCTAACATATGGTGGGAAAGCTTTGACAGAAGCAGAAGCATCTGTACATGTAACTACACTTGTAGAAGGCATATATACACCAAACCGGAAGGGAAAAACAAAAGCACCTTGAGCATTACATCAAACATTACACACGGAATATCGAGAGGACTTGATACAAACACCAAGTTAAAGATCGGTAAGACTGACAGTGCTGAATTGTTTCAAGTTCAGCGCTGTGATCTCCATCATCAGAATTTTGAGGATAAAGAGTTGGCCAGTCTTGTGACGTATTTGATGATTGATACTGAGACTACTGGGTTTAAAAGAGGAGTGGCACGGATCATTGAAATTGCTCTTCGGGATCTTCGAGGGGGTCGAAACAGTACTTTCCAGACGCTGATTAACCCTGAATGCCACGTGCCAAATGCCCATGTCCATGGCATCACGAACAAAATGGTCAATGGACCCGATGTCCCCAGGTATTCATTCTACTTAAAACATATTACTGAGTTCTCTTGATTTATTGGTCAAAACTGCCATCATGCATATTTGACGCTGACTCTAGAGTTTTTATGAACTTGATTTTGATGGTCAAAACTGCCCTGAAACCTGATAAAAAATAGGCTGTTTGTTTGGCCCAAAATTTTATATGACATGATCAAAGTATATAAGTACTATGGATGTGCACAATCAAAAAAATTAGGCCTGAATGTTATCTGGGCCAGGCATGACAGATACTAGTAGAAGTGATCGATTCGGTCCAATCCAGATTTCAATTTTTTAAGAATGTAATTTTTGATATTTTAGATAAATGCCATCTTTTTCCAAAAAAAAGAAAGGCCTCATTAAATCATATTTTTTGTATTATTAATAGCTTTTTTACGAAAATGTTGTTCTTTCAAAGATTTTAGGTGATATTTTTCAATTTAAGTACTATATTTATTGTAGTATTTTATAATTTTAGGTTTTTTAATGTAAATATGATTTTTAAAACAAAAATACTTTTAAGTCCAAATGTCCACTGAAACCAGCCCGGTTTTGATTTTGGACGGGCACAATTATAGATCTTGGCCTAAGTAACCGTTTGCTTGACATGGTCTGGCATACTTTTTCCTCCAAACCAGGCCCAGCTGGTTTTGAACTGGCCATGGATGTTTTATGTTTCTTTTGAGCAAATGTGAGTTAGTAATCCTGCAACTCGACTTCGTATAGGATGAAGGATCTGATTCCAATCTTACTCGGGTATGTCGAAAGCCGCCAGAAACCTGGAGGCTGTGTGGTGTTTGTTGCCCACAATGGCCGCTCTTTCGATGTACCCTTTTTAAAGGATGAATTTACACGATGCTCCTATGAAATCCCCTCCGATTGGCTGTTCCTTGACACTCTTCCTCTTGCCCGCGAAGCAATGAAATCTGAAGGTTTCTCTCTCTCTCTCTCTCTCTCTCTCTCTCTCTCTCTTATTGTCTACTCGATGATGACAATGGCAGTTTGTTGATAATAGGATCGAAGCTTTCTTCAAGAATATCTCTGGAAGCACTTCGCGATCATTATAGAATTCCCGAAGCTGGTTCAGCTCACAGAGCCATGGCGGATGTGAACGTATTGTCTCTTGTTTTTCAGAAATTAACTTTCATCTTAGAACTGTCAACGCCAAGCATTATCAGAAGAACCTTTAAAGCATCGGATCTGGGAAGTGTGCCGAAAAAGAAGAATAATTCCAGCTAGCTAGAGCTGTTCTTCACCACTGCAAAACTCATTTATATTATCTAATTTGTTGTAATTAAACACTCATCTCTTCCAACTTGGAGGGGGAGACCATTAGATGTGTTTCTTTTCATTGTAACCACATCTTGGTTTCACCAATTAGGTGGCCAGCAACATGAAGTAAATAAATTCAATGACATTAATTTCCTTATTTTTTCCTTTTCTTTTGAGTGGTTAGGTTTCACTTACTGATCTGATTAGTTGTGTTTGGTTTAACCTAATTTCCGTGCTAATGTTGCTCGGGCACCACTCACACACCGGTCATTCTACTAATCCTCCGCCTGAGCACCCAAGTCAGTGACAATCTTGTGTTGAGGCATAGCTACTGCAAATCCAATGCTCGAGCTTCTATTGAGCGCCATAACACATCAAAACCAGTATCAACAAAAATCAGTGAAACTTATATAACGGGGAGAAAGGCATATTATGATGCCCATAAGGAACAAGTGATCCTAACAGATACAAACAAACAAGAAAATTCTGCTCAAAATCTCAATTGAAGAAGGGGAAGGAAATAGGTTCCAAAAGAATGGGAAATATATATAAAACAAATCAAGAGCTGTTTGAATATTTATAAGTACATACGAGCTTAATAGACCTAACCTAAATTCTTTGCAAAGGAATCAAAGAGGATGGACAAAAATGGAAACAAACAGCAGGTCGTGCCAGTATGGGTGTTCACGATTCGAATAATCGAATGATGAATCCATTTTTTGACCCACAAAAGTTAAACGGTAACGAAATCAATTTGACCAGTTAAATGGTTAAACAGTTTGCTGCTTAACTAGTTTGAGCGCACAGGTTTAACTAACTAGTTTAAAATATTACGACATTTTCACGTAAATGTACAAATATTACATATAAAATTTATAATTTTAAAATGCTTGATGGTTCGGTAAACTTGGTCCAAGAAGAAGGCCCACGAATAAAGTAAAGGCCTAATAAAATTCAGCATGATTCGAAGCCCTAGAAACGTCCAAGCTGATTCCAGTCGGCAGCCCTTACTAATTCAGCCCAATGATGGCCCAGCGGCTTAACAATTTCAGTCCAAAAAACGAGCCCATGTGTCATACAACTTGCCATAACCAATTGGATAAATCTCTGTAAAATAACCACCATACAACACAACCGTCTACTTCCCGCACATTGAAACAACCTACCGTAACAACTGATTAGAACAACATAATCGTTTCGTCTTATCCTGTTCGTGGCGGTTGTCACTGGATAAGAATAATCCAACCGCCCTTCACCTCTAAAGTACCCCTTTATTTTCGCGAAAGAGGGAGGAGATCCTATATACCAGTCCTTCTAGGAAGCCTTCCACCCAACAAAGAAAAAAGGCCCCAGGATATAGATAGAAAATGGAGGAAATGCCAACCCTCCATCCCAGGAATCCGGCCCTCCATCCCAGGGGATTTATCTTTTTTCCAGGGATCTCTCCCTTCATCCAAGAGGCCCGCCTTCTATACTTCTAAGCCTCATCAGTTGGACGCATCTCCAACCTGCCCATCTATAGGGCGTATCCGAACGCTCGATCCACCGCTACATGCATCATTCATGTATTTTTTTATACACTTAGAAATATATTTAATTTGAGCGTCAGAGGATATACGGTGGGAGCAATTTTTACGGTCCTCTGACATTTCATTTTCAATTGTATTGTGCAGTGTTCAGGTTTGAAACTATGAAGACCAAATCTGCATCAATTCGACCCAACATGAAGATTCGATTTACGGCCCCACAATTAGTAGGACAACCCAAATTCGTGAAACACAATATTGGTGCCTTTTGTGGGAAGCAACCAAAAGGCTAACTTTACCACCAAAAAAACAAAAACAAAATTGATTAATACTAAGACTTATATGAGCGCTCTTGCCAAGGAAACCACCACTCCTGACCATCCTGCAAATAGTTATGAACGAGACCAGCAAGCGCTCCTCATGAAAAAGATCAATACTTGAATGTACAATACATCCAAAATACTACGGGCTCTGTATGCACGACATGGTCATCGAAGACTGGGGGCTCTTTCTTCAACCGCCCACACTGCGACTCCAAGAAGAAGAAATGAAGAAAGTGCTCGGCCTAGAAAACATACCTTCCTAATATCCAAATCCAAGTCGGCTCTAACAATCAGATTTCATTTGAGGTAGAAAGCTGACTAGGTTCCATATTGAAAGATGAAAGCCTAGAGGGGCAACATCCTTACCATTCCCAAGATGGCCATCAACTTCTTTGATTACAAGGAGGTTTATGCAGTACTAGAGGATAATTTATTGTTTGAACCTTTACTCGCGAGCTTTCTTGTTGGAGCAATAAGTCTGACCCAAGAACACGGTAGGGCAAGTCAGAAGATGCCATGCTGGGGGCTTCCCCTCCAATATCGGTCTCTAATACCTGAAGAGAAAAATCAGGAGAAGATACTACTATATTTAGAAGAATCAATAGACAAAATGGTCATGGAAGACAAGACCTGGGCACGATTAAAGGGATAACTAGGTCGTAAAATGATAAAAAGCCCTTTGCTGAAGAAAAGCTTAGTAAACCATTTAAAAAAAAAAAAAAAATTGCCCAATGTCCAAAGTCCTCATCCGATATTCCACTGCGGTCAATACTAGGCCATGGTAGTCTCCTTAGACTACGTTGGTATTCGGCTTGCAGTGAGGTAGAGGACAAGAATGCCCTCATGGAGTGCATAAAATGGGATTGGACGAAATTCCATTTAGGAAGCATTCCCGTTGTTATTAATATAATATTATAATAATAATTATTATTATATATATAATTAAAAAAAGGAAAAGAAAAAGAAAAAAAGTGAAAAGCAGTTGGGGTGGCGCAGTGCAGAGAAGAAAAGAAGGAAAAGAAAAAAGAAAAAGAGATGGAAGAGAACGAAGAAGGAGCGACGTGTAGAGCGGCGACGACCGCCGTCACCGGAGGAGGCGACGCCCAGATTGGGAGCCGACGAAGCCTTTTCTATGTTTATCCCTCCGATTTGTGCTGCGGTGTGAAGAGAAGGAAGGGAATCGTGAAATCATTAGGCGCGAGACCTACCGTCGCATCTGTTGGGACAACCGGGCGCTCGGACAGAATGTTCACCTGGGCGCAATGACCGAGGGGACAAAACGCTTGGACAAAGAGGGACAGTACTCGGACGGACGGTCAACAAAGAAAGAGAAACACACCAAATTTAACGTAAAACCCTTCAAACCGAAGGAAAACTACTGGAGTAGAGGCACAAAGAAATCCACTATGTGAAATAGGTTACAAACCTCCAAGAGGAAGATCCGCTACACACCTAAGTTAAAGAGGAAAACACTCCTGAGCTAACCGAGAAAATCACACTCTTTTCTCTTCACTCTATTTTTCTCTTTCTCCCTTCTCTCACCGATGGTGCACTCCTCTTTTTCTTTCACAAAGTCCTTTTACCTTTACATGCACTCACACTTGCTTTCACAAGCTCTCTCACTCACACTTCTCAATCTCACGTAGCCTATTTATAATACCAGGGGAGGGCCACGTGGCCAACCACCCAGCCACCCTACTGCCAGTAGGGTGGCAGGGCTATATCCCCTTAGGCCTGCCATGGCCGTCCGCACGCCTTCGCGTGTCGGGATGACAGCTCGCCACATTGAAAGTCAAGCGCCCAAATGTCCAATCGAGCGGGTCAATTGTCCGCCCGCAACACGCCGCCGCAGCAGCCTACGAGAGAGAAAAGTCGACGCCTGTGCTCCAAATCCCTCGTCCATGTCCACCTCTCGGACATGATACCTTTGAGTAATCCCCGTCCAATTCATCCAGCTGCCCCCGAGGACACACGTTTCCGGATTTCTCCAAACGTCCTCGTCCATGTCAACCTCTCGAACATGAACCTCTGAGGGGTCCTCGTACATTTGTATCCACTAATCCGCGGACACAAACACCACAAGAGAGTGACCCCAACAGCATCGTCACCATCACTGGAGGAAAACCAACAAATCGAGGCAGATAAATCCTTCCTTCCTCTTTGTGGATGCCGATTTTGTGTTTGCATGTGGCAAACTTGTGATGATCGGCCGAAATTTTGGTGGATTATGAGGCGGGGTGGAGAGAGGAAGAGGGCACCGACGAAGCTCGCGTGAGCTGCCGTCATTGCCTTCCCTGTTCGCCGTGGCTATCGCCGTGACCAGCGACACCGCCGATTCCGGGATCGCCCTCCACCGGCGGTCAGCGTCATCTTCTCCTAGAACCACTCAGTCGGTCCCAACTCTACTCCGGTATTTCCTCTCACAACCAGCTGGCCGGTATTTCCTCTCAAAACCAGCCGGTCCCAACTCTACTCTGGTATTGCCTCTCACAACCAGTTGGCAGGTATTTCCTCTCACAACTAGCCGGTTCCAGCTCCACTCCGATATTTCCTCTCACAAACAGCCGTCCGGTATTTCCTCTCACAACCAGTCGGTCCCGGCTCCACTCCGGTATTTCCTCTCACAACCAGCCGGTCCCGGCTCCACTCTGGTATTTCCTCTCACAACCAGCCAGCACCCACTCCGCCGCGGCACTTCCACTCTCACGTAACCGACCCAGATGCACTCTGGCACCCAACATTTATTTTGCCGGTTTGGATAACTAGTGTCCAAACCAACTGGCACCCACTCCACTCTGGCACCCAACGTATATTTTGCTAGTTTGGATAACCAATATCCAAACTAGTCAATTCCAGATTCAATCGGCATTTCCCCTCCCAATCAACCGGCTCCAGATTCAACCGGCATTTCCTCTCTCACTCAGCCAGTTCCAGCTTCGGCATTTCCTCTCACATTCAGCCGGTTCTAGCTCCGGCATTTCCTCTCTCACATAGCTGGTCGCAGTCCACTCCGACGCCCTATTTCTCAGTAAGCCGGTCAAGGTCCATTTTGACAGCCAAGATCCAAACTGCCGGAGCTCATATCCAGTTCGGTAATTTTGGGCCAGTCTTGGAAATATCCAGTCCAATAATTTTTGGCCAGTCTTGGAAATATCCAGTCTGATAATTTTGGTAAGTCCTGAAATTTTTCACTCCGGTAATTTTGGTCAGTCCGATATTTTTGGTAAGTCCTGAAATTTTTCAGTCCAATAATTTTGGCAAGTCATGAAAATTTTCACTCTGATATTTTTAGCCAATCTTGAAATTTTCCACTCCTATATTTTTTGCCATCCCGAAAATCTACCACCTCAATATTCGAAGTGTATTTTGCCGGTTTGATAACCAACATTCAAACTAATAGCTCACTCCAACTGATTTCCTCTCCGGCGCTCAAAAGGCACTCCAACTGATTTTCACTCTGGTGCTTAAAAAGCTCTCCAGCCGAATAACAACTGATTTTCACTCTGGTGCTTAAAAAGCTCTCCAGCCGAATAACAACATAGCACTAGAAGTAGAACTACTCCGGCATCCAATATCCATTTTGCTGGTTTGGTTAATAAGGCAATTTCACCAGTTGGGCAATTATTTTCACTCCGGTATTTTGTTCACTCCGGCCAAGCGTCACTCCAGCCAATTATTTCTACTCTGGCGAATACTTTGTCATTAGGCCATATCGCTACGTGCTTCCTCTCAGTATTGTCCCCATACATATTTGACCAAGCATGCCGTGCCACACGTGAAGCACAAGTCCCAAGAAGCCCAACATTAAATGCTCACGACTGCGTATCATTTGGAGGCCAACAAGATATAAACATTCCTTTCGTTTAAACATATCGGAAGTTTAAAATATAAATCTTCTAGTATGGGGGCTCAACATCAGCTTGAGTATTAGTCATTTCAACAAGTCCTTGTACATAATCTGTTTTATGTCCTTGAATGCTGGGGGCTCTGCCCTACAACTCCCATGTAATCAAGGTGGTCTAGCATTCGTAGCAAAGCCGGTGGACTGATAACCTCATAGCCCGAATAGTCACAAGTGACAAGGCCTGACGGCGGCCAAAAAATCGATTGAGACATCAAACACTGATGAAAGCCAAGAGCGATATAGTCCATGCCGCTCCAAGGACATAACACGCCATCTATCTTAAACACCAACGGCAATTCCAAGTCGAATTTAGGTGAGTTTTGCATGCATCACACTGCTTGCTTGAATCATATTTAATTAATAGTATAATCATTTAATCTGCTTATATAAGTGCTCGCATATCATCGCATATTTTCGAGTGACCTAGACTGCCTTGAGTCGAGTGAATTTTCATTCACCTGTCACCAAACCTCGGTCTCATACCGAGTAGCCTAGAGATGGTCGAATTTAAACCTCAATCCTATATCGAACGGCCTAAAGAAGGTCAAATTTAAACATCGGTCCTGTCACCAAACAGCCCATGCATGGTCAAACTTAAAACCTTAGATGGATTTTCAGCATGTGTGAGACAACTCCCTCCTGAAAGGACGAGCACCATCAATCAACAATAGTCAACGGACTAGAACTAGATATATGAAAGCCACGACGTCCTTTAATAGGACTGAGCGCTGATGGGTATATCGGACAATGGAGTAGGCTAGTAAAAACCCAACGACGATAGCTTCAAGGCTTAACCAATAACCACCCATTCTCATCGCCATGACCAAGGGCAAGTGCGATTAATCAAGACGCACTCGCCTAAACTTGACAACTGTAGCTGCGATGCCTAGATGGCAATCTCGTGGCCGCAACCTCCCATCACAAGAATAGTGAAATCGCGGATATTACCAGTTCCAACATAACCGACTAGATATCAATGATGACAACTTGGCGCATTATTTCTCAGAGATGCTAAGCCAACAAAGCCAGACCTAAAAGCAGTATCACATCAGAAGTATGTTGGGGGTTAAAAATTTTAAACCACCTGATATGGGGGGCTAGTGATGAATTCAATAAACCCGGTCGAGGAAGAAGGCCTACAAATTAAGTAAAGGACCAATAAAATTTAGTAAAATTCGAAACTCAAAAAAATCCAAGCAGGCTCTAGTCGGCAGCCTTTGCTGATTCAGCCCGAGGATGGCTTAACGGTTCAATAATTTCAGCCCAGAAAACGAGCCCATGTACCATATAATTTATCATAATCGATTGGACAAATCTCTATAAAATAATTGCTATATAGCGCAATCGCCTACTTCCCAAATATTGAAACAACCTACCGTAACTAATTGGTCAAAATAATATAACCGTTTCATCTTATCCTATTCGTGGGCGGTTGTTATTGAATAAGAATAATCCAACCGCCCTTCACCTCTATAAATACCCCTTCATTCCCGCAAAAGAGGAGGGAGATCTTAAACACTAATCCTTTAATTTATCCATATATGGTCGGTTCGAGTAACCTTTAATTTAAAAAATGGTAAGCCAAAATCAAACCAAAATAAGAATAAAAAAATTATATTTTGCCGGAAAAACAAACAAAATAGAAAATAGTTAAGTTATTCTAATTTTCAATTTGATTTAAACGGTTCCAGTGAGCGGTACAAACCTATGAAGTTCACCATTTAGAATGAGTGATGACCCTATGCGTGGCCAATCTTATTGTGTCCTTTTCTAGCTCGATATTAAATTTAATTATAATTATAATTATAATTATAATTAATATAATAAAATTTAGATAAAAAATTATAATTATTAAGTTAAATTAGACGGGACTCAAGCCAGCCGGTAGGGACAAAAATCCTAACTGTACCCTTCTATGATTTAAATGGGATTGGCTCACGGACAATTTTTATTTTAAAATATTTTTATTCAAAAGTTTCATAATACATAAAAAATAATTAAATATATAAAATATTTTAAAAATCATGAAATTTAGATTAAGGTATTACCTAAATATATAATTTAATAGATAATCTTCTAACAAAAAGTTATTAATCATTTTAAATAACATTAATAAAAAGTTGTTAAAGTTATTATATTAGAATATGTCAATAAAAAGTTATTAATTATTTTATTGGGCAGCGTTTATTTTAAAGTACTTTTATTCAAAAGTTTTATAATTACATAAAAACAATTAAATATATAAAATATTTTAAAAATTATAAAATTTAGATTAGGATATTATTTAAGTATATAATTTAATCAATAATATTTTAATAAAAATCTATTAATTATTTTAGATGACGTTAATAAAAAGTTGTTTAAGTTGTTATATTAGAATATTAATACAAGGTTATTAATTGTTTTAATGGATAATTTTTATTTTAAAGTACCTTTTATTCAAAAGTTTCATATTACATAAAAAGAATTAAATATATAAAATATTTGAAAATTTATAAAATTTAAATTAGAATATTATGTAAGTATAAATTTTAATAAAAAAATCTGTATATAAAAATATAATCTATTAAATTAATTTTTTAAAATTTATGTTTATTTAATATAAAAATATATTTACAAAATAAATTCATAGTCCCTATTGGACCAAAGTTGCTACATTGGATTATCACCTAATTTAGTTTATCATCTTGCTAAGTTAATAAGTTACCAGCTACTTAAGCAGGCGCGAGCCATTTATTGAGCAAATTCTTCCTTTTGCTCCTCAGTCTACAAAGCATTAACAACCGTTTTAACTATTATTTCTCTCTCAATGGCAGGTTCTTTTGCATTACTCACCCATCTATCTTTGGGAATATTATTTTTTGTCTGACTTATATGTGTTAAGTATATTGTCAGTGTTTATTTTAAGTTAAGATTGAACCTTTCACAGGATTCATGGTGCCATCACTTATAATTTCATTGTTTGTGAAAAAGTGAATTTAATTTTTTTTTATTTTAAGATATAACTTATATCTATGCGCTTTATGTTCACCTAAAGTTTACTTTTAGAAATATAGCTATTTTGATTATACTTATTCATAATACTGATATGTTCACAAAATTTTCTTTCATTACTTATAACTTTTCATGGATTTTGGCATTTTATATTGAGATTTGGAACATTTAAAATATTAAATTTTTACACATACTTTATTATGTTTCACTCATCTATTTTGTTTTAATAGATACGTGCTTGTTATTATATATTATTTTGAGCATTTGGCTCATAATTTTATATTATTTCTATTTTTTTTAGATTAAATGGTCACGGAGTACTTATAGGGAACTTGGATGATAATAATTAGTAAATTTTATTTATGTTTTATTATATTTAGATTTGTATTTGGATTATATATATATATATATATATGGACAGCAGTTTGTGTTATTTGGGGATTTATTTTGAAATTATTTTAATGCCAAAATTATGTATTATATGATATATACAGATGAAATGTTACGATTGTATAGTGTTAAGCTATCATTTTTCTTATGAGTATTGGGTAGAATGCTATTTCCAGTGCTTAGGGACCCAACAAATAATTCAGATTGGTTCTACATCCACCGATATATGTCATGATTATTATTAATGATTTGATATTGGTGAGATTTAACGCAGTGTTTGGGTAATTGTATTCGAATTTATTTTCTTATGGATAAGAAAAATATTTATTCTATTTTAATTATTATTGATTAGTACTTGCTCTTAGTCTAAGGTTGTGACAGAATTAATAATAAATAAAACTTTTATAAATGCTTTTTTATTTAAATCTATAATAATAACAAAAGGATATTGGGCAACTCAAAAGATTGCCCAAGGGTATCTTTCATAATATCATTATGAAAGTACGAGAACATTTTTATTTTTGGATGAGTAATGAACCCAAAATGTATCTTTTTAACACCACTGATATCATGATAAGAGGACCACATAGGTTAGGTTAAGTGGGTCCAATGTGCTCCTAGTTAATAATTAGTAATTTCATATATTGTAAGATGCAGAGTCTGCAGATCTAAGCCCTAGATTCCGGGTTGTCTCTGTGGGTTCTTTAGGGTTTTGAAGATGCTTTATATATATATATCATTTTTTATTGGCCAGATAAGAATAATTTAATAGTTAAAATTTAAAATTAAAATAATTTTAAATAGTTATTTATTTGTTTTTTTTCTAAATATTGGGTTAAATCTTTAAAAACTATTAATAAATAGCTTTGTATCTTAAAATCTCCATTATTAAATTTTAATCTAAACAAAGAAACGAAGATAGATGGGGTGTATCTTCTTTTAAGAGATGCAGCCCAAAACTAAGGCCAGGTTACTTGTTTGTTAAGTTAAGGGCTGCATTAGTTTAGAGAGAAGGGCATCAATATATGAAGTGCCTCGAAGACAAAATATAAACACCAGTCAATTATCAAAAAATTTAATTAATTAATAATTAAATCTAACATATGTTTTAATTGAATTTTAAGTTTGGGCCCATTTCTATTATAAAATGCCTCGAAGACAAAATAAAGCCTTCTCCTCACAAATTAGCCCCTCAATGAAGTAGTAAACATGTTGTTATATTGAGGTTGCCCCAATAGATTTCAGCAATTGGCCTTATAATTGATTTTTTCGGAAATATTATCCATTTTAGAAAAGACTATCAAATATATTAATATCTAACTCTATCTTATATCATTATTTTCTTAAAAATGCATCTCAAAGGGAAAACAAAGCCTTCCCAACATAATACAATCAACTATATAGCATAGCCTGTTAATAGAAGGGCGGACATATTGTTATATTAGAAGTGTCAGTATGAATTTCTACAGATATAATTGTTAAACATTGAAGCTAAATTTATTCTCATTTAAGATATTATTCATTTTAAAAAAAATTAAATCTATTAATTTTTAACATAATCGCTTAAAGTTTATACTTACTGATATTATACATTAAATAAAAGCGTAAATAGGTTGTATATAATTTGTGGAAGAGATGACCCCCCCAAGAATGCAGCATCGAACTTTATTATCAAGACAGCAAAGCCCTCATCATTTTATTTATTTATTTTTTATTTTTCCCTGAAAAAAAAAAAAAAAAAAAAACCCTCCAATCTAAAACATCACCCACCTGCGGGACCCCAAAAATATCCTGATCTTTTTCATGTAATATTTTCTGGAAAGCTTTAATTACTTGTGATGCATTATTAGATTATGCTTTTGCATGGCAGCTGAAGAGATTGCAGTCATTCTCAACTATAACATAATATTTCTCAATAACAAAAAATCTTTGTTTTAATTTTATGTATTTGATTAAATTCTAAAGTTTATGCATATAATAGTAAAAATTGAACACAAATTGATGCACACCTAAAATCTAGATTATAATTCAAATAAATTTGGATTGAAGAATCTTGTATCCGTATATTGCATATTTTAACAGTAAATAAAAATATAAATAATACATGAATAATTTCTTGATACATTCTTTGACGCTTAAATAAATAAACTTTTTTAAAAATTTAAAAAGTTAGAAAAATTGTGAGAATGAGAGAAAAAGAAAGAAAAATTAACTCTGTATTATGTGAAAAACAAGCATTTGGAGGGCTGTACTCTGTTTTGGTTTTCAGGCTCCTGTTATCCTTTTTAAAGAAAGTGAATACATTTATAATTATATCTTCTATTAATGATGATTTCCTGAAGATAAACAATCGGCCATAATCTAAGTAATTGAGATAGTTGAAAATTGATAATGATGAGCAATTGATTAAATCAAGAGATTTTTGCCTGGGCTAACTGTAGTGTGTATTAATCGCTTGATTAGGTTAATTATTTGGTTTGCTTAGCCGTTCAATTAGATTAACCATTCGATATATTATTCAGATATCCAACCATTTGGGTCAATAATATGATCACTTCCACATTCTTTCAATCACTCAACCACTCAATCTTCTGTTTAATTTAATTCCTCCTAACTAAAATTTAATATGGACACAACTCTATTCATTATATTTGGGTCTCATATACCAACTAATACTGTCTTTTCTAGACTTACTATTCATAAGCTTGCAACACTAATCAATTAGGTTAGTGCTATTAAGGCTATACCCAACACAAATCATGAAACCAATGCAGCTTCCCAAGTCTTTTTTACTAATTTTGCTAACCATGCACTGGTTATTATAGCATTAAGTTGCCAAGAAAGAAAGCATAAATGGCTTTGATCACTGAAACAAGCACAGTTGTTCTCCATCCAGATGACTTTGATGTTTTTGACATTGGTTTAAGAGGTTTCCCACATCTTGCCTCAGAGAGAGCTATGTTTATGAAATTATACTTCCTAAAATAATGAGAAATTATTTTTAAAGTTTGAGCCTTGACATCTTAGTTATAACTTGGTAATATTATCCTTATGTCAAAATGTAAAAGTCATCTGCTAAGATATTTTATAAAGACCAAAGAAGACTTATATGACAAAATGTAAGATTTTTTTTAGTTAGCATTTATATGATACAAAACAATTAAAAAACACAGAATATAATATAATTGAGTTAATTTAATCTACGTCTATTGTCAAAGTGGGGAATATTATAAAAATAAGAATTTTACAATTTCTAATATTTTTCTCTCAACTCCTATTAATTTTTTTTTAATTTTTTTGTATTTTTCTCAATCTCATTATAATTCTCTTTGTCTGGCTACTGATTGTCATGGTTCTTATATATTTTTCTCATATCAAGTCATTATTATATAGTGATGGACAGAAAAATCACAGAGTTTTCAAGAATGTTGAAAAATCTAAAAAATGGATGATAATAATAATAATAATAAAGCTTAAGGGTTGATAGTTAAAAATTAATGAAGATGAAAGGACATCGACTATTCATTTTTCATTTAGATATTATTATAACCATAGTAATGCCATTAATTGTCCTAAATATTATCAATTATACAAGTCACTTCTGTTAGTCCACTCAATGTTTTGTAAGAAAGGAATTAATATTTTCACATTTTTGAAAAAAAAAAGCCCAAATATATATTTACTAAAATTATAAATTAAAACTTTTTTTATTATTCCAGATAATATATATATTTTTTATTTATTACATAATATATATATATATATATATATTAGATAATATAATGCCATATTCAAATGTAAGTCTATCGGCTCAACATGCCTCTTCACCACTACTTTTAATCGATCTCTCAACAAATCGACTTCTTCCTAAGTCACTAGTCGCTTGTTTTTGACTTTCAACTGAATCAATTGCCTCATGATTGATAAATCTCTTACTGAATAGTCCATCTCATATCGCATGGATATTTTGTTTTGGTATTTGTCTTTTCACTCTCTATTTTATTTTACTTTAATTTCTTATGAAACTTTGATTTTGGGTTTGGACTTGATTTTGGCATGTGCATACATGATAAAAAAATAGCCTATTGTAACATGATACCGTAGTTCATGCATGTATATTGTGTTTAAATATAAATTTTCTATAATAATATTCTTATATGTTTTTAAATTGAAGGGAGCTTTTCGTTCCAAATCATACAAAAGTTTTGACCCATTGATAAATTAGCGGAAGCAATACAAAAAAAAAAATTCAATACACGTAAAAAATATTTCAATCTAGATGAATCAAACAATAACAAATATAAAGAGTAAGGCAATAAGAATAATAAAAAGATACAATTTTTGGTGACGAAGGAAAACCTCGATAACCATGGCCATCAAGTAAAACCTTCCAGATTTCAACGGCTAAGGAAGATATACACTATAAAAATCAACTTACAAATCGGGTGGTAATGACGCGCTAATCTAGCTAACTTACTCCAATCATGTGATCTTTATTAAGGAACTCCTTTGATTTACTCATGGTAATGAAATCGAACGCCTTCCGATTTTCACGTTAATCTTCCCTCACGAACTGCTTGAAATACCAACACCACCGGAACCCCTTTTTCATGCTACCAACGTCGCTAACAAAGGTAAATGGGTAGGTAGAGTTATAACGGTAAAGTGAAAGTAGTAAGAAAGCAGTTATCACAAGAACACAAGAACGTATTTGAGGTTTTCTCAAATTAAGCAATGATTAAAGTATGAGGATTTAGTTTTCTCTCAAAGTCGGCACTCTAGAATGCATAAGAAAGAAGCAGTACAACTGAAGGAAGGAAAAAAATATATAGGGGGCTCAAAAAATATGTTTAAAAAAATGACCGTTACCGCAGCGCTGGAGTGCGCGGCGAGCGCATCTAGGGTTTTAAGAGGGAAACGCATGGGCACTAGAGTGAGAAAGCGGCTAGCTTCAAGTGCAAGGTTACTGGTGTTTGGGCTTGAGCGCACAGCGAGTGCACGACAGGGGTGAGGCTACTGGAATTAGGGTTCGAGCGAATGGTAAGCACACATCAGATGTGACGTTATTGAAAACTGGGCTTGAGCGCAGATCAGGCAAGCAGCAGGCGTAAGACACCGTGAACTGACAGCCACGGAGATAAGTTGATACAACACTTCAATAAATATAACTCAATATCGATATACGATCAAATATGGTCACGAAATATATCAATACAAAAATGACCATAACAATCTCCCCCTTTGGCAATTCTGTGACAAAATCACTTAAAGAAAAAAATACAAAGAGTAAAAAAAATATAAAAGAAGTATAAGTTCAGACACCACGGAGATAGAACTCGTGTACATAAAAACCTATACCTAGTAAAAAATAAAAATAATACAAAAAGTAAATGAGTAAGGACACGAGAACTGCTGTGACGATACTAAGCTGCCGTGTCGAGACTGTAGCTGTAGTGCTTGGGCAACCATGGTGAGTAAAAAAACAAATAATAACAGAAAAATAACAATATGAGACAAATAGAATATATCAAGCGTAAGAGAACTATGAATTAACAATGAAACTGATAATAACTAATCACAGGAGGACCTCCCTTAACACGAATAACCTCCCCCTATGCCCTAAAATAAATAATTAAACACCTCTTTAAAGTAGAGATCTACCATCCCTTTTTGTCACGAATGACCAAAGGGTCATGAAATTTACTCTTCTTGATTCATATTTTCTTACTACATTTTATAGTGTTATTTAAATTTATCACTTGATCATTTAGAAGGTTGATACGGTGAATGAGATGCTCTATCCTTAGGCTTTGTCGAAAATTATGTTGACATGATATTACGGGACAGTAAGAGCGAATATGGCCAATTATGCCACACCCATGACATGTTGGGATGAATTTATTATTGACGTCAAAATTATACATTTTCTTCCTAATAGAATTAAAGCCAAAATTTTGCTTACTATTTATATTTTGAAAATTTTGTGTATTGGCTCATTTCTTTGGAAAAACTCTTGATAACTGATCAATGCGAGGAGACAATGTGTTACGTTGTCTTGGAATGGATGTGGCTCGGACAAATACAGTTTTAGAGGTAACATTTGCTCTTAAGACATTGTTTGAATAATTCAACCAAATTTTATTTTCTCTGACTTTTCCAAACCCGAGCATATGGTCTAATTGTTTGGACCCATTTAAAAATTATTTTAGATCATTGTGAGCAGCCTCGAGATTAGATTCAAGAGTCTTGATCTTTTTGATAAATGAGCTATTTAATTTCTCAACTTTTTAAAATTTTGTGTCTAACGCGGATTTACAAGCTAATTTTTCTTCTTTCATTTTTATCAGTTTATACTTTAATGACACATTAGTTTTTTTTTTATATATATATAGGTATTTCTTAAACAATCTATCATAAACATCCTTAAAGTTACAAGATTTAGTTTCTGACTCATTCTCAAAGTTATCGGATTGTTTAAAATTTTCTTTAAGACGTTCATCATTTTCACACATCAAAGTCATAAAAATCATATATTTGACATGGCCATCTCCAATGCATCTTTCAATATCTTCTTCTTTATCATTGCTCAGAGTTGCATTAGCTTTCAAGGCTTAATTTCATTGGCGTTTAATATTTGGATATTCAGCACAATAATGGCCAAAACCTTGACATTCATGACATTAAACACCTTAAATATTTTTTAATTTGGAGGCTTTAATTTCTCGTCGATCTTTCTTATCAGATTTAGGTGATATTTTTAAATTCACATTTAGTTTATTGGTAAGGTTTTATTTTTCTATAAGAATTTTTTAAAATTCTTGACAAATAAGGAAAAGCTGTCATTGCTACTTGACTCTTCATCAGAGTCACAATTTCTCTCTTCCTTGATGGATTTTAGAGCAATTGACTTACACTTCCTTGATTGGAGAAGTATGTACTCATAAGTTTGGAGAGATTCAACAAGCTTTTTAATTTTTATTTTATCAATATCTTTATTTTGTTTGATTACAGTTACTTTAGGTTTAAATCCCTCAGGGAGAGATCAAAGAATTTTTCTAACTATTCTATTTTCAGGAGTTCTTTCTCCTAAATTAAATGTAGAGTTTACAATATTATTTAATTGAGTATAAAATTTGTCAAAAGTTTCATCATTCTTTATTTGGATTTCT
Source organism: Nepenthes gracilis (assembly GCA_033239525.1). Taxonomy (NCBI): domain Eukaryota; kingdom Viridiplantae; phylum Streptophyta; class Magnoliopsida; order Caryophyllales; family Nepenthaceae; genus Nepenthes; species Nepenthes gracilis. The sequence goes on from BSYO01000012.1 coordinate 16,641,143, forward strand.
TTAAATCTAGTAGTAAGTATTTATAGTTTTAAATTTTTGACAAGTTTGATACCTTTATGAGTGATTTCGAAAATATTTCATGTATTTTTAAAGTCTCGCATATCGAGATGCGTTTAAACTCTTCGGGGCATATAATCATAAAAATAGCATATAGTCCCTTACTATTCCAATTGTACAAATCAAACTCTTTTTTGGTCCATAAGAATAGAGCTTTCGGTTCATCACACATAATACTTTTGGGTGTAGTTCATCCAGTTTGGGTGGGCTCTCAATCGATTTGAAGAAGGCTCTTATATGAACATTTTAATAGGTATAGTTGCTCTCATCAAAGAAATGAGTGACAAATAGAGATCCACTTGCATACATCTAGATCGGGGGTCACGGATCAGGGTAAGACTCTGATACCAATTGAAGGGAGCTTTTCATCCCAAATTACACAAAAGTTTCGACCTTTTAATAAATTAACGGAAGCAATATGAAAAGAAATATTCAATACATATAAAGAATATTTTAATTTAGATGAATCAAAGAATAACAAATATAATAGTGAAGTAATAAGAAAAATAAAAAGATGTAATTTTTGGTGACGAAGGAAAATCTTAATAACCACAACTATCGAGTAAAATCCTTTGAACTTTAACGGTTAGGAAAAATATGTATTTTAAAAATTAACTTATAGATCGGATGGTAACGATACACTAACCTAACCAACTTACTCTCGTTACGTGATCTCTACTAAGGAACTCCTTTGATTTGCTCACGGCAATGAAATTGGACACATTTCGATTTTCACATTAATATTTCCTCACAAATCACTTCAAGCATTAAATACCACTAGAACCCCTTTTTCACACTACCAACGTCGCCAATGAAGGTAAATGGGTAGGTAGAGTTATAATGATAAAGTGAAAGTTGTCAGAAAATCGTTATCACAAGAACACAAGAATGTATTTGAAGTTTTCTCAAATGGAGCAATGATTGAAGTATGAGGATTTAGTTTTCTCTCAAAGTCGGTACTCCAGAATGCATAGGCAAGAAGTAGCACAACTGAATGAAGGAAGAAAATGTATAGGGAGGCTGAAAAAATATGCTTAAAAAATTAACCGTTGCTGCGACACTCGAGTACGGCTCGAGTGCACGGCGAGTGCGCTTAGAGTTTCAAGAGGGAAACGCATGGTTGCTCGAGTGAGAAGGCGGCGAGCTTCGAGCGCAAGATCATTGGTTTTTGGGCTCGAGTACACAACGAGCGTACAACGGGTGCAAAGTTACTGGAATTGGGGTTCGAGCGCAGATCAGGTGAGTAGCAGGCACAAGATTCCACGAATTAATAGCTACGGAAATAAGTTGATGCAATATTTTAATAAACATAACTCAACATAAACACACAACCAAATACGATCACGAAATATGTCAATACAAAAATAACCATAATATAAATAGTATTTGTTATTCTTGCATATCTTTAATATCAAATTATATATTTCTACATGTTTTAAGTTAACCCAAAACTACCCTTGCATTTTTCAAAAATAAAAGAAACTTAAGAAATTACACTATTTTTGTTTGATTTTGGCAATGGTAGTTCCTATATGTTTTTTAAAATTACAAGTTAAAATTTCTATATAATTTACGATAACCTACATGTAATATATTTAAAAAAATAAGATAAAAACTTTATATAACTTCGATGATATATCATATTGATTTCGAATTAGTGAGTTATTGTTAAACAGTGTCATGTAACTTTTATAATATTGCTACAGATAAAGAAATAAATAATTTTTACAAAACATATGTGAATAACAATGACCCAAGTTCAAATACAAATATCGTATATGTGGAGTTAAGTGATGTGATGGTACTTTTGACTATAATTAATATTGAACCAAAGATTTTAAATGTAAATTATTATTGTGGGTCTAAGGATGCTTGCAAATCTACTCGCAAAGAGAATAAGTCATTGATGTGATGATTGTTCAATATTGTAATTATATAAGATATAATTGATTGCTCTATTGATGTAATAATACATATAATTACTCTATTATGACATTGAGATTTCTCATATTCGTGTTTCATATTTATCAGATTGATTTCCTTTGTTTTTTGTATTTGTCAGTGATGTAATCTTAGTGATGAAGTAATAAACTGAACCTTCTTCCTTTTTCTATGTTAGCATTCTTTTTATTACCATTGGAAACTTGAGCAAAGCAAGTAGAGTTCGGTCCATAGACCTATCAAAGGAGATTGATGTGGCCTAAAAAAGATGCAGATTTGGATAATATATGTAGTTCTCAAACATTGCTGTTTGAAGAAACATTCGTTGGATTAAGAGTTCGTGTCTTTATAATCTTAAGGACGATTTCTTTCCTGCTATGAAATCAGTGAATTGCTGAATGAAAAACTATTACAGCATATTAGTCTAGGTTCCTTTGATAATGTTGTTTACAAATTAAAATATAATGCTGTGTGTCACTTGGCTTGAAGAAAACCTATTCCACCATGAAATGGCTATCGTAAGATGTCACTATGTCCCTTGAGATCTCAGATCTCATATTCTGTTCCTACAATTGGACTTTAGATGACATATCTTAGTCTCTGCAATCGATGGCCATTGGATTATCACATAGCCACTGCCCAAGGTCATTTAAGTAAAAATCCAAGATCCACCTCAGCAAATCAGCCACTAAGCACACAAGCACATTCAGCAATTCCTCATTGCAGTAAAAATTGGAAACCATTGAATCTTCTACGACAGTTGTGGTCAGATTTATGCCTCTTCATCCATCCATATGCTTAGCAACTGATCAAGGAGTCACAAGTCAGTGGTGAGGCTAACAATCCGTGTGATCCATTATGCAATTAATCACATATGGTGTTTTTGGTGGGAAATAGTATTGGGTTATGAGTTACTCCCATTTGGGTCTCATACCCATTTGATGTGTTGTTCAATGACATGCACAAGGACAAACGTGCACTGAATTGATCAGGAGAAAATTGTAGAGCCGTACATGTGAGCACCGATTCCAGAATGGGGTCACTTGAGGAGCACCCAAGGAACGCATGAGCATGATTTTAAATTTTCCAGCGCCTGACGTGTGTCCAAGAGGCCGCTCGTGCACCGATCACAATGGGCTCATGAGCGATGAACGCTCAAGCGCCATTACTAATGTAAATGCGCCTGACACAATTTTTGGAGTTACACTTTGTAATTTCCGTGAAAAGGGGGCATCGACTCAACAAGATATAGAGGAAAAAATGAAAGAAAAGTGAGAAGAAGAAGATTTGCTCATTCGATTGAGTTCAAATTCGAGTTATGTTCTCCACCAATCTCAAGTATGTTATTGCTAAATATTAAAAAAAACATTCTACCGATCGTATTTCTTCATTTATTTTATACTTTTTATTACTCATACTCATTTATTATAAGGAATTGTACTCTTATATTTTTGGGGTTTATATAATCGAACTTGTCACATAGTAAATATATTTTAGGACGAATAGTCTCGTAATTTTTTCCTCTTAGGGTTTTCCACGTAAAATCGTGCAATCTTTATTATTTGTAATTATTATTGGTTCATTGTGTCTTATCGATTATTTCTTCACTTTTAAGCGAAGGGTACGATTTTCAACAAATAGGCGTAACAAGTGCTAGTAAATTTTCATCTGTTTGATTTGGTTGAGTAGTATAAGAAGCTGTAACAGAATTGGCATGACGTTAAATGTCATTGAATGAATTGAATTGTCTTAATATTCCTCTCGTCTGCTCTTCCGTGGACTTGTTCCTTCTCTTGAAGTAAGTCTAATTTTTTCTTCTCTATGTCTGATTTTTCTTCTCAAAATCTATTTTATCTTCTAAATTTTGATTTCATTAGATTTTCTTCACAAATCCTGTCTTCTTCTCTCCTAATGTACTAAATCCAGATTTAACTCTCTCTTCCTATATATATAAATATATGTTACAAGGATATCATTAATGTGTAATTGAACTTATAACTAACATGGTTTTTGATATCAATGACAGATCCGATTAAAATCATTTACTTATCTTTTTATTCTGTTTCTACCATGTCATTTTTTTCACTTGTAAGATCAGAATTTATTAATAACAAAAAGTAAGAGTAATCAATATTTGAAAAAGTTTACAAATGTATTTTTTCCTTATACTTAGCTTTAGATATATAGATATTAAGTTTATGAAAGTTTATATCTACTCACATATACCTAATATTTTGTTGTCTGTTCCTAAGCTTATTATTTATATTTTGAATTTTGATGTTAAACATACCCGATATATTTTGATTTTATGATTATTACTTTTTTGAGTGTTAAATTTCTATTACAGTATATGGAGCGATTACTAAAGAGATTAAATCATAAACATCTTACAAATTAACATTGGTTTTATTTTAAATATGTGTTATGTCAAGTATAAATATCTTTAATTGAGTAGGGCATTTAATTTATCACATAAGCGCTTATTTCCTTCATATTACATGGTATTAAATATTCTAATTGATTATGTTTTGCCCCCTCCCACCAAAGAAAAACCTTAAACTCATCCTCTTGTTGCATAGGATTTGATTGTTCCCCCCCCCCTTTTTTTTTTTTGGTATTTTGTGCTTCTTTTGGGCATGGTTTTTATCTATAAGAAGGATCAACTTTATATGTTGACCAAGCAAAACCTAACTCGAGCTCTGTCTGTATTTATAGCTTCAAATAATAAATATAAAATTTATACAATGGTTGAATATTTAAATCAATTAGAACAAAAAAAGTAAGGTAAAAGGAAAAACTTAAGTATAAATAAGCTTGAAATTTAATGGCTTATATATTATATTTTTTAGTAGTTTAGCTAACACGTGAAAAAGCTCATTGTGTTAATTAAAAAAAGAACAGAAAGAATAATCTAGAACCTATAAAGGTTTATCTACCACCATTCTCATGATGTTTTATTAGAGAAAATGCACAATAACTGATTATGGATACGAGTTATTTTGTTAAATAATATTACTTAATTCATGCTGAGAATTATAAGAAAATTGATAATCACATTAAAATTAAATTGATACAGAATATAAATATATATTTAATAATATGGATTTTGTCGGGCATGAAATTGGGTTTTTTTTTTTTTTTTTGTTATTGTTATACTCTGGATATGTAAGTATATTATATTTTGCTAAGTTTCACAATTTGTAATCATGATGGATGATTATTTTGCCAAGTAAAATTATTATTTTTTCTTTTATACCATCATTTGGTTGTATTTTTTTTATATATTATTTGACATGCATGATATATTACTTATACCTAGTTATTTATAGTCATTTAGGTCTAGTTGTAGAAAAAATACATATTACCAAATAAAAATAATGTGAATATAGTAATTTTAAAAAGTATTGATGAAAGATTTTGTACTTGATAATTTGGTATACAAATTGACTATTACAAGAATTATATAGCTGACAATATGTTAGTTGAAAACTAGCCTCCTAATGGAGATATTGGCCATTAAAAGTTGCTGGTTATAGAATGTTGTGGAAGTTGAAAGATTCGGTAAGTATATATATTTGTAACATCTAATTTTTTAATTTATATTTATAATATCATAATTATATTATATTAAATTAATATAAAAAATAATTATATGATAAAAATATTTAAAAAATTATATTTTTAGAAATTATATTCAGCATATAATAGGAGTCTGATGTAGCACTTGTGTGTGTTTTTGGTAGAAGCCCTATGCCTAATAGGTGCATATGAGGCACTCGTTCGTGTTTCAGATAGAATAGGTTGGGCTTGATGTGTGCTTGATGGAATGCTTGTGAGTGCATATATTAGGGTATAGTACTTGATGAACACTTAATTGGCGCTCATATGTCAATTTGGATATTTACGTAGGAAAAAAAGGTAAAGAAGAGAGATAAATATAAGGGAAGAAGAGAAGAAAGAAGAGAAAAATAAAAGGAAAGAAATTTTGAGATTATTTTACATCAGATTTAATAAATCTTTGAATTGAGGTAAATATATTTAAACTTGTTTTTTAATGTATTATTGAAATCTTTTAATTTTTCATTTTATACTTGTTCAAATATATGTGCATGTTATCCTTCACTTTTATTTTTTAAATATTTTTTCATGCATGTATATCTTATTGAATATTTTGAGATTTTACCGGATTTTATAGAGCCTTCATCGATTGTATTTTTTTTCATATTTCAAAAAATTTTATATATTTATTATAATATCCTCTATTTGACAAAATAAGAACCATTATGTTTTAAATAATTTATATTCGAACATGTCTTTATATACTATGCATACTTGAAGAAGTTGCATATCATCCATTGGTAAAAAAAAATAGCATTTGACTTCATTTATAGGGTAAAATAAACAGTCAGTCTATGGATCCCAAGTACTAGTGTGTTAGTTTAAAGTTATTAAGAATATGAATAGTCTATTCTTCAAAATTGCCATTTGATTAGTCCGTATTAAAATCATCAGTTCTTGGTTCTTAAATTTTTATATATTTTGGTCTTTTTAAATTTCTGCATATTTTTTATACGGTCTTTCAATTTTCATGATTTATAGTTGAATTACATGTTTTGATCATGAGACACTTTTTGTATGATTTGTATGTTTTAGATTTTCATATATATATATATATATATATATTAAACAATTGTATAAAATTATCAATTTGGATCATATTTAATGAAAATTAGACATTGTAAACTTTCATATATAATTTATGATTTTCTATCTTTTATCTATTTTATTTAAATATTATATATATTTATATATTTTATTGAATGTTAGGTTTACATTTGTAAATATTTTGAAAACTCTTCCATATTAGTGGGCAGTAAATTCTTGTAAAATTTGAACAAAAAATTATTATAGACTTTTTTTTAGTTTATAATTATAGTATTACATGCTGTTTAGATTTTATATATTATACTGAAATTGTATTTTTAAATTTTACAAATTAGATTTTTGAGTTGATGTGTCCACTGAAGTTATGTACGATTTTTGCTATTACATATTTAGTATTTTGGTTATATATTTTTCCTTATAACGATTTATGGATTAAACATGTATAATATTATTTCGAGATTGAATAGGGATAACTTCGCTATTCCTATGACTGCCATGATTATATTTTATTATGTTAATTTTGATGTTAGTATGTAACATTGAAATTAGTATTCGTTATTGAATCGTGATTATTTATAAATAAATTTTATATTTGATATCATTATTATTATATATTTATATCAGAATTGTGTCATATTCAATTCGTATGATTTCTCTATAGTATTGATGTCCCTGTCATTTTTTACTCTGATGCTCTTGTTATCTTTGAAATCTTGTGTAGAAAGAAATTTGAATGAAATTGTAAACATAATTGAAATTGAAGGAATCAGAATCTAAAATTGAGATAATATGAATGATATTAGGAAGGCCCAATTTTAAACTAGAGTGAAACATCCAAATATTGATTAAGGGCATGTCGCTTTCTATTCCTTCTCTTTATCCCCAAGTAGACACATGACATACAGACTTGTTGAATGCAAGTGTTTAAGTTTCAATTGGAAATTTTAGTCATTTATTAGTTTAGTATCTCTATTTTCTTAAATGTTAAGATATTAATTATCAAATAATTAATATTACTTCTTAGTTTAAAATATAGAATGAGTGAAAACAACTTAATGAATAGGGGTAAATAAAGAATGATGGGTTGTATCAGTATAAAATTTATTATACAGATTTTACATAAGATGGTAATATCTATTCTTAATATAAATGTACTTATGGGTTTTAAATATATGACATGTTCTGTTATTAGCTAATATTTAAAAATTTACTGACAGTAAAGTATGCCACCTCCTCAAGAACCGATGAAGCCAATAGAATATCTAAAATTGTTAGTGAAAGAAAAAAAAAAGGAGAAATGAAAGTTGAGTTGATAATGAATCAAAAAATATATATCACAAACTCTTGGAATTACATGAAACTCAAATTCAATAATATGGTATCGATAATTTGATGACAGAAAAGGCTTTCACGATTATTTTTGGCTATAAATATACCTACATAAGAGAAATAGGAGAAAATTCATCACCAATTAGAAGTAACCACAATCACATAGAAGTCTTTTGCAGCAAGATGCCTATATATTTAGAAAATAATATTAATACTCGGATTAAAATTGAAAAAGAATGATAGTTAACAAAGCTACTAAATCAAAGAGAAGTTGAACTTTGTGCTAAATTATTCATTGAGTTAAAAGCTGATCTATATTTTAATATGTATTCATTAATTAAAAAAAGTTATATACATCATAAATTTCAAAGGCTATAAGTTTACAACTATCTTTTTTCTACATTTTTACTACAATTTTGTAACAAAAAATATGATAAAAATTTATGTCCATCTCTCTGTGCTTTATTTATATGTCTTGGAATACTCAGTTGTAACAATTTATTTTGTCCGAAAAAATAATCCATTTTAATATAATTTCTTCAAATATCTAACTTTTGAACAAATTTGATATTGTTCTCTAATATTCATTTCACATATTAGTTCCTTCTAACTCCTCCTCCTTTGGATCATTCCCTCCCTTATGGCCAGGAAATCAAGTTGATTTTTATTTAAAGATAGCCTTAGTTAGGCTACCACTCCGTGAGTCATCCCTCACTAATTTTCACTTTATCTTATTATCAAAAACAAAAAAGATATGTCATAATTACAATGATTCTTTCGTAATGTTATTATGAAACTATTGATTATTTATGTCAGATAAATGGGAGGTATCAAATTATTATCATTGTGTGAATTAGATTTTAAGTTGCTCTATATTTTTGTGTATATTATGCTTTCAATGATTAATAATAATTAAAAGCTTTAACTTTTTTTATATTGATCTTTTTTAGTCATATAGTATAATTTGAATGTATCAATAAATAAATTTAATGATGACAAAAAAAAAATAAATCTGATGATCTTAAGATTTAAAGGAGGTATGCATACAAATAAAAATTCAGGTTGTAAACTTTAATTTTAAATATATTATTAAACTATAAAAAATTAATATAATAATATTATTTTTTAACTTTTCATGATGTTGAAATAAATAAAGTCAGGTAGATGTGATACAATTTGGTGCATTTGGAAGAATATATAGGCAACAATATTATTTAAATTTGTTCATGATTTAAAGGTAAAATTATATATTTTTAGTGATAAAATTATTTACGACTTAATGGGTATAGTTGCTACCGATCAAAGAGGAAGGTTCGTCAAGCATTTGGCCCATATAACCAAAATAGATAGATAAGCTGTTAGTCTTATCCAGATAGTTCACTTCCTGTCCAATAACGGCACCAACTCTAACCGATCGGAATAGACAACTTTCTTCTCTTATTTAGATAGCTTAACGGACTCGATTACTAATTTAAAACCATCAGTCGAACAATATTCTCTTAACCATCCGGACGGTTCTATGGACGGTTGGTAGAGAAATCAATTGCCCCTTAAATTTCTATATATCATTCCTTTCCAACATGATGGAAAGAGAACGGACAACTAAAAGTCCAAAAAGCTAGTAATGGACTTAAGATGCTTCAAATGTATTTTCTCTTTCTCATTAAGACGCTTTCCATTAAGCGTATTTCATAAAATTATTTTATAAATATTATCACTTTACATCCTCTCTTTTCTTTTAATAAAGAAATATTATTGATTTGAGTGTCAAATGATATATTTAGGAGTGAGTCCTGCCAATCTTTTGACCGTCTATGTGTTGTATTGTGTAGGATTTAGATTTGAAACGTATGGAGACTGGACCCTCTTCTAATCGTTTAAACCAGACAAACTATTTCTTGGCTCCCTAATTTGTGTAATAATTTAAATCCGAGAATGCATTATTTGCACCTTTTGTAGGAAACGACTAAAAATATCTGACTACCACACTCCTACAAAGAACAATATGGTGAATACTCGGGCACAAGTCAACATGCTGATCAGAGACATTACCTCATGTGGCAACTGCCCTCCTATGGACAGTTGTGTGGATGATCATTCTAACCTCTGTATGCGTGCACTCGCAATGAGGATGGACGACATCTTTAAGGCTGTCTAAACCTTTTGTACACGATTGTATGAGCAGTCAAAGGGGGCTCCATCCTCAATCTTCCAAACCGCAACATCCAAACAGATGAATAGGGGGAAGAGGTACCCCACTAAGAAGACCCGTCAGCCAAATGGCCTCGGGATTCAAACTGCCTTAAACAACAAGGTCCCATCACATGTAGAGGGTCATCTAAGTTATAGGACTCGAAAGGATAGCCACGAGAAGTGAAATCCTCGTATTCCTGTGTTGATAGAGAGCCTTCATACCAAGGAGGAGCCTCTCATAGTGCGCACCCTCTGAAGGTTGTCAGCCACCCAATCTCTCATGCCACCCAGAACCCCTCGAAATCGAGGATCTTCCTCAATGAGAAGAGAATAGTAGCCCCTCATCAAATGGAAGAGAAAGTTAAAAAATATGGCAGCATGTTTTCAAAAGGAATACTAGTGGACGAACAACAAACTTGCGGTATAGTGTCCCACAGCGGATGGAAAGGTGAACAAAGTGCGCTTTATAAGCCGTGGAGACCTTTCCCTTGTAGACGTGTTTTGGGGGCGGTGGAGGCCGTCTGCCAGGAACAAAACCGTGCGGGCTAGTTTGGCTTAGGATGTGGTGAAATTTTCCGGCCCAAAGCAGATAATATCTATAAGCGGGTTGCTCGGGGATGTTACAAATGGTATCAGAGTCGGGGTCCGATTCGGTGTGCCAGCACGGACGCTGAGCTCTTAAGGAGGGTGGATTATAATGTCCCACATCGAATGGGGAGGTGAACAAAGCGTGCTTTATAAGCCGTGGAGACCTTTTCCTTGTAGATGCGTTTTGAGGGCGGTGGAGACCGTCTACCAGGAACAAAATCATATGGGTTGGTTTGGCTTGGGACACTGTGAAGTTTTCCGGCCCAAAGTGGACAATATCTACATGCGGGTTGCCTGGAGACGTTACATGCGGAGATCACCATTCACGATGAAGATCCGTACACATCCACTCCCTCACAAATTCAAGATACCGGCCTTGGATCTTTATGATGGGAATACTGATTTTATGGACCATCTTGACTATTTTCACACTCTTCTGAGCTTTCAAAACTTAAAAGAGGTAGCAATGTGTTTGTCTTTTTCCTTAACTCTCAAAGGGGATGCCCAAATTTGATTTTATCAATTTCAACCCAACTCGATTTGAACATTCCAAGATCTGGCAGATGGCTTCTTGTCACAATTCTCCTTCAGTCGAAGGGAAGAGAAGCAACATTAGCACCTTACCCACGTCAAGTAGGGGTTGAATGAAGGACTGAAGAGCTTTCTATCTCGGTTCATGACTGATACTTGAAAGATACCCAAGCTCACCAATGAGGTGACGTTGAGTGCCTTTATTTCGACCCTAGAGCCTAGGGACTTCTTTGACTATTTAGCTAATAAGGACACACAAACCTTTTAAAAGGCTAAGACCATTGCACGAGCTTACAGGGAGTTGAAGAGACCAACGAGGCAAAATAGCTAGAGCATATGGACCATTTTTGTCAGGGGACGGTGGATGAAAAGATGAAGAATGGGACCATATGGGCTCCCGTGAATCGAGGAAGCAATCGAATGTGAAGCCGATAGCACAAAGGGAGTTTAGGCCCTTGAACATGAATCTTTTAAACAACTCTCGTACCAACATCCTGATGTAAATTTGGGATGAAAAATTCTTCAAACGGCCGAAGACATTGAAGAACTCAGATGGAGGGGATCAATCAAAGTATTGTTACTACCATTGATGTGCGGGTCGCAGCACTGAAGATTGTGTTGAACACTGCAAAAGGAGATTGACGGCCTAATCCAAAAAGGTCACCTCGCCTGATTTCTACAAAGCCCCAGACAGGCTTCCAGTGGAGCAAATGGGGATGAAGCCAATCAACTAAGGAATCAAGTTGCAGCCGGGATTATCAACATAGTGACAAAGCGACCAATGTAGAATGACGCCTCAAACCAACCAAATGTAGTCTCCAGCCATAAGATACCGATAATAGGAGTTAGGGATGATGTTATTAGTTTTAGTAACAAATATATGATTCATGTATCCACTCCTCTTTTGATCGCTTGGTTGCATCTACTCTCATTTCTAATGCTGATTTGGACTATCAGTTAAAACGAGTATTTATTGATAATAAAAGTTTTAAAATTTTAATTTAACTTGATGTGTATTTCAAATTAGATTTAAATAGGAGTCAAATGAAACCTACCAAGGGACCTCTGTACGGGTTAGACAATGAGTCGATACCCGTTCAGGGAGTTGTCCAGTTAGAAGTCACGTTGGGGACTTACCCGATGATTGCCTCCAAGGCACTTTCATTCTTGGTAGTAGACCTTCCATCGGTCTACAAAGTCATCCTCAGACGTCCCTATTTGATCACTTTTAGGATAGTAATATCTATCCTACACTTAAAAATAAAGTTTCCCACTCCATACGGTGTAGGAAAGGTCCTTGACAATCCAATGATTGGGTAAACGTGTTAGTTGTCCCAAGTTACTCAGACATCCCTCGTCCAACCAATCGAGGATCTCGACTTCTGTGATGAGACCACCTTATTACAAGCCCTGTCTAGAGTATCTATAGATCAGATCCCCTTGGATCCCAGTGATCTAGAGAAGTATATTCAAATAGAAAGTTTTTTATAGAACCCCTCTGAAGTCAGCTTATCAGTTTTCTCTTGTGGAATTTTGATATTTTTACCTGGACACCTATTGACATGCCAGGAATACCGATTGGAGTGATGGTCCATAAGTTGAATCTAGATCCCAATCATAAACCTGTCCAATAGAAATAAATGAATCATTCGGTTGAGAAGCTAGTTACTATCCGTAAGAAAGTAAAAAAGCTACTCGATACTGGATTCATCAGGGAGATCTAATACCCGGACTGACTATCGAACGTAGTCCTAATCAAGAAAAGTAACGAAAAGTAGAAGATGTGCGTTGACTTCATTGATATCAGTAAAGCATATCCTAAGAATAACTTTCCGCTACCGAGGATCAACCTGCTTGTGGATTCAACGTCCGGTCATGAACTACTTGAGCTTCATTGATGCATATTCGGCCTATAACTAAATTTAGATGAGCCCAGAAGATAAGGAGTACACGTCATTCATGACTGACTAAGGGACATACTATTATAAAGTCATACCCTTTGGACTAATGAAGACCAATGCCACCTATCAGCGACATGTCAACAAGATATTCGAAGCACATATTGAACGGAATATGAAAGTGTATGTAGATAACATGGTCACCAAAAGTAGAATAACCAATGGCCATATTCATGATCTGGACAAGGTGTTCAAAATCCTCCGAACAAACTAGATGAAACTTAATCCAACTAAGTGTATGTTCGGAATGACCTCAAAAAAGTTTTTCGATTTCATCGTTTCACATCAAGGGACTGAAGTAAACTCAGAAAGATTAATGCTATCCTCAATATGAACCCACGTTGAACTGTGAAAGAAATCCAGAAGCTCACTAGGAGGTTTGCAGCGCTTTCCCGTTTCTTGCCCAAGTTAGTAGAAAGGTACTTGCTCTTTTTTAAAGCCTCAAGAGGGACGATGGCCGCCATCTTTCAATGGATGATTGACTGTAAAGTCACATTCTGAGAACTGAATGAATATCTCTCGAACCCACCACTTCTTACTCCCCCTCAAAAAGGCGAGGAGTTGTATTTATACCTTACAGTATCTGACACTGTGTTGAGCTTAGTCTTGATTTGACATTTGTCCGACCGATAATGACCTGCATATTATGTCAGTAAGGTCTTGATGGACTCAAAGAGCCGATACTCTCATACCGAAAGTATGGCTCTGACACTTATTTATTTTACCCAAAAACTCCATCCTTATTTTTAGGTGTACAAAATTATTATTTTGACTGACCAACTATTAAAAGGAATCTTGTAGAGGCTAAACATATTAGGATGACTGGTCAAATGGGCCATTGAGTTGGGTGAATTTGATATGAAGTTTTGACTAAGGCCGGCCTTGAAAGGTCAGACCCTGATAAACTTTATTATTAAAACAACAACCTCAGCTTCGAAAACCCTTGACCTCATTGAGATCAATGGTCAGTAAAGGGCTCCATATGGACCTTACACATAGATGGATCTTCAATGCAAATGGGCAGTGGTACCGACGTGGTCCTGAGAACTCCTGATTGGTCAAAAATAACGTACTCAATAACCCTCAAATTCTCAACGACCAATAATGTCACAGAGTATGATGCTTTACTTGCCGGTCTCAAATTTGCAAAAGAGTGTTTGGCCAAGAACCCAATCATCTATAGCGACTCGTAACTGGTCATCAACCAAATACAAGAAAGTTTTGAGGCTTTCAACCCTTGAATTTCCAAGTATCTCTCAAAAATTTGAAACTTAACAATGGCATTTAACAATATGGGGGTGATTCACATCCTTAGGAAAGAAAACATGAAAGCAAACTGACTAGTAAGGGCTATAGCGTTCAAAAATCCTGAGTAGTACGCACGATAAATGCATTAAGTCCTCAAAATTTTCAGCATGAATGACCTGGAGCCAAAGATAATGTACCTATTTGATACGAAAAGTTGGATGACTCCCTACAGAAGATATTTGTCTGACAGCACACTACTAGAGAACCCAGGTGATGCCAAGCACGTGAAAAGATAGCAAGCTGGTATACCATTATTGATGAAAAGTTATACCAATATAGGCACTCATCCCATACTTACATTGCCTTATACCAGAGGAAGCTGACTACACTCTGAAAAAAGTACACCTCAGCATTTGCGTATCTCATATTGAGGGTAAGAACCTAACTTTTAAACTTATGTGACAGGGTTACTATTGATCTACCATGAAGTATGACGCAATGAATTTCATAAAATGTGATAATTGTCAGATCCATTGGAACTTCACCCATCAGCCACACATAGAGCTTCAAGTGTTCCAGTCGCCCTGGCCGTTTGCATAGTGGGGGCTTGATATCATTATACGCTTACCTGTGGCATCTGGACAAAGGAAATTCATGATCGTCGGAATCGATTATTTTACAAAGTGGATCAAGACCATCCCTTTGGCTCAGATCACTAAACAAAATGTAACGGAGTTCATCCGTCATAGCATTGTATGTAGATTTGGTATTCCAGACGTTATAGTGACTAATAATGGACCCAATTTAATAGCGTGTGATTTACAAAATATTGTACTAATTTAAGAATAAGGCTAGTTCACACCTTCATTGCCTACCCGCAAACCAATGGACAAGTAGAGGTTACCAACCGTACACTATCACATGATTTAAAAATGAAGTTTAAAAGTGTTGGGGGCTCCTGGGTTGACGAACTACCATCCATATTATGGTTTTATAGGACAACGCCCAGAGAGTCAACCCGTGAGATGCCCTTTAACCTGTACTGTGGGATCGAGGCTGTCATTTTAGTAGAGGTCGACCGCCTAATCTCTTGGGTTAAATATTTTGATCCACTTAATAACTCTTAGAGGCTGTGGAAAAATCTTGATCTATTTGAAGAGGCTCAAGACATATCACATTTACGGATAGTAGCTTATTAGTAATGGATTGCCGATATTATAACAATAAGGTGAAAGCGTATCAGGTTTGAAGTGGGAGACTTAGTCCTATGAAGTATTGAAGCGATCGGTAAGAATGCCGATCAGAGCAAGTTCTCGCCCAACTGGAAAGGGCCTTTCCATGATCAACCACTTCTTCAAAATGGGGTGTACAAGTTATACACCCAAAATTGTAAACTTGTCCCTAAGATATGGAATGCTTCTCACCTAAAAAAATACTATCAATAAATGTACATTTGGCTCAAGTAAAGTTTGCATGCATCATTTGGAATGCTTGTAAAATATGTTATATTTTATTAATAAAATGATTATTTATTTGCTCTTTGTTTATATGAATGCTTGTTTGTCATTTCATAAAATTGCATGATCTAGGCTACCCTTAAATCAAGTGAGATCCCTTCACCTACTCCTCGAACCATCACTTGGTGGTTAACAAAACTCGATCATGTTACTAAATGGCCCTAACGAAATCGGATTATAAAACTTGGTCACGGCACCAAGCGGCTTTTATGAGGTCAAAGGTTAAAAACTTAAGGGGTTTCCTTAAAGTGCGAATATAAATATCTTTAATTAAAGGAGTTAGCATTGTCAGCTAACCATGGTCCAAAAATATAAGTCAAACACATGAAAATTATGATTCCCTCTGGCGTGGCCGAGGGTCAGTAGCCACAAGTGGACGATGGCTTAAACTATCTCAAGAGCCCAATAATTAAGTCTATAATGTCCGGCCAATATATATATAGATACATAAATAATAATGTGAGAGAAAAAATAGACACAATTTTCACAATATAATTTTATTCCTTTATAAAAACGTATAAGTACAAGATACAATATTTTATTCCAAGAGAGGACCATTTTGAGGCTGTAAGGTCTCCGGTAGAGGCTCCCAAAACTCCACATCGTCCCTAAGATAGTATAGCACAACCGATCTATTATGAGAGTTGGCATTCCTTGGATGAAATGTGAAAATATAAATGTTTGGAGCTACCATCTTAATAATATGTCGGCAAAGTCTGATACCATTCTAATATTTGTGCTCCATCACCTGCCTTATATCATTCAGATTGATGGAGGTTAGAAATTCATTCTCTAGTATAAAGTTTTGATCATAAAGAAGAACGTACTTCTACTTTGCCTTAGACAACTTGTGTTCAAGATGAGAAACACACTCCTCCAAGGCCATAAACTTCTCATTTTCGATATAACTTTGAGACTGGCAGTTGGCAATGGAGATAAGACGATGTGCCAGTTCTTAAAGTTGTAAAAGAAAAATAAGTTAGAAACCCCAAAATAAATAATAAAGGAACTCAAAAAAAGCTCGGCCGATATCTCAGAGAAGGATAAACTCCCTGTGAGAGCATCACTGATAGGAACCTACAAAATTTCCTGAACTTCTAGTTCTAAGGGCTCTACAACGGCCACCTTAGTCGCCTCACTAGCTCCTTCGGCAAAAACTTCCTCCCAGACCTCAAACGCTGAGGAATCAGAACCAGATGCTCTAACTGCTCCCTCGGATACTACTTCCTTATCGTCCTCGGACACAGGGACCTCCAAGCATGGCACATCTGCCATCTCAACTCTTCCCTTGGCCTCGTCCTCATCTCTAACTTCGAGCGCTATGGGCTCAGAAGAAAGTTCCTCAGCAACCTTAGCAAGAAATTTTGAAACAACCACATCTGGGATATAAGCTTCCAAAACCTCGACTTGAGGCACTTCCTTGGCCTCCCCAAACCGAGTCTCGTTGATCTAAGAAGTACCCTCAGTAAAGTTGGCAAGAAGGTCAGGCAGGGGCTCCTTGAACAGAGATGGCAGAATGGCTGACTCCTCATATGAAGTAAGGGTTAAAGCCGGGATAGGAACATCTCCTACTCTAACCTCAAGGTTGCCCATAGTAATAGACTCCGAGGACTCACAGCTTTTATCAGGTTCGATAACCCCAAACGTTTGGGCCAAAGAAGGAGTAGGAATTGGGCACATTCTCACTGACGATCTCTTTGCCCTAACTAGCTGGTCGATGGTGGGTTCATCGTCATTAGAGGAGGAGGACCTGACCCAGACCTCTTGACGTTTGGGCGCCTGGGCAAAAGGCTCACTTGTGCGTAGTGGCCTTTACTTCCTTTTCGGTTTCCTTTTTGGGGCTGACGACACAGGAGGTGCATCCGACCCCTTCAAAAGAGGTTTCCATTTGGCCTATGCTAAAGATTCAGCTAGCAGTCATTGGTTCTTTTTATTCTCATTGAAAGAGTCGACTTTTTCCTTGATGAGATTTGTCAGTGCCTTCGCCAACTCCTTCTCGTATTCAAGCACTTTGGTACCAAAAGACTCCGTAACTTGGCCCCATTCATTGGAAAGCCTCCATCCAAAGGGCATCAACAAAAAAGAAATGACCTTTCTACCTTTTAGTTGAGTCAAGGTTTCCTCACTCAACACAAATCAGAATGGAGAGAGATTGAAATCCAATTTTTCCCATGGTGGAAACGAAAAATTACCTTAACAGCCTTGGTGTCTAACACCAAACTATGGATGTGTGTAACATAGAAATTAGGTATCGGACAGCATTGGGTTACAGCCTTACAATCGGAATGTGAAAAACCGTTTTTATTTTGTATAGCTCTAGAGCCATTGGGAAACAAAACCCTCCTTTCAGATAAGTTTTGTACACAGTGATGTATCCCTCCGGCGGAGAGCAAGTTCTACCACCCACTCTAGGCAATGGATATACCAAGGAGCTCGGAATCCTATACCGAGTGCGGAGGTAATAGATATTAGCAGACGTAAAAACTGACTCGATGTCCTTAACTCCAGAAGCCATTGAAGAAGGTTAAGAAACTTGAAAAGAAGGAAGAAGACGAATGAAATTCTAAGAAAAGGAAGGGCAATGGAGTTTTAAAAGAAGTGTGGGAATAAAAGATTTCGAATGATTTAAACTAAGTTTATTGGGGTTAAAATGACGCCGTAAAAAGGAAATTTAAAAAGATGCGCCTCATCGTGACGACAATACATGTCAGCATTCTGAAGGCCGTGTAGCACATCAATCATCCGAAGTCGAAATGATAACTTGGTACAATTTCAAGAACGACAAGAGACTCAATGAAGCTCGCATTTAATACTACTGTTAGTGGCACAAACGAAGTTTGTGAGACTAGGAACCCTCATCTGGACATTTGATAAAGTTCGTCAGACTAAGAATTCTCGTCCAGCCAGTTAATGAAATCCTTCAGACTAGGAGCATGGGTTCGAAGAACTGACTATCCTTGGATATCATATTGGAAGGTTAAATATCAAACCTCCCGGCATGAGGGCTAGTGATTAGTATAGTTGCCATCGACCCAAAAGAAAGGTCTATCAAGGATTCGACCCATAATCGAATAAAGTCTCAATCAGCCCATATAACCCAAAGTGAGTAGATGAGCCCATCGATATTATTCGAACAGTTTACTTCTTATATGATAATGGAACCAACTCTAACCGGACGGAACAGGCAACTTTCTTCTCTTATCTGGATAACTTAACGGACTCAACTACCAGTTTAGAACCATTGGTTAAACAGTATTCCCTTAACCATCCGGACGATTTCATGGGCATTTGGCAAAGAAATCAACTACTCCTTAACTTTATATGTATCCTTCCTCTCCAACAGGAAGGAGGGAGAACGGATAACAAAAGACCCAAAAAGCTAGCCAGGGATAATTCTAAGATGTTTCAAGCGCAATTTCTCTCTTTCATAAAGATACTTTCCATTGAACGCATTCACAAAATTATTTTACAAAAATTCTCAGTTTACATCTTCTCTTTTTTTTCAATAAAGAAATATTACTAATTTAAATGTTAAAAAATATATCAAAGGGTGAGTTCTATCAATCTTTTGACCATTTATGTATTATGTTGCACAGGATTTAAATTCAAAGCATATAGAGATCGGACTCTCTTCTAATCGTTCAAACCAGGCAAACCATTTATTAGCTCTTCAATCTGTTTAATAATTCAGATTCAATGACGTATCACAACTAAACATATGCTTTAGTGATGCATTTATTTGATATTTGTTGCAACATTTGTAGTCACTAAAACTATATTTTAGTGACTAATTTATTTTTTGATTATTGTAGGGTATCATTTAGTGTGAAATATTTTTGGCACTAAAAAAATCTTTAGTGATAAAATAATTATTTTGTCACTAAAATTTTTATTTTAGGAACAAACTTTTAGTGACAACCTAAAATTTAAATTTTTTTACTAAATCTTTTAGTAACAAAATAACAACTAATAGCGATAAAATATTTTATCTCTAAAGATAAAAATTATTATTATAATACGTTTTGACTATTTAGATATCGGATAAAGTTATTTTAACATGATCATATCAAATATTAGATTTTTTTAAAAAAAATTAATAATTAAGAACTATCATTATAATACTAAAAATTTAGTATCAAAATAATAATATAAAAATATTATTATAATCTCTACATCTTTTTTTTTTTTTAAATGACATTAACCGTTAACAAAAACCTTATGGACATGAATCTTGTTTAGCCACTTTTTTTAAGAAATTTTTTGGAATATCTATTAAATATCTTTTAAATAGTATTAATGAGTTTGATGAAGCCTATTTTTTATGTCTTACAGGATGAATAAAATTTAAACAAAAAATTACTTAATATATTTAATTATGATAAGCCAATTATGCAAATTCGATTTGCCGTAATTTGGTTAAAAGTGTTGTTGGATCCGATATGAAGGCCCAAGAAGATTCTAAGCCCAATCTACGGAGCAACGGCGCACGTGACAAATCCAGTCCAACACCCTGGCAAGGTTTACGTGGCAGCCCATACTCGCAGCCAATGGAAATCGTTTGCAGCTTATTAATATGGCTGACGGACAACAGGGAAAACACAAATGAAGTGAGCTAATGGGAAGAAAGTTAGCGTTGACAGCCGCAACTTCCGCCGCTGCCTACAATTTCTCAGCCAACCCCAACGCAATAAGTAAACCAAGCATTGCCTGCGAAGTCCGGCAGTCTGCCTGCCACCGTAAGACGATAACTGACACGTCGGCAATTACCATCAATTGTCAGCAGTAAATAAATCCCTACAGGGGAGATTCTCGCGCTAAAGACTCCAACCAGATGAGCCATAAATTTCCTCCTTGCTTACGGAGGAAGGGGGAGAAGATCAATCAACCAATTCTCTTTGGAGAGAACAAGAGCATTTGACCTCCTATTTGTTAGTTGTGTTGTATAGGTCTCAGGTTTATAGAGACGGTGACTGGACCTACTCGAGATCATATCAGGAAGACAAGAAATTCGAAGGCTCCATAATTCGTACGATAACTGAGAATTTGGGACGCAATAAATGTGAACTCAGTTCAATTGTGTCTTAAGTTTAACTCTTTTTTTTTTTTTCTGGGTAAGTAAAGTTTAACTCATTGATCAACAAGTCCAAGTCAATTCTAATTCTAAATTTAACAAAGAAGTTGGTTTTGGTAAAGTAATACTTAATTTGTTTATAATTTACTTATACTAATTAATTATCAATAAATTAAGTTGGAATACTCATAATATATCATTTCTTAATAACTATAGTACCTAAATTTCATTTAATTTAGAATACCACTTATATAATTTTTTATTTTATTTTCATTTAAGCAGATTCAATTTCTTTTTATAACTAATATTATTTATATACCTAGTTATGTCAATATTACTAATTTAATGTAGAGAGCTAAAAATTAAAAAAAATTAAATTAAATTAAATTAATATATAGTTAAATACATAATTAATATTTCTCTCTCATTATTGTTAACTCTGCCTCCCCTTTTTTAAGTCATACCCTCGCTACTTTATTAACATGGCCTGTTACGCCTTTAGTCATGCTCATGGGTCCCTCCACCGTCGACGGCTTAAACTCCCGCCGGCACGATTTTTAGCCGTTGATTACAAAAAATTTATATACACATGCCGGCAGGGTTACGTGGGTCCCACCGCGTGCCAGAATTGGTTACGTGGGTTCCATCCTCAAACTCACAGCCCGATAAACGGTATTCAGCGGGCGCGGTCAAACGGCGCGCCGAAACGACATCGTCCGAGCCTAACTGTTAGCCTCGGGTCCGAACCAGTATTTCAAATTCATAGCCACCAACCCATAAAAGGTTATTCAAATAATTATTACAATATAATTTATAGGGACAAAATGGTCAAATGGTTTATTAAAAGAAAAACCCCAAAAACATAAAAAATGAAAATTATAAATTATATATGTATATTTATATGTTTATTTCTTTTTATTAATATCGATTTAAAGCTTAATCAGGCCTAAAATTTTTTATTTTTTATTTTTATAATTGTAATTCCTTTTGTCATTTAAATAACGGAATTGAAATTTTCACTTAATTTGTAACTTCCTTTCAATTTAATTAATATAATTAAAATTTTTATCTAATTCTAATTAAAATTAAAATTTAATATATGATTTTAATATTAAATTTCATTATGCAATCCAAAAGAAAATGTGAATATTCTCACAATTCAAAAGAAAAGGACGGGTTGCGAGTTATAATATTATATCATATATCGATAGCTATAAAATACACTAAAAATATGCCCATTACATCATAAAAAAGTATAATATAAATATTACTCACTCAAAAATAATACACAAATATAAATAAGAATATGATTTATCATATATCAATTTGTATGCTTAAAAGGCTCCATGACTCCAACTCATTCAAGAGTATAGTTTTCCGCGATTTGGGTAATTGAAACCCGAGCTATATCCTTGATGTTGTGAATCTCATATCGAGGAGATAATTTCACAATGATTACTTTACAAGTTTGATAAATTCTCTTCCCTTAGAGTGCACCTTTTGGGGAGGGCTCAGGCTCGAACAACTTGTTACAAGAACAATTGTCTTTCTTGAAACCGATTTCAACCTAGAGATTGCTATCTATGAAGAATTTGACCAAAACGACTACTGCATGCAGTTTGACTTGTTGTTGATACTGCAGAATATAGTGAAGTGTCGTAGAGTAAAAATCACCAAGTGAAATGTCGTAAAGTATAACTGTTGATATCGGTGATTGTTAAATGGAGAAGGAATATTGCGAGTCTCATATCAGGGAGGCAACTTCATAATAGTTATCTTATAAGTTGGAAGGATTCTCCTCCCCTATAGTGCACCTTTTGGGGGAGGTTCTGGTCCCAATAACTTGTACTCACAACACTCGACCTGAAGTCAAATACATGATCAATTTGACTCAATGGTTTAAAAAAATTACTAGAATTATATTCAGACAAGTTTGGTTCAAATTAGAGGATTATTAGTTTTTTTGATACTCCTATTAAAAATATTGTCTAATAGCATAAATATTTATATTAGAAAATAATAAAAAGAGGTAACCGTAAAAGTAAAAATCATAAAAGTGAAATTAAAATAAAACCCACAAAAATTACAATTTCTTAAACTGATCCTAAAAATTTGTAATATTCAGATCGAACGGTTCAACTCTGTTTAAAAATGGATGGGGCATATTTGAAGAAAATTTAATTGATATGGTCGCTGAAGAGCTTCATTCAAGATTAATTCCTCATGTTGCCTAGGCCACCAAACCCTATTGAATGCTTCAGATTAAGTCAAAAGGATTTTATAAGATCAATCAGAGCCCTCCATCTGATGTGTGACATCTACTGATATTGTTTAGTCGATATAGAAAAGAATAAGACTATTGGTATAACTGACTTTGAGTGACTTCAAAATTAAGCAAGTTCTATAAAAATGAAAATTATAAATTATATATGTATATTTATATGTTTATTTCTTTTTATTAATATCGATTTAAAGCTTAATCAGGCCTAAAATTTTTTATTTTTTATTTTTATAATTGTAATTCCTTTTGTCATTTAAATAACGGAATTGAAATTTTCACTTAATTTGTAACTTCCTTTCAATTTAATTAATATAATTAAAATTTTTATCTAATTCTAATTAAAATTAAAATTTAATATATGATTTTAATATTAAATTTCATTATGCAATCCAAAAGAAAATGTGAATATTCTCACAATTCAAAAGAAAAGGACGGGTTGCGAGTTATAATATTATATCATATATCGATAGCTATAAAATACACTAAAAATATGCCCATTACATCATAAAAAAGTATAATATAAATATTACTCACTCAAAAATAATACACAAATATAAATAAGAATATGATTTATCATATATCAATTTGTATGCTTAAAAGGCTCCATGACTCCAACTCATTCAAGAGTATAGTTTTCACGATTTGGGTAATTGAAACCCGAGCTATATCCTTGATGTTGTGAATCTCATATCGAGGAGATAATTTCACAATGATTACTTTACAAGTTTGATAAATTCTCTTCCCTTAGAGTGCACCTTTTGGGGAGGGCTCAGGCTCGAACAACTTGTTCTGGCAACAATTGTGCTCTTGTTGAAACCGATTTCAACCTAGAGATTGCTATCTATGAAGAATTTTGACCAAAAATGACTACTTGTACAGAGGCTGACCTGTTGTTGATACTTCAGAATATAGTGAAGTGTCGTAGAGTAAAAATCACCAAGTGAAATGTCGTAAAGATAACCGGTTGATATCGGTGATTGTTAAATGGAGAAGGAATATTGCGAGTCTCCATATCGGGGGGCAACTTCATAATAGTTATCTTATAAGTTGGAAGGATTCTCCTCCCCTATAGTGCACCTTTTGGGGGAGGTTCTGGTCCCAATAACTTGTACTCACAACACTCGACCTGAAGTCAAATACATGATCAATTTGACTCAATGGTTTAAAAAAAATTACTAGAATTATATTCAGACAAGTTTGGTTCAAATTAGAGGATTATTAGTTTTTGATACTCCTATTAAAAATATTGTCTAATAGCATAAATATTTATATTAGAAAATAATAAAAAGAGGTAACCGTAAAAGTAAAAATCATAAAAGTGAAATTAAAATAAAACCCACAAAAATTACAATTTCTTAAACTGATCCTAAAAATTTGTAATATTCAGATCGAACGGTTCAACTCTGTTTAAAAATGGATGGGGCATATTTGAAGAAAATTTAATTGATATGGTCGCTGAAGAGCTTCATTCAAGATTAATTCCTCATGTTGCCTAGGCCACCAAACCCTATTGAATGCTTCAGATTAAGTCAAAAGGATTTTATAAGATCAATCAGAGCCCTCCATCTGATGTGTGACATCTACTGATATTGTTTAGTCGATATAGAAAAGAATAAGACTATTGGTATAACTGACTTTGAGTGACTTCAAAATTAAGCAAGTTCTATAAAAATGAAATTAAAGACTTATAATTTACATATATTCCAAGCTTGATGAAAAATAGAAAAAGGGAATAAATCCAAGGGTATTAATTATACGGTATTTTATAATTATCTTAAAAGTATTAAGTATTTATTTATTTGTTGATTGTTAGAGACAAAAAAAAAATTTAGACCGTTTTTATTAATTTTTATTCACTGATAAATTTTTAAAATAAATAAAATTGATATGTATATGATCATATCTTGTATCACACAATGAAACAATGATAGAAGAAAATTAATATAATTCAACTAATAAAGTCACCAAACAAAAATTAATGAAGAAATTCCCCTAAAGGTATTAAATAAATGGACCTAATCAACACATTTGACAATCTCTCTTGTAGTCCATGTTAAGATTTCTGTACGGCATGCGGATAATAATGATATCAAAATAATAATTATTCATAAATAATTTAAATTTAAATAATTAAAGTCGGGTCAGAAGATACATACTAAAATATAAATAATAATATAAATTATAAGCTCACAGTAGATACAAAGATTGGTTGAACTAATTCCATCTAACCTTCAAATCATATAAGTATCTATTCCAAACCCAAAATATCTATAAAAAAATTATCTGACTAAATACCCAATACATATTACAAATTACAGTAGTATATGACAACCATTTAATTAGTATCCCAAAATACCTAATTATAGATAACTCAAAAAATATATAAATTCAGTACATAGAATTTCAATCATTTCTCAAAATTAAAAAATACAAATAAATAAAATCTTTATTAATCTTTTATCTGCATCTTACAAGTATTCACAGCCCATTAATTTAGAAGGATTAGGAAATATTTACAAATTATGAGTCAAACATTCAATAAATATATATAAATATATATAATAAATAATATATGTCCGTAAAACATATGGGGGATGAAAATTGTAAAAGAGATGTAAAATTTAAAATGTCAAACTTTTTGGTAAACATATTCTAAAATATAATTTTGTACAAATAGTTCAATACAAATACAAATATTTCACTTATACAAATTGTACGAAATCATAAGAATACCAAAATATATAATGCATCAATAAAAAAAATAAGTCTAGAAAACCATAACAAAATCTAAAAAAACTTAGAAAGTTAAAATATTTCAAGATATAAAATATGATATATGTTCAATTATGAAAAATAATGACGGGTGATTCATACATTGACTAATCCAAATGCCAAAATGATCGGTGACTCATATACTATTATTCAATACCTATAGTCAAATCATCTGCATATTATATTTTAGAGATAGGATAAACCATTACTTTTTTTACCTTTAAATAATATGTGCGTTTTTCAAGTATACCTATTATACTAAAATATATTTGAATATAAGCTGTTAATTTCTCACAATAATTCTCAAATAATAAACGAAAAACTTTATAATAAATATACAAAACTTTTTATCATCTGAAAAAACTATAAATTCAGATTAAACAATAAAATAAAATTTTTATCAAATGTTTGCATAGAAGTCACATATAAATGTTTCATAACTTTCCTTAACAATAGTTCGACATACAAATATAATCTTTCAAAATATTCACTTGTTAAGTAAAAATAAATAAAATATTTAAATATTTTATAAAATCAAACAAAACCTCAAAACGTTCGATGAAACTTACATATATGTAATTTTATTCAAAAATGGATGTAAATAGTAATTTGTATGTACAATAAAATAAGAGTCATAAATAAATCAAAAATTTTAAATAATTAACTAAAAAATTGGCTTATAAATACTTATATTAACACTTAAATTTAGCAAATTCGAAACAAAATGACTCCAAAATCACTTTCATTTTATTCTCTCCCTTTTTTTTCTTGTTTCCTTTTCTTTCTCTCTCTTCTCTCTTTTCCCTGCAAATGACTAAAAATCAATGAATGACCCTTTATATACTTAATTGGTGTATAAATATCAGACAAGCATGTATCGGGCACCATACACACACACAAAGGTACACATAAGCACCATATCAGACCACCTTATTCGCCAACAATCTATCTAAATTATATATGAGCGTTTCGTAAATGCATAATTTCTTCCTAAAACAAGTATAAGCATGGGATAAGCACCTCTTAGGCACTGAATTTAATTTTTTTTAAATTTAATTTTTTAAAAAATTTTATTATATAATTATTTTTTATATTAACCTAATATATATTAATAACAGCATCATAAATATAATAAAAAAATCAAGCATTGCTATCCATCTAAGAAATCCTTATGTGACTTGCACCTCTCTCGTGAACAAAAAGATGATTATCGATCTACTACCCACTTTTTATATATAGTGGAGACAATAAAAGTGATTAATAAAAGACTTTATAAAATCAACCCGGTTTTTTTCTCTTTTCCTTCCAAAGAAAGGAAGAATCATAAAGAATTGATATTTGCTTAGTTGTTAAATTTATCACTAATTAATCAATGCGTGATCGTTTCAATCCACTTTAGACTTTAATCATGGAAATCAAATGATTAAAACAATTTTTTCCATTTTAAAATAATTTATTTGAAAAATATATATTTAAAAAATTTGGATTCAAATGCTAGAGTAACTACGCATGCTTCTTCTTATATGGAGAAACCCACGTCCAATTTTTGCCTTTAAGGTGAAGCACTACCCATGTTTGGCTCAAAGTGAAAGGGACTCCGCCGCTGACCCTTCACACCAGCTACTAAAAACGACTTCAAGTACCAAAGAGAAAAGTCCAGCTTTAGGGCACACTTTCACTCAACACTGAAAATTAGGGACAATTTATCATATAAAAACCTCATTTTTTAAAACAATTAAGAAATAATTGAATTACTATTGAGTGTATTTAATGCAGCTCTATCATGCATTATGTAAAATATCGTTTTAACAACTAAAATCAACAGCTATCAGATCATATGATGACAACTCTATCATTAGACGTAATTATTACAGCTAAGTTACGATTGTAACTTAAGTTAGTAGAAGATAGATATTGATACAATATTAATATTATTTCATTATAATTTGAAGGTTATAGATTCAAAAATAGCTAATTTACAGTCCTCTTAAAATAAGCTGATTATCTTAATGTATTTTACTTTTTAGTAATTACGGCTCAATTTGAGATTTTAAAAATTAAAATGTGATTAACTACATGAAAAGTATAATATATTTGTTCCAAACAAACTCTCACTAGTCTTGGGCCGATGGATATCAGATAGTAAGATGTAAGAAAAAAAGACAATCTGACGTACAAACTCTGTGCTATCTATGAGTCTAAGAAAAGGTCATTTTAGGGTTAGTAGGATATCATAATGTTTGCAAATGTATTCAATTATTCTTTTATTAGGATGTATAATTTAAACTTTACATCATAGAGAAGTTGTTTTACTTATTTAAATTTCCTACTTTTATATTAGAGTTGAGTGACTATCATTGTATTAAAATCGATCATCACTTAAATTATACTAAACTGAGTATTACAATTACAATAACTTTGTAATTATAACTGAAAATTAAATTACTAAATAATAATTATTATTAAATTATTATTTAAATTTATTTCACATAATAATAATTATTTATTTATTTAACCTTTAATATTTACCGTTGACCGTATAATTATACCGAATATTTTGGTTCACTTCAACACCTTCCTTCTATATCGGGAGGTTCGGGATTAGCTTTGGGTATACCTTTTGAGAACGGAAATCTGCGAAGAGAGGCAGAGAGAGAGAGAGAGAGAGAGAGAGAGAGAACAGGAGCAGAAGGAAGAAAGCGAGCGAAGGAGAAAGGAGGAGAACAACAATGGTGGATTGGAATGTCGGAAAATAAAGAAATAAACAATATAAATAACTTTTTCATCTCTCTACATTCTATAACTTCTCGTTCCCGTGTTTATCTCTCTCTTCAAGACTTCATTGTCCATTCCTCGACAATATTGGCTTCCTTCCCGAACAATCTCAACTATATGTTCTTTCGCTCCTGGACAAAATTCCTCATTCATTTTGTTCAAAGTGAATTATTCTCTTTTCCTGTCGGACAAAATTCCTTTAATTTCTTTTTTTTTATTCAATTTATTCAAATTGATTTTTATTCGGATGAATTCGTAAATAATTGCGTTAAATCTGGATGAGCCTTAAATTTGAAGGATTTGATCATCGGCGTCAAAGTGATTTAAAAATCTTGAATTTTGCAATTTTGTCAAAACGGCTAAGTTTTTCTGATGATACAAATGTCGGCGGAGGGAATGTTTTCATTTTCCATGGCATCTATGGTTGAAGATATCATCAGAGAACACGGAAGCCGATTGAGCGACACCGATTTGGCATCGAGAAAAGCTGAGGAAGCTTGTATGATTTTTTTGGCTTTCTTGAACCTCTGACTATCATCCTTCATTTATTTTCTCTTTGTTTCTTGAATGCTTTCAACGCAGTTATCGCGCTTTTATTCGAAATTGATAATCCAAATACAAAAACTACGGAGTACAGTCGGTTCTGCCTATATTATTCAAGTTTCACAGGAGGACTTTGAAGAGCGGCATATTAGTTTTCATGATACAGATTATCTGAAACTGAAGTTTAAAAAATCAGATATAACTTTTTCTTCTAAGTAACAATTTTCATGCGTTTCATTCCCCGGTACATTATTAGGCGGCATTGATTATTTGATTGCCGTAATAGATATTGAAGGCTGGTTTCCTCCTTATTCTGGAGTTTACATTGGCGTTTATATAATGATATCCTTAACAATTTAGTTCTATGAGACAAGATATTTATCTGTTAATCATGCAAATGTATTAGATAAAATTTGTTGTTCCTACATTCAGTTTAAAATAGAGAAACTAACGGGAACACTTCGATATATAGACCTTAGAAGATACAAAGCCGCTGGGTGGCTAAGAAAGACGGTGGGAGTTGTTGCAGCCAAAGATTTGCCTGCCGAGCCTTCTGAAGAAGACTTCAGGATTGGTTTGAGAAGCGGGATAATTCTTTGCAATGTTCTCAACAAGGTTCAGCCGGGGGCTGTGCCAAAGGTATGTCCCCCCTTCTTACATTACATCTACTCTCAATAATCTTTGCAGTTAGCATTTTAGAATCTCTTGGGTGCATTTTGTATGTGACCTATTGCGTAGGTGGTTGAAGCTCCAAATGATTCAGTTGTTATCCCTGATGGGGCAGCTTTAATGGCCTATCAGTACTTTGAGAATGTCAGGAATTTCATGGTTGCTATGGAGGAAATGGGACTTCCCACTTTCGAGGCCTCTGATTTGGAGCAGGTTTGTAACACTGCATCATGCTAGCTGTAAAAGAGAACATAGTCATTTAAAGCACAAGGGCGTTTTAAAGCAAGAGGATCTTTATCATATTATTTGCGTCATGGTATGCGAATCTGACACGTGCTATTTTGTATCATTCCCATGTAATCTTGCGTTAGTGGTAAATGAATCAAAATGATCCAGTGAATGGTAAAGATTGTGATAGAATTATACTTCTGTTTCTCTTTCTTTGACTTTGCCTTTTCTTGTATGTGAATGTGATTTTCAGGGTGGGAAAACTGCAAGGATTGTGAATTGTGTTCTGGCATTGAAATCGTATAGTGAATGGAAACAAGGAGGAGGGTGTGGGTTATGGAAATATGGTGGCAATGTCAAACCAACAAGCAATAGCGGAAAGCCTTTTATACGGAAGAACTCCGAACCATTTATGACTCTGATTTCAAGGAACTCATCTGTCAGTGAGGAATCTTTAGAGGCTTTGACCAATGATGGTGATCCTAGCATTGATTTTAGTTATATGGTCAGTGGTTTTCATTTTCTTAGGAATTTATAATGTGTCTGGTGTGTTGATTGCAAGAATAGCTAATGTCAGTGCCAATTGCCTTTTTTTTCTCCTCTACACAGAACAACACCCAATCTTTAAATGTGCTCATCCGCTCATTGGTTTCAGATAAGAAGCAAGAAGAAATCCCATCTGTAAGCCTTTTTTTTAAAGCTATTGTAATTGTTTAACAAGAGGCTGCCCAATTCCATGCATATTAGTTGAAGGTGGCTATCTATGTTACTGACAGTATTTAATGCTATGCATTTCTGCTTTCTTTAAAGTTCACAGTAGATTGAGCATGGTTTTGATTTTAACTCAAATCATTGATTGAAATCAAGATCATATGACTTTTCCTATGTGTTTTGTGATATGAAAAAGCTTCACCTACTGACATTGATCAATGATACATGGGCTCAAGGGTCTGCATAGGTGGTGTCATTTTTGGCCTGAACTTGTCGCTGTTGTATACATAATAACTACTTCCGATTATATGATCAAATATCTGAAAGTAACTAACAGCTCTTATGCTTATTTCAGATTATTGAATCCATGCTAAATAATCTAATGAAGGAATTTGAGCATCGCCTAGCACGTCAAAACGTACCTGTAAGTAGCTATATTTTAACATGAAGGTGCTAGAGTCTTTCTTTCAAAAGTTTGTGATGTTATAAGTCAAATTTTGGGACTGTGAAGAATCCTTCAATGTCGTGTCATTGTCTAGATTGTTATTCCTGTAATGGTAAAGCTTTTGTTGAGAGAAAAAATGAAATATATATTCTATCTTTTTGTAATTTCACAGGTGAAAACAATTTCAACTGTTATGCCTGTCTCTAGTATGAGCAAGCCTATTGTATTCTCCGAAGAAATACAGGTGAAATTTATATTGCATCCTTTGATATAGGCAATGCTGCTATGAATTATCCCCTTTTTGCGAATCTTCACCTCACTTTGGGGACACCTTTGTTCTTGTGATGAAATCACCAAGAAGGTTGAGAAGACACGTGCAATAGAAAGAGAGGAAAATGATGACCAGCCATGTGTTTGTGATTTAGAATTGGAGACCCATGCTCACGAGCAACAGAGGCTGTCTGGGCAACAGCAAACAGAGCACAGCCTGCTTGAGCACCAGCGAAAAAAGAAGATGATGCTTCAGCAATGGCAAAAAAAGCAGAGATTGCTTGAGAAACAGCAAAGAGACATCCAGGTAACTCTAAACAATCTCAGAGAAACCACAAAATAATTGACTTGTCGTTGCATCTCTGGAATTGCTTTAATCTTCTGTTAACTGCTGATATTTCTAGGCAGTGAAACATGATATCCATTCCACAAGAGAGAATATGCAAGTACTGCAAATGGCATACCAGGAAGAGCTCGATCACTTAGGTATACTACATTTCAAAATTTTCATCTTTCTTAGGAGCTTATTATTGGGGCAATGATTACGTAACTCCATTGGCATTCAGGCAAACACCTACACAGCCTAGCTTATGCAGCCTCGGGATACCAAAAAGTTCTCGAGGAAAACCGCAAGTTGTACAATCAAGTTCAAGACCTTAAAGGTAATGTTTCCTGCCATAAAATCTGGTTTTATCTCATCACAAAATATTGCTGTTAATTAACAAAATTTGAAGCTTTTTCCTGTTTCTTTTGTTTAAATAGGAAACATTAGAGTATATTGTAGAGTGCGGCCTGTCTTACAAGGACAGTCGAGCCACTCTAGCACTGTGGATGACATTGAAGAAGGAAATATCACAGTTATTGTTCCATCAAAAAATGGAAAAGTGGGGAAGAAATCATTCAATTTCAACAGAGTCTTTGGGCCTTCTGCAACACAAGGTATCTGAGATCCGTATTTAATTTCTGATTAATGTCCATAACTGTTTCTAGTCTTTCCAACCTTTTATTTTTGTTTTTGCAGAGGAGGTATTTTCAGATACACAGCCTCTTGTTCGGTCCATTCTTGATGGTTACAATGTCTGTATCTTTGCATATGGTCAGACAGGATCAGGGAAAACATATACTATGGTAATCTGGAGACGAAATTGAATCCATTCCATTTGATGTGACAGTATACACAATAATCATCTTATCTACTCGTAGTTTCTTTGGTCCATGGTACTGATCATGCTGATCATTTGGTCATTTTTCAGACTGGACCCGACGACCTCTCGGAGGAAACTTTTGGCGTAAACTACAGGTCATTGAATGACTTATTTCTTCTAGCAGAACAAAGAAAAGACACCATTAGCTATGATGTTTCTGTTCAGATGACGGAGATATACAATGAGACAGTCAGAGATCTCCTAGTAACAGATGGCTCAAACAAAAAATATCCTTTAAGACATTTTTTGTTTCTTTGTGGTCCTTTTTCTAGATTTGAATGGCTAATCAGGAATGCAATTTCTTAACTTCTAAATACATTAGAAATCCGTAACAGTTCTCAGAATGGAATAAATGTGCCAGATGCTAATATGCTACCTGTTTTGTCAACATCTGATGTTGTTAGTCTGATGAAACTTGGACAGAAGAATCGTGCAGTGAGTGCCACTGCCCTCAATGATCATAGTAGTCGTTCTCACAGGTATATTTATAACCTTTTTTTTTCTTTTTTAAAGGGTGAACATAATTTTTTATATATTTACTAGCAGTTTATTTTTATTTGCATGAAATTATATTTTTTAAACTCATGAACTCGTCTTCAGCTGTCTGACAGTTCATGTTCAAGGAAAAGACCTGACATCCGGTGCTATTCTTCATGGATGTATGCATTTGGTTGACCTGGCTGGAAGTGAAAGGGTTGACAAATCAGAGGTTACAGGGGACAGATTGAAGGAGGCACAGCATATTAACAAGTCTCTTTCTGCTTTAGGAGATGTGATTGCTTCTCTTGCTCAGAAAAACACGCATGTACCATATAGGAACAGTAAACTCACACAATTGCTCCAAGATGCACTTGGTAAATCAACTAGTATTATCAATGACGTTTTGGTGGTTGATTTACAATGAGCTTAGTTGCATTTCTGTTCATCTAATCTGTTAGGAGGGCATGCAAAGACACTGATGTTTGTTCACATAAGCCCGGAGCCAGATTCTATTGGAGAAACACTTAGTACCCTCAAATTTGCTGAGCGTGTTTCTACAGTGGAGCTTGGTTCTGCACGAGTTAACAGGGAGATGGGGGATGTCAAAGAACTAAAAGAGCAGGTGTTCACCTCTTAATAACTTCTCATTTTGGCCAGTAATTTAAATCATGCCCCTTCGTTTCATAAGAAAGTATTAATCTTGCGTGCTGGCTTTTAGGCTAATTACTGCTCCAAAAGTGCTCTCAATTTCATTTTGTGTTTTTTTCTGCAAAATTTCACTTTGCAGTGTTGTTTAACAAATTTCCTGGCTTTCTACTAGATTGCTAGTCTTAAGGCAGCTTTAGCCAAAAAGGAGGAAGAAATGGAGCATCTTTCTAGTTCTGTATTGTCCAGCAGCCCCGAGAGTCTCAGAGTGAAGTCGACCTCATCTTCACCCTCACATCCGCAATGGAGGCCTGTCAGAGACACATTGGGTGGTCGTCGGCATCCAATCGATGATGTAGGTAACATCAAGGTATGCTTCTTAAACAGGAAGGATGTATTGTCTATGCATTCATATAATAAACTCCAAAGGATGGAATTATTGTTTTATTTTATGAATATGGGTTGCAGGTAAAGAACAGCTCTGTAATGGAACCAAGAAGGAGAAGCTTGGATCCCCAATATATATTGACCGATTCGCCTCCTTGTCCAACCTTTAATGGCCATAAGGAAGATGAGAAAGATGTAGGTTCAGGTGATTGGATTGATAAGGTCCTTGTGAAGCCAGATACCCGAGATAAACAGAGGTCATATGTAAATTTTGAAGAAAATTATCAGCAAGTTCTGCCTTGTGATACCTTAAAGAACCCATCAAATGGATTTGTATTAAACAAAAATGACAGTGAAGTCTGTGATATGCAGAGGAGCAGTATTGAGCCAGCCACAGCTGATGATTCGAATGAGATTGACAATTCGAATGAGCTTGACATTGCAACCATTGATTCTTCTGAGCTAGACTTTCTAGTGCAAGTAAGTCTTCCAAGAGTTTCCAGTCTGCCAAATGGGCTGGGGTCAAAGACCAAGAATCCTCAACCAAAGTCAGCAAAAACCCCAGAAATGAGGTAAACTTTTTCATTATTTTTAGAAACCGTACAAAACAGGGTGTCCATATATTCCTCATTCACCTAATATTTTCTCTTACCCATGCAAAAAAAAAAAAAATGTGACTGAATTGTGGTTATTTTCTGTGCTAGGACTTTGATCCCTGCACCGCCATCACGGAGGCTTTCCTATAGGAATGGCGTGCTTTCAATTAAGAATGGAAAGCTGCCTGTTTATGTGAAGAAGAAAACCGGGGACTCAGGGATTTAGCCATCAACAAAATACAAATTCTGCATTTTTGTGATCTTGATTTCTGTATAGTTAGAAATAGAAGGATGGGGAATGAGAGTGAGATTCTTCATGTAAAAGGCAACAGTTCTAGTTGCCTGTATCTTCAGTAGTGGTTTCTAGTAATTTTCAACCTCACAAATAGAATCTCTCTCTCTCTCTCTCTCTCTCTGTGTTTTGTTCACATGGGTGCTCGTTCATTTGCTTTTTCCTATTCCCCTATTTTGTAGACGGGTTTTCTTCCTCTTCTTTTTCAGAGATTTTGATGTATCCTCTCTCAGGAAAGAGAAATGAGAAGTGCATGAAGAAGGTACATATGACCAAGTTATCTGTTCTGTAAATCAGAAGTTCGATTGATGTTACATTTACATTTGAATGTGAAGCAGCGATAGATACAATTTTGATGAGTTGAACAACACATGCACTCTCCCTACCTTCAAGTCTTCTTTTGACGCGCTCAGATAGCATTTCGACTTTCTTGCTACGGAGTAAAGGTTTGATTTGCTCGAATTATTCCCATAACTATTGGGCCTGAACTTTCTATTCAATTAATTGTTGAATCTTAAAGCACGATTGTCAAAGAGCTCCTGGGAATCCATTGACATAATTTTCAGTTCTTCCAGAAATCTTCTGTTCTCTATGCAAGTTATGAGATAGAATTTAAGTTCATCATAGCATGTAGTGTGCATATTGTTTATGCTAAAGGGAGCTAATTTCTTGTTTTGTAGATATTGGATGGGCATAATGGCATTTCAGCAGCTACGTTTGTGAAGGAGAATGTGTTGAGTATATATTGAGTGCAATTCCAAAGGTGTCAGTAGGAAAGAGGGCTTAAATCCCAACCTCACATTCCGATTTGAGGATTTCTCATAACTGATATGTGTGGCTGCAAAAAGGTGAGCCCCCTGATTCAATTTTGACTTCAGTCTAGAAGAATATTCAATTATAGATAAAAATATTAATTTTAATATCAATATCGGTAGTGGTCATATCAGTATTAAACATATTCGATAATACATCTCAGTATTGGATATCTTAGATAACATTTATCAGTATCGAATAATATCAAAAATTTTTTAAAAAAAAATTATAAACTGAAAGATCTTACGACTGATATATTACAATATTTTATCGATACATAAATATATCGCGATATGATTATGATATCGAAAAATATTTATATCAGAAGGCCGAATACTAATATTTTTTTGTTGATATTTGCATCTATTGCATTAGTGTTCTCCCTTAGCGGTTTTGTATTGAGCATGTGAAACTTCGTGACAATAGTGACTTTTTGCCATGACTCATAGATTGACTGACAGTAAATCCATGTAGCCTAGTAATAGAGAAAAGAGCAGCTAGCTTTTTTCTCATATGGTTTATTCTGTCTATGCAAAAATCTGTCGCCTCTCCTAAATTCATTAAATGTATCGAACATTAGTGGTTTGAATTCTTCTTATAGCCTTTATGGATTGAAGCCTAAGGCGCTATTTCACAAAAGGTACATTTAATTACTACAGAACTCATAAAGGAGTTGTGGATATTGTTATTTGAATATCAATCTAGTTATCAACTCCATGTGCCACTGTCGATGTTTCTAAGGCCGACCTTTGCCTTACATGGACTAGCACCTGTATACAGTGCCAGTCACACGTTTAACATAGCGTTCGAGCTCTTGTACCTTTCATTTCTGAAAGATAATGCATAAGAGAGGAGCTTCGATGTTACTTTTGACCGAGGAGAGGCAGATTTAGAAAAAATTTAGTAGGATTAATATGTAATGTGTATTACATATTTATTATTTTATA
This sequence comes from Nepenthes gracilis, assembly GCA_033239525.1. Classification (NCBI taxonomy): domain Eukaryota; kingdom Viridiplantae; phylum Streptophyta; class Magnoliopsida; order Caryophyllales; family Nepenthaceae; genus Nepenthes; species Nepenthes gracilis. Next base: position 16,678,300 of record BSYO01000012.1, read on the forward strand.
AAATAAAAAAAATACAAGCTAAATAATTAAATATAAAAAAAATTGATAGATATTTATTTAATAAAAATTACAATTGTTCAAGCCAAGATAATATAAAAAAAACTATTTCACTAGTGATTCATTGATGGCTCCACAGGAGTTGCGATGTGCTGTCCGTACAATGCTATATGGTAGTTGTTAGATTTTTATCCAATGGCACTTCTTAACCCTTTTATTTAAAATATTATTTTTTTAATAACAAATGAAAGATGCCGTTAGATTTTCATCTGATAGCTATTATACGGCGTCGTACGAGCAAAACATTGCAACGCCCCTCTATTCATTCATTGAGATAGATAGAAGGAGACTTTGATGTGCGTACATACTTAATTTGTCCAAAGGAGTTATGCCTAATGTATACATGATGAGCGCTCATGCGTCAACACTGCTATAAAAGCTCTGACGTGATTTTAAGGTATTGAATGTGTAAATTACAAGTTTTGAATTTTAAATTTAATCAAGATTAATTAAATTAAAATACATAAAGTTGATATTAAAGAAAGAAAAATTGGTCACCTGATGCACGTACATGCGTGTCCTGGGCAATGAAGTCTTGCTTGACAGACACCCAACCAGAGTTCGAATGCACTTTCAAATGTATCCGTGCTCGATATATGACCGAGGAACACTCGAGCGGGTGAGATAGAATGCCAACACCTGGCGTGCGCACATACATGACTTGGGTAGTGAGGTCACGCCTAATAAATACTTAATCGAAATTCGAGCATACTTTCCAATGTATTCGGGTTCAATATACACCCAAGAAATACTCGAGCACGCTAAGACAGAATGCCAGTGCCTGACGTGTATCTGACTTGCATATGATGCAATGCTCATAAGCCACTGTCTTTGGCTGCAATGCTTGATATACGTCCGATGGGTGCTCATGCGCTAAGTCTGGTATATAAGTCATATTCGATTAATTTTTTATTATTTTTTATTAAATTTTGAGATATGAGAGAGAAAAAAAAGAGAGACAAGGAAAGAGGAAGCTAAAGAAAGGCTTTTGAAATCAATCCAAGTAAGATTTTTAAAAATTTAGAATTAAGGCCAGTGTATCCCAAATCTTCATTTATTGCTAATTTCTTCTTACTTCTTAGAATATTTTTTATTTTAAATATTTATATATGTCATAATTTCATAGTTAAAGGGTCTATAATTGGTATGCATGTGATCCTATTTCTGGTCCATGAACTTTTTGTAAAACTTTATACTTTTATTCCATATATATTATATTTCCTAGTTGATTTTCTGCAATATTGACCAGCTATAACTTTATATCTTATTTCAATGTTCATACATATTGTGATTTCATATATAAAATGTTGGTACTTCATATGTATAAATTCACATCCCATTTTCTCTATAAATTTTATAAAACTTATGCTGTTATTGTACATACATTATATTTATCAAAAAATCTCTCTATTAATATTCAAACATGTTCAGAATTATCTTTTCAATGCTTTTATATGCCTTACATGTCTTGAATTTACTATAAACTATCCCTGCATGTCTTAGAATTGGAAAAAGAAATTCCTACATAGATTTTATACACTGCATGACGAGAAATTTAAAAAAATTTTAAAAAAAACTCTACAATTTATTAATGAATTAAAAATATTTTCTTCGGAATGAAAAAATATATAGATTATGTGAAATTTGTGTAAAGTTTTCCTTTGTCTATGTATTAAATCATTATAAGAAATCTAACGATTGTATATTATTACATATCTTAATATATTATAGTAGTGATTGATATTCGAATATATTATCCGTAGATAAAAACAACATTTAACCTTATCTATGGGGTTACATATACGACAGCTCACTTACAAGTCTTGAATAATAGCGTAAAATCTTTTGTTGTATAAAAATAAATATAAGCGAATTTTAATTATTCACTCCCCTAGTTAGTAAAGTCCTATTGACCCTTGGTCCATAAGAATTATATGATATTACATAGCACGATCGACTTAGACCCAGATAAAAAAATTTGAAAATTGTGCATAATTATTATAAAAATACATGTCATTACATCTGAATTTGACCTACCATTCTTTCGGCATGTTTTTAATACAAATTATATACCTTATTAATTTTTGACTCACTTTTACATTTATTTTTACTAACTCCCTTTATATTAGCAAGTTCAGGCATTTGCAAGTAAGGATCATGAATGAAGAGCTGATTCGAAGAGAAATTAGTTTAGGATTTTATAAAAATTTGATATTATATTTAGTTTTTAAGTAGTAGTTTATGATGTTTATGTTATTATGGGTAGTGGCATTTATATAAAAGATGATATGATTGCAAGAACTAGTTTAAATTTTATTTTAGTTATGATTAATTAAGTCAAAATAATTAAGATTGAGATCAAAAAAGAAAGAAAATTGAATTAAAAGTTAATTTTAGACCGGGTTATTATGAATTGATAGATACTTGGCTAGCGCTCGATGTGCGCCCATGCGTATTCTGGACGGGGAGGTCACGCCTATTCATTACCTAAGTAGAACTCAAGCACGCTTTTCTATCTACTCATGTTTGATATGCGCTCAAGGGACGATCGAACGCGTTAAAATTGAATGTCAATGCCTGATATGCACTCGAGGCAATGCTCATGCGCTACCATGTTTGGCTGTGGTGCCTAACGTGTGCCCGACAAGCGCTGGTGCGCCACTCTGCTATATAAGTCACATCCAGTTGATTTTTAATTATTTTTTATTAGAATTTGAGAAAAGAGAAAGAAGAAGAGAGAGAATGAAAGAAGCTAAAAAGACCAAATTAAAGTGGATCAAAGAAAAAATTTAATAATTTAGAGTTAAGGTAAGCGTACTCCAAACTTTCCTTCCCTTGTTGCTAATTTTTTTCAATTTTATTAAGTATTTATTGTTTTAAATGCTTATATATAATACATTTTCGTAGCTAAAATATTTATAACTCATATGTATAGATTCTCACTCTCACTTTTTACTATCTTTATGAAAATTATATTTTTAATTCATATATATTAATTTGGCAAACTATTTTTCTACAAGTATGTTTGCGCATATATTGATAATCTAGTTTAATACTTTAATATAATATGAATTTCGTATATAATATTCTTGCATATTTATAATTATTAAGTATATGTCCTGTATGTTCTATAATTTCATGAATTTGCTCCTACATGTATGATATTTGAACCGAAATGTTGAATTCTCATAATGAAGCTAATTTTTTTTTGTAATTTTGTTTGAAAAACTGATAACATGACATTACATATTTTAAATAATGTATGTTTAAATTTTTGCACTTTATAAGAAATCAAGAAAATAAAAAATATTTATAATTTGTTAAAAAATTTAAAATATTTTCTCTAGAATGAAAAAAATATATAGACTATGAGAAATTATGTAAAATTTTTATATGACTAAATATCGAATATTTGTACTAAGTTTAGTGGGTAATACATTATATCATACCTTAGTTTATTATAACGGTGATCGAAATTCGAACTTATCATCAGTGGATAAAAATGGCGTTTGGCTTCATTTATAGTGTAATATATATGACAATCCACCTAAAAGTCTTAATTAGTAGTATGAGATCTTTGGTTGTGTAAAAATAAATATAACTCGAGTTTTGATTATTTGCTCCATTGATCAATAAAGCCCTACTTGCCTTTGATCCCTAAGAAATGACATATTGAGTATAAATTTATATGGCATATTTTGACTATGTATTGAAAAAATAAATTAAAAGTTGTACATATTAGTGTGAAAATTCAAGGCTTTACTTCATAAATTGAACAATGATTTTTTTGATATATTTTAATATAAATTATATGTTAAATTATACAAATTTATATGCCCAAAGAAATTAGAATTAGAAATGTTAAATTTGATAATTATTTAATTTCTAAACAGTAACGTAGAATGATTATGATATTCAATTGATGAATTATAAATTATAATATTGATGTTTACTTTCAATTATGGTTATTTAGATACTCTAATTTCATTTAGACATAACTCCATTATATATTATCCAAAGTCTTGTTATAGTTAGTGTTCTGACCACTTAATGGCATGAAAAATTTCATGTATTGTAGTTAGATTATATTATTTTTATTTTGATCGGTCGAGGTATCGACGTGCAGTTTACGTCTATCCTTATTCGGATTGATAATTTTTAATGTATTAATATTCTTAATTATTAATGATGAGATCGGATTTTGGAACGTGACAATAATTATATGGATGTAGTTAACTCTGATTATAATTCAAACATAACTCCTTACACATTTTGATGTAATGCAGTTTGTTTTTTAGTTACATGTTGATGTGACATTTTGGATAGTTTCATTAGGTCATCTATTATATTTATGAAAAATTGCGTTGGTTATGATGTTGACGTGAAACTTACGACCGGTTTTTTTTGGGTTGGTACCTAATAACTTAAGTAATTAGCATTTATGGATTAATTTTATTAATTAATGTCCAAATAATATTTTGGAACGTGACAGAATGCAAAAATTTTGAGTCATTTTTAAGTAGTGAAATAGAGATAAATAAGAGAAAGAGAAAAATAAAGAAGATAAAAATTCACTCATCTATTTAATTTCAAATTGTGTTTCATCCTCTACCTACCTTGACTATATTGAATATGTTATTTAGAAGAATATTTTACTAGTCATTTTCTTCTCATTTGATATTGTATTTTCTATTATTTGAATCTTTCATTATAAGGTATTATATTATTGTGTTTTGAAAGTTTTTATAACTGGACTCATAATATAGTAAATATTTTCAAATTTATAATCCCATATTTTTGTTCTCATTTTTTAAATGATTTTTTTACGTAAAATAATATACCTTGTTATTGTGGTTATCGTTGTATTATCATGTATTATCATTTTACTTCCTCATAAGTCCAAACAAAGAGTTCGAAAACAATCATTGTAGAGATGATTTTCAACTTTGTAAATAAAATTTGGTGATAAGAACCCAACAAGTGATATCAAATATTTTGAATCATTGTGTTAAATTTGTTTGGATTGATGGAGGGCGGTAGCAAAATGATTCATTTGAACTATACGAACTTTGACATATGTATGAGTAATATGAAAGATTTATCATTCGTTAAAGTAATGCCTCTTCCGATTTTTGCTATCCGAAAACCAAAATCAAAATTTGACAAAAATTAAGTTTTTGAATATGAAACTTTGTGGGTATATTTGGTAGTTTGTTGACTATAACATCTATAATCACATTCACAATAAAAAAAACATATAAAAGCATTATAGGAGAAACTCAAAATACTTTATACTTCAAGAATAAGTAACAATAAGTTGTATCATTTGATGAAATTGATATAAATAAAGTACCAAGAAAGTAGTTCTATAACTGATCATCTCGACGAGTTTCGGGTTAATATCAACTACTTGAATAGTATGAGTATCAAATTCAATAGTTAATTACTAGTCTTGGGGTTATTAAGCACAAAACTAGATTTGTGAGAGGTTATTTGTGTTATCATTGTCAACACTACTCCTAGAGGTGTGGTGACCTTGAAGATATTTAAGGGTGTGGTCTTCAATAAAAATATGAGAAGGAGGTTCCAAGGCTCCACCTCCTCACATTCTTAAGCACTAGTCTCGGAGTCACTAAGAATATATAAGGGGAGATGTCCTAAATCGGGTGAAAAGAGTTAGATGAAATCAAACTTGACGTATCAAAACTTCAAATGCACCATTGTAGGAATAAAGGCCACAGCAATAAGTATTACTATGAATAGAAACATAAGAAGAAAGATGTGGCAAAATGGAGGCCAATAAGTTTTGAGACAATGAGAGAGTTTCAGTTGCTACCAAATCCAATCTTCTTATTATATATGAAGAAGATGTAATTACTATGACCAATTGTGAGATAAGTTGGGTGATCAATAGTAATATATTGCTCTACGTGATATCTAAAACAAAATTATTCGCATCTTATACTCCCAATGATTTCGGAGTATTGAAGATATATAATGACAAATTGTCTAGGATCATAGATTGCCGTGGCATGTATTTGACCGTTGGTAACAGTACAAAGTTAGTTTAGAGGGATACACGATATGTCCCTAATATTCAGTTAGATCTTATTTCTGCTGGCAAGCATGATGACTAGGGTTCTACAACACATTCTACGAAAGCTCATGAAAACTCATTAGAAACTCTTTAGTGGTGACACGTGAGAAAAAACTTTTAACTTCTATGTGTTGCAAGTCTCGGTCTCAAATAGAGACGTAAATGTTGCCACAAGTAACAAGTGTTTCAATTTATGGTATAAACACCTTAGCCATGTGAGTGATAAGGGCTCAATTTCTCAGCAAGGAAGAATCTTCTTCTAGGTGTGAAGGAGACAAAATTAAAGACGTGTCCTCATTATATAGTCAAAAAGTAATAAAAAGTTTTATTTTATGAAAACTTATCTATAAAGAATGTGGTTCATTTTCAGCTCTTACATACCGACATCTATAAAGTTTCAAGATGGCGATGGGTTTCCTCACATAATCATGTGAAAAAGTTTATTAGGTTTTTAATTGCTCCCTTGTAAGACTCATACCCGTTAACATGTCATCAAATAGTACACTCAATATTGTGTAAATATTTACTCATGTGGAGTTTTTTAGTTGCGTATAATGGTTGCATGTGTCAATATAAGTAAGATTTTAGCACCCGATACTCTCCTAAGGAGCACATGTGCTTGCTTTGCCTAGAGAAGTCAAGTTTGACATGCACTTGAGTGATGCATGTATTTGTTTAGAGAGGTTACGCCTAATACATGCACGATTGGCACTCATGTGCCGCCATTGAAGTAAAAGCTCCTTCATAATTTTAGGGCATTGAATACAAAAATTTTGAGTTCTTTTTGAGCGCCAAAGTAAAAAAAGAAAAAAAGACAAAGAAAGAGAAAGAAAGAAGATAAAGATTTACTCATCCATTATATTTAATTTTTGCCGACCTTGGTATATTATTCTTATTATTGAAAAGAATATTGTACTGGTTATTTTCTTCTTAGTTACTGTTATATTCTCTACTGCTCAATTTTTTTTATTAAAAAGTATTGTGTGCTTATATTATTAAAAATTTTATAATCGAACTTATTATATAGATGATATTTTCTGGCTTATAATCTTGTAATTTTTTTCTTCATTCTTAAAGGGATTTTCATGTGAAATATTATACTTTATTGTTATGATATCGTGTACTATCATATTACCTCATTACCGGTCCAAATAAAGGGTTCAAAAATGATCACTATAAATATTAATTCTCAACTTTATAAGTAAAATTTTAATAATCGGAACCTAATGAAAATAAGGATAGCTGGCTGCAGAAGTCTTTTGCTTCCATTCTATTTTTGGAAACATTTAATATAATTAAATTTTTCTAAAAAAATAACTATTTAAATATTTTTAAATTTGAAATTTTATTCATTAAATTTTTTTAAATCTGACTAATGAGAAAAAGTTGTTCTTTTTAACCCTAAATCTCAGTCGGTAAACCTAAGAACACTTTTAGGACATAAGGGTGTTTAATTTTTAATTATATTTTAGATTTTTGTTTTTACACTAATTCTTTTAGTTGAAAAAAAAATTGCCCAAATTATAATGCAGAACACTCTAAATTGAGCTTAAAATTTATAATTATAATTACACTAATTCTATTTTAGACTCTAACTTTATATTTACATAATGAGCTTAAAATTTAAACTAATATGTCCATTATTTAACAAAATAAATAAGCTCAAACAGAGTATTTTTTTTGAACCTTTAAACAGTTGGTAAACGGCTTATCTGCTGCCCTAATTATAATGTAGTAGACAGTATAAAATATGAGGATTTTAAATTAATAGCCAAGGCCCAAGAGTTTGAAATATTGTCTCTTAATTTTAAATTATAAAAAATAATTATTAAAATTATGTAAACTCAAATTATTTACAAACTGGTTTGCTATATTTTTTTTTCTGTTTTTAAATGTTAGCAGAACTTGACAAGAAATTATGAAAAATTAGTGAGCAATAAATTTGTCAATCCTAAAGAATTAACAAGAAATAGAAAAATTAATAAAAATAATAGCCCTAACTTAAAAATAAGTAAGCTCTAGTGTTTATTTCGATTTATCATGTCAAACTATTATTATTATTATTATTATTATTATTACGACTTAGTAAGGCTTTGAGTCACTTTAGAAAAATTTTATAAGATTTTACCTTATTGTAGTAATCAATTATTTTTTAAAAAATATTGAAACAAATTATAAAATTAATGTTTAGAGTATTACTTTTCATAAGTTATACACGAGTTTATTAAACAAGCTCATAAACTAGCCTGGTCACGGGCATAACCAAATTGTTCACGAGCTCAAACGAATCAAACTCAATCATGTTCAAGCTTGATTTGTTTGTTGAACGAGCTAAAAAGTTAGGCTTATACATTACTTGTTTAACTTAACGAATAAGTTTAAATTAGTTTTTGTTAAATTAAGTATCCAAATTGTTCACAAATAACATAATGTAAGTATAACCATAGATGCCATTGAACTCAATCCAAATAAAAGATGCTTCTTGTTCATTAGTAGAAGGTAAACGTCATGTGATACTTGATTTTTTTTTAATTTATATTTATGATATTAAAATTATTATATATTATGTTAATATAAAACTAATTGTATGATAAAATTTTAAAAAAATTGAATTTTGACTTCTGAAAAAACATAATCAGCACCTGATCAGTGTAGGTATAATGTATGTGCGTTTTTTCGATGGAAATTCAGTAAGGTGCAAGTTTTAATTTATAATATTGATGATAATTAATTAAATTTAAAAAAAGAAAAGTTTTGGTGTCAAATGAGAATTGGGTCAAAGTAAACATTTTGATCGGGTTACATTAAGTTGAATGACGCTTGACCAGCACTTTATGCGTGCACCTGCACGTTATGGCTAAAGAGGCTGCGCGTGAAGGACACTTGACCAGAGTTCGAACACGCCTTAGTAGAATGCTCAAGCCCGATATGTACCCGAGGGATACTCAAGTACACTTTTGGCAAATTATCAACGCTTGATGCGTGCCTAAAGTGATGCTTGTATACCATAACATCTTGTCACGACTCGTGATACTCGTTTGACGAGCCTACGTATGCTGATTTTTCATAAAAGTCACATTTGATTGATTTTTGATCATTTTTTGTAAATTTTGAGAGAATAGAAAGAAGAGAAAAAAGGTTAGAGAAGGTTATTCGAGGAGAATCCAAGAAAGGTTTTGGTAAATTTAAAATTAATACAAGTGTATCCCAAGCTTCTTTTCTTAGTTGTCAATTTCTTTTCACATCTTTGAATATTTATTATTTTAAATACTTATATATACTATATTTTCATATTTAAGATATTTATTCATTACATACATGTACTATTCTTCTCGATTTTCTACAACATTGTGTGAAACTCATATCTAAACATATACACATTACATTATTCTACTGATTTTTGCATCATAACTCATACATGTGTTAAAATCATGTTTAAATGGTTTTTGTATACTTCAAATTAGTGCATAATATTCATACATATTTAAATCACTAAGTATATATTTTATATGTTCTAAAAATTTATCAATTTATCCCTACATATTTAACATTTAAAATAAGATGTTAGCATTACAGAAATTTATCGAATTTTTTTCTAAAATGTTGATGTAAACAACCCATATGTTGAAAATCTCATAACATGGACTTTGTATACTTTAAAATTTGCATATTCGAGTTCTTACATAATTTATGCACTATATGACAAATATTTAAAAAAAATTATAAACAAAATTTTATAATTTATAAAAAGACCAAGAATATTTTTTCAATATAAAAAAATATAAAAATTTATTTATAATTGTGTAAAATTTTTTTCATTATATATCAAACCATTGTAAAAAATCAATAGTGATATATTATAATACCTTAGTAAATTATAATAGTAATCAATATTTGAAACTATCATTCACAAGATAAAAGCAAAATTCAACCCCATTATAAGATTACACGTATGACTGCCTACATACGCATTTTAAATGATAACGTAAGACCTTTGATTGTGTAAAAATAAATATAACCTAAATTTTTATTATTTACTCTTTTGTCAGTAAGATCCTACTGATCCTTAATCCATACTAATTAATATGATTTCAGTTTGATTTTATAGTGCATTGCAAACTAAGAATTGAAAAAAATAAATTTAAAATCTATACATAAATGCCATGAAAATTTATAGCTTCTAAATTTTTATTCATTCTTTCTTTCAGCATGATTTAATATAAATAGTGTGTTTAACTATGAATAATTTATACGCTTATAACCCACAATATATACATAGCGGTTTATCTGATAAGAAAATACTACTTATCTTACCGGCCTATAGCCCACTATATCTACATAGCACATTTTATTTAAATCCCAATAGACCTATATATATATATGAGGTCTATAAATAACTCATAAAATTGTGGGACATCTAGCTAAGCTCTTGTATTGATTGTTTATTTTACAAATGTTACAGGGTTGAGACGAAAAGATGAAGAAGAAGAAGATGGCGAGTGAAGAAAGAGACAGATAGCAGAGATATCGTCCATGGCAGTCCCACACCTGCTGCGCTTCCATGCACGAACTGCATGCTCGACTAGACGCTTTGCGGACAATGCCTTCTGTGGCGTCGATGATACAATCTGCACTGCTTCTTGGTTGGATATCACATCCCACACCTATCCATTCAAAAAGTTAAGTTACACTTCTCAACCAAAAGGAAACCATTAAAGTTTACTAATATTAAATTAGGAGGTTTTTCACCAAAAAAAAAAAAGGCATTTTGTAATTAAAAAATAAGTTCAGTACATGAGGATTCCAAATCTGTGAGATTTGTGGCATTGCAAAGAGATTTGGTTCTATTGGTATAAACTTAAGGACCTTTAAATTACAACAGAACAATCTTATTATTGTTTCAATAAGCACCTTCATATATTTTGTAATAAATAAATATTAATAACCAGTCAGAACAAGAGAAATGTTTTAAAAATGATCTTCTATGATAGAGCATCTATACATTAATCTATTCTTATATGAATCTATTAAAATGTCTATATATATATATATATAAAGTATATTACCCTAATATTGCTTTTAATAAAACAAACTCCCCTCTCTTGGGAACATCTCCAACCAAATTCCCTATACTGTATAAATCATAATAACCAAGGAAAACATTAGAATTACACTGCAAAAATTCAAGTTTGAACCAGCATGTAAAAGATTACATTTTCATTTGAATGATGAAAAGGGTTAGCATTATCAGGCAACTCTAAGGTAACCCAATTTGATATGACATTTATTCATTCCTCTATTTTTTTATAAATTTATAAATATAGATAGATAAATGAAACATTATATCACTCGATGGCAATCCAAAGAGTTTCTCCAAAACGTTTCTTTACCTAATCTTCACTGCTTACGTCTTCAACATATTTGATTTAATTATAAATACATAGAGTAACTTTGCATTATTTTAAGTTCAGTGGAAGAGCTTCAAATATCATAAAGTATAGAAATCAAGGTCTATGATTATATATATAATAACATACCCCGTCAGTAGCCAGCACAATGAACTGGTCTTTGCTGCTTATGTTCCTATGTATGATTTGGGGTATGGATATGACTCCAAAATCCTTCAAGCAATGGTCTCCAAATGCCCTCGACATTGCCAGGCCTGGCAACTCTTCATTGGGCAGCCACACTCGGTGCACTCCAGGCTCGTCATGTAGACAAAACACTCGCCCGTTGCACCCAATTATCCTCTCCACCTCCTCTGTTATCACAGGCAACAGAGTTACATGCTTGGAATCACAGTTATCGAACAAAGAAATGTATTAGGAACACCTTTTAGACATCTTCAAGGTGCCCTTAGATGAGTAACATCACATCTATTTATACATACTAACGAGTTCACATAATAATAAATGGATAATAATAGACAGATGGACGAGACACCACATTATCCAAAAATGTCTACAGGGTGACCCTATAACATTACTTTAAACAAAAACAAGGGAAAGTGTCGATCAAGTAGAAGCCTGAGTTGTAAGTTTTTGGTAGGATTAGATCCTATATCAAGGACATGCATATACCAAACCCGGAATCTCTGTGTTAGGGTAAAACAGTCGGAATACTGTTTTATACCCTAACATTATCCCTTGTACAGTAGCCTGTCTTTTTGAATTTAAAGTATGAATTAAGCACACACCCACTCCATCTGAGGTTGTGATAAATAATTGTAAAGAAATTATATTTTTAAGAATTGAACTCTTAGACATTTGATCAAATAAGGCTTTGATATCATATCAAGAAACCAACAGATTTAAAAATTTAAACTGTTATGTGAAAGCTGAATAAAGATTATATGCTCTAATATGGAGGGTGGGTGGACCCGGGCTAGGTGAGATGAAGAGGAAATAGTGCACTCACGAGGTAGATTGGGTTTGAAATCAACAGAAAGCTGATCAGCTACCAAGCTTCCATCATCCAATGTCGTCGCCAACACAGCACGAGAGTCTCCAACGTTTGCTACAATGATTTGTTCTCCCTAAAACAAAACCAATATCACAAAAAATAAGTTCAATCAGAAAAAAGAACTGACAGTGAATCTCTTTTATTTGAAGGGTCGCACTCTCTACTGAAATACCAAAGGTTTTTGATGCTAATCTAAACTATGAGACCCGTAACATTTTAGACATTGCGTTCGTGATACATTCTCCCTGCATGATGAACCCAATACCTTGGACACTAATTTTACCATATGATGGGAAACTTGGTGAACAAGGTTTCCGCTATATGTGAGGTTTGAGGAAGGATCAAATTATTTTGGATCTATTACATAAGGTTTATCCTCGTAATTATGCAAGAGCCTATTTCCATAACTCGAACCATTGACCATCAAGTCATACAAAGACAACTTTACTATTGCGTCAAGCTTTCCCTTTTCACAATACATAATTAAAAAAAAAATAAAACAAAATTTAAACTCTTTAACCGGTTTATAAGCAAATCAATTAGGGTTAATAGAAAATAGTTGGGGTAGACATCATTTGCTCCCACTCAACTTGCAACTAAACAATTCTCATGATTGAGTGCAAACATGATTTAAGTGCTGCTTTTAAAATTTGCTTCCTCAAATGTCATGACCTCACCAAACTAAGCATAAAACTTCTAGTTCCATTCTTATCAAGAAAAGATGAATTAATATTCAACTTTATAGTATTGATCGACCATTTGTTAAAAAGTGTTGATCATGAAAATATAAATTTGAACAACTTGTTAGACTATCCTAGAAGCATTGTTACTAATTAGCTTCGGTTCTATAAGAACATGCCCAAAAAATGACTATTAAGTTATTCTTAGTCAACAAATTAGGCAACTTGCAACAAAGAGACAAATTCTCGGTCCAAACGGTAGAAAAGTGGGGGATTAAGAACAGAAAATGTAAGTAAAGGCGCCAAAGTATATAACAATCCACCTTTATTAAGGTCATGTTCTCCCTTCACAAGTGCAAACAGGTTTATACGAATTGACTCAACGAGACAATAATAACTTTGCTTAATTTTGTTTTGCATTAGTAAAATCAAACCAGATTTTTTAGTGAATGCAAGACTATCTAGCCCTTAGAAATTATTTTCTCTTGCAAATAATAAACATAAATAGTTTAATATTTGAGAATTTCTCTTTCTTATGTTCTCTTCTGTTATTTATGAAAAAATATATGAATGTGACTTTTCTAGAGTGTAATATAAAAAGGCATGTCTATTCTCAATGGTTGCACCCATCCGTGTCACTTCTGAACAGCCATGTTTATCTCTATTTGAATCAATCTATGTTTGAACTGTCAAGTCTATTCAGAAAATCATATTTGTTTGCACAATCATTCCTATTTAAACATTCCTATTTATCCAACAAAAATTCTATGCAATCACTACAAATAATAAAGGTTACCTGTCTCACAATTGACAAGGCAGTTGTCCCACTGTAGAACGAATCAATCTTTCGATCCTGCTCAAGCTCATTGTCAATGGTGGCACATGTCTTTAGGTAGGAGTGTTTCCATACATTAAACCACTGCAGCTCCTTATCCCCATCGAGATCGAAGTCCGAGTCGAGTGCAGAGCTTGCAAGGGTCGATTGCCAATTGCACAACAATAAAGATGGCATCGACTCCCTCACCATTTTTGCCACAAAATGGCCCCATGGGCCATGCCCATCAAAAATCCCACAAAAGATCATATCTGATTGACATCCAAATTCCTATCATCCAAGCAAATGAAACCCCCATGTTTAATAATCCAAAAGAAAGGAAATTAAGTGAGACTACTTTCAAGATTGTGTATCCCTTGCGGCCTTATTTGTGTTAGTTATATTATGTGACACATATTGAATCAAAAACTATTCTCTTCATGTAACCATATCAAAACTGAACTATATATTAAAATTTGACAATCATTTATTATGTATTTATATATTGAAGAGTTTTAAGCTTGATATCTTCATTTGTCATTGAAAAAATACCCCAAAAGTGCAGGATTCCAAGAATTAAAAATAACAATAGCAATTTCTCAGTAATGGGATCTCTTAAAACTGATATTGATACACATCAGTCGATATTTTGATCGGTTGCAATATTTACCATACACAAACAAGGTTCAAGGTGATCATATTAAATATATAATTACTTAGCAATTAGCATGAAAGATTTGATCCATCATGATTAGTAGGTGACAGCTAAATTTCAAGGCATACCTCCCAAACAATGCAACAATCTTGGTTAACACCTTTCTTTCCCATCTTCATAAATACTGAGGCAAGATTGTTCGACCCATCGACACTAACAATGCCCGAAGACCTCAAAATCAAATCATTCTTCTTTGCTTCTTTTGCCATAGCTTTTGCAGCTTCTCTTCCACCAGCATCCCCCGAATTCTTCCCCTTCCTAAATGGCAACGACCTCGCCAGCCCATTAAACACTGACGAGAAATGATCCATTTCTTCTGCAATACCAACGCCCGTTAAATCAATTCTAAGTTTTTTTTACTCCAAATGTCACCATTCAAAAGCCAAAATGAAGCAGGCAAATTTCCATAGAGTAAGGCATATTGAGCTGAGTGTAAATTTGAAGAGGAAGAATAGTTAGTTTGATGTGATCTGACTCAGAAGGACCTGAAGCCACACAATTTATGACAATGAAAAGATAAATCCAGGATAGATTAAATTAAAGTAGAACTGTCAGACAAGAAAAGTAGAGAATATTCAAGCTTAAATGGAATTCCAACGCATAACTTACTCTGTTCGGTGGCTTAGAACATGTCAGAAAATGCAGTTAAAAATGGGGTAAAAACAAAAAATCTGAATCACCTTTCCTAAACCTTTTAATATCCATGTGATCAAACATTTCTTCTCTTCCTTTGTTTAGCAATATTGGTAATTGATAGTATCAAACGTTTAAACCAGGCCATCTTTAGAGAACACTTTATCTTTAGAGAACCCTTTGCTTATTTTAACAAAGTCTCACTTTTTCAAGGATGAAATTGAAGGAAAAGAAGAATTGCCCTAATTCTTAGGGGCAAACCTAACACACACACACACAAGGAAGATAAAGAAGAAGAAAGAACAGCTCCAAATCTATGTTCGGAGAATAACTCCATATAGAAAGAATGGATGCTGAAAATGCAGCACCCCCTGTTCCCTTCAATGAAGCTGTTTTAGGAAGTATACCAAAACTGTTTTCAGAAAACATTTTACTAAAACAACATTTCGACGGTTCCACCACCAAAAATAACAGGTACACAGAGAGAGTGTAAAACAGAAAAAAAAGGAAAAAGGAAAAACCCCCCACAAACAAAGAAAGGATGACTTCAACGAAGCTCTTTTGAGAAGCACACCAAAAAATGTTATCAAGAAACATTTTACAAAAACAACACTTCAAGGGTTTCATCACCAAAAACAACTGGGGGCCAGAAGAGACTAGTTCTGGAAGTGATTTACTAGAAGCACAAACAATAATGACAACAAAATTGAGACCTTTTAGTTTCCGAGCGACCAGAAAGAAAGAAAATAAAACAGGCTGCCGGAATCTGATGCAGGCGCCAGAGATTGGAGAACTACTCCACCGGAAAATGGTCAGAGTGAAGTGTGCAGGGCTGATATTTCCAGAAAGGTATGGATTACATGCCAGGTTAATAAGTCATCGTCTCTTTTTTTTTATTTTTAAATTCCTTTTGTGATGCTTGGCTTAAATCTTGACGTGGGATATCAAAACAGGGGTAGGATTGTATGAAATTATTGGAAATAAAATTGTGAAAAATTATTTTTAAAAATATTTTATTTAAGTTTAGCTGATAGCCAAAGTATAAGAATTTAATGAAGTTATAATTTAAATATCTGTAATTTTTTTTTGCTAATTAAATATAAAAATAATTTTAAAATGCTTAGTATTTTATACTTTTTTTACAATTTTACTTGTTTGAAAAAAAAAATATTGTAAATTCTTGACCCAAATCGCTGGTTATTATTTTGAGTGAAGGTGACAAGAAAAGCCAAATATTGTAAATATCAAATTATACATGCAGATTCTATTAGTATCCTTTAAAATGGGGTCTCTCTTGATTATTCAACTATTATAATTATTTTAAAAATAATAACAGTTAAATTTTAAAATAATATTTAATATTAAATCATCAATATGTAATAAAAAATAAATTTTTTTTGTTAAAAAAAAGCTCATAAGTGATCAACTTGAACTCATCAGTTAAAATTTTATCATAATTATTTTAAAAATAATAAAATTTAAAATTTAAAATAATATTTTAATTTGTAAATCAATAGTATGTAATAAAAAAATAAATTTTATTCATTAAAAATAAAAAAATCTTATAAGCGATTAATTTGAACTATATTAGTTATTTTTGTTAGTCCATTATAAAATAATGTAGAACATTGACATAAGTATTTAATAATTAGTAGATCAGATTAAAATTAAAATTTTTAATTTATTATTTTTTTAGATCTAAAATAATATATAGTATAATCATACATATGAATATTATAGATAATATATTAAAAAATTACATCTAATTATTCTTTTAAGTCAAATATAATTAAACTAGACTAATTTGATATGAATTGTGTTTCATTCCAAATATAAGTTTTTATATTAACACTGAGTTTTAAAAAATATTATTAATATATAATTAATTATTTTTATGTAATGAGTATTATAAGATTTTTATCTAAGTGTTACATTTTTTAAATATTTGATACATTTTATATTTTTTTTTCTAAATATTAATTTTCTACAAAAAAAAAATACAAAACAAACACGATTATAATTTTTAACGCAAATAAATGATCTATTCAAGTCAATCCCAAATTAATATCTATCATTTTTTATTTAATCTAAATTTTATTTTAAAAATAATATATATAATTTATATATAATAATTATTATTATTTTTCTATATATAGTTAAAGTGGGTAGAGTCTCTTTTAATTTTTAAATTTTTATTTTTTTATAAAAATATTATTTATAATATATATATATATATATATATATAAATATTATAATGTATATACACACTTAAATAGAGCCCCTTCGAATTTTATAACGTGGGAACCGGTCTTGTCGGTAACGAATCAGGCCGGTGAGAAACATATGAACGCGGTTAGCCCTTAGATTCTCTGGGGTCCACTTTCCTTCCAATCAACGGCGTTGCTTAATTCTACGGAACCAACGGATGCCACGTATCCCCGACAATCACGTGTTGGACGGGAAATAGCTTACGTCTCTTTTTCACAAAAAAAAAAGCCCTTTTGTCTGTCAACATATCTTATTAGAGCTTTGACAACATGACACGTGTCTATGGACATTCTAGTATCGTGGCAAATAAAATTTAAAAAATAAGAATAATAGTATTTATTTATATATATATTTGTATTAAAATGGTTTGAAATAGATATGGGTTGTATTTGATTTTAATATTTTTTAATTTTTTATATTAATTTTAATAATTTTAAAATAAGTAGATGTATAAATAAAGATATAAATATTATTTTTTATATAAATTAATAAATTTATTTTAATATAAGCATACTAAACATTCATATATGCCTAAGTTTTGTGATGTGATATTTTGATATTTTAGTAACTATGAAACCCAATAAAAGTTAGGTTTGAGTCAAATTTAAATAAGAATTTATAACTATTAAATCAAATTAAATGAAATACAACCCAATCAATTCAAATAAAAATCATAATCATATCTATATCTAATTCAAATTGGGCCACTTTATGAATATTTTTTATTTTAAAGTATTTTTATAAAAAAAAAAACTATATTAAAACATAATATATTTTAAAATTATAATATTTAAATTAAAAATATAATATAATTATATAATTAAATAAAAAAACATTCACATAAAAATTATTAATTATATTAAAATAATGTTTTTAAACTTATGATTTATTTAAAATAAAAAACATACTTAAAAAAATAATATATATAATCCTTGCGAATTGGGCAAACCAATCATTCATACTTGATCGCTCGTAACCTAAAAATTTTAATCAACCTTATTTTTAGCAAGAGAAGCTTCTTCATTCAGTATTACCAAACATATTAAAGGAAAGCATCCAAATTTACACAACGCAGAATCCTCAATCGAGACTATACGAAATGAATAACGTATATATCTTCCCTATACACAGATAAAATGAAGCCTTTTTTTTTTTTTAATTTTTGGTTGTAATAAAACACCCCCAAAAAATGAATTTATAAAAAATAAAAATAAAAAAAATAATTGTTCTCCAGCTAGAGTTACCTTTGTAACCCACCCATACCTCCCCAAAAAAAACAAAAAAAAAATGAATAAACGTAATTATTTCCATAACGCTTAATTTGAGAGATATATAACGAAATATTAAACTCAATAAAATACTTCATTAGATGCATAAAACTCCCCCTCATGGAACATTGGTTTCAGCGATTCGTCGCGCATGAATTCCAAAGGGAAACGAACGATATAACCCCTGACCGATAGCCTTAGCCTCTCAAGAGGATCCATCGTTGTCGCCGTTAACATCGCTGCCGTCGTGCCTTCTTCTTCAAGGGATTCTAACACCCGAGGTGCAACCCCTAAATCAATGGTTGTGTACCCAAATTTCTCTCTAAGATGGGATGTCCTCTGCCTAAGTGCGGCCCTCGAGCGTACGTGATCGTCCGGGACGCAAGCAAAGACGTTTTGATAGATGGTGGTATTTGCCTGGAGAAGTGCCCATAAACAAAAGGGAGATATCAAAATCCTTTTGGTAAAAGCAGCATCAAAAGAGAAGAATTTACATGTATTGTCACACATGTGAATTTTCTGTTTTGTTTTTTCCCTTTATTTCTTTTTCTTTTTTTGTGTGTGTTCATTGCCAGAGTTGATAATACAGGGATCGGCAAAAAGAACTAAAACAATTTCGAAGGAAAGAACTAAAACAGGCTGCTAGATATGAAATTAATCGTTATATCAACCGTTGCAGCCTCTAGGGCCCCACTTTTGGTATGTACAAGGACTATAAACTATATACCAACGGGTGCATTTGGTGATTGGGACCCATCTGCACACTCATGACCATCTTGTATGGTCGAGTCTCTTATATGATCGAATATCATAGATTCTTCCTACAACAGAGTAGCTTGGTATGTATATACTGAGTTTATTACAGCAAATACAATGACAACAATAACAAAACCTTTGGTAAAATTATGTGAATGCTTTAAAACGGTGGTATTTGTAGGGAATTTGAATATTCAGCTTGTGCATATTTTCCTCTTCCTGTGATTTAAACTTGCACCCGAATTTATGGAGACGGGAGTGTTATATTTCTACAAATTGAAGATTAGAGAAAATTGAGTGCTGTAAGGGTACCCTGTCACATACCTCAGCAGTTTTCATCCACAAATCTTTGTATGTTTTATCAGCCACAGGATCATGGATCTGACTGATCTGCAATAGGAAGAACAGTGTCAAATGAACTAAACGAATTGATTTCATCATTATCGAACCAGATGCCTCATCAAGCGAATTATGGTGAAGACATAGCTAACCTCTCCTGCATGAAGGCCAAGATGCTCCGACCACAGAGAAAGCCGAAGACTATATGTAAACTTCCCGGCCTTCCAAGAATTTCCATCCATAGATGACTCGAGGAACTCTTTATCTTCAATCAGTACCCCAATCTAAAACAGCAACATTAATGCTTACGCAATCAGCATATTTTTGCAGAAAATCATACAAGAGTTCTGACCATTTTGTCTAAACTTAACATTAGCATATAACAATAATAATTATGGGCATTTTTTCAATGCGATTATACCTTGGACTTAAAATAAGTTATTAAATATGATTAAACCGATTTTGATGTTTCTGCTGTAGTTATGGTCATAAACTGGTTTGGCTTATATCTTGTTTCTATAGCACGTATGACCTATGTTTATCTTCACTATCCACGGAGTTAATTATGAAGACAATTTTCTCCATGACTTTTGTTCTAACATTCAAAGATGATTTCTTGTCTGATTGTCGTAATATTTTTTCAAGTTTACCCAAAATGCAGTCCACTCATCTCGTGGTCATTTCCTTGCTCATTGTAGAAACAACTACTTAAACCAAAACATCGAGAAACCATAGATAGTAAATTATTAAGCTGCTTGTGATTGAATCATTACTTCCAAATGCCTGACTTCATCTTGCTAGATGATTTTTCAGTTCACACCAATCATAAAACAGAAAATTATTTTTCAGATCATCATAGAAAGGGGTCTGATACTGGATAAACCTGTCATGAAACAACTAGAAATAGCTTTGAAGAGAATTAAACTTTCAGCATGAATAGTTCATATTTATGACCTCAGAGTCTCTAGATCCAAGCAAGCTCCTGTCGTTGATATTAGCTGATCCGATCAAGGCAACCCGATCGTCAATTATCATCAATTTGCTGTGCACATAAACCTGAAAGAGAAGTCAGAATAAATATCAGAAACATAAATGAGAAGTTCAAGAAATTCAGATAATTTATTTAGGCCACAAGGACACACTAACACTCTACAGAATCAGTATTAGAAGCAGCATTGGCATCTTTCTTAGAATCATTCGTTTACAAGTTATACATTCATTAATCTGGGCCACCAAAATATCCTTGGTACATCATCCTTTTGAATGATCTTTTATTATAGTCCATTGTCACTTCCTCATTTAGTACACACGCACAGGTGCGTGGAAACAGGCAGAATCAGAGCGAATGCAAACAAGAGTTGCTTACTGCATTCTGAAAAAATTCCCTGCTTCCCTAAGAAATTTTGCAACGCCCAGTACTGACAGTAGAATAATTTTTTTCAATACCAGAAAAAAGGGGCCTCAGGCATATTGAGTGAATTAGAGGAACATGCTAATGCTAATGGGAGATATTGGTAATGAACTTCTCTGAGTCTTGTTCTGGAAAATGCAGTCATAAAAAGCAACCTAGCCAATGGAATGAATGCTCGATACCGATATTTCATACTATTGAAACAAAATATTGTCCGATATACTCGATATCTGGCTGATATTTCTCATTAGATTATGATTCACAAAAATTTTTTACAGCTGATATGGCCGCATCCAATATTGATTCACAAATAGTTAAACTTTTTGCTTGTTAAGTTAGGGATATGTTGGAGTAATCGCATTTCATAGTCCTTCCGCACTCCCGATGGATGTATTTCATCAAGGAAACTTTTATCGGCATAGATTATAAAATGCATCTAACAGATTTGAAGGTTTGTCTAATCCTAGTCATCCAAGTTATCAGGATGAAATCCTCACCTCTGGAAAAATGGGGAGGACAAAAATAGAACCCTAACAAGACTCATTTAAGTTGGGGTTATAGGAAAACAAGAATTTATGTAGTAACCTAAACCGTTTTTTCAGTTATAAATGTGTCATGAGCAAAATAAAAGGAGGACGTTTAAGGTAATTGAGATAAGAGACAAGAAGGTTACCTGGTTGGTGACACTGGGACCCCCTTCAGAAAGTCGACCATATGTTCTGAGTCCATAGAAAGAAATGTATTCATGTGTCTTAGGACCAAGTGTGGCATTAAGATTATGCAGTATTGAGTTTTCTCCCCTGGATATGGTTCTATACTGATAATGCATTATGGCTCTGACAGTTCCTGCACCGCCATCATCCAGACCACCCTGTATTCCAAAATCAAACCAAATGACAAGTATATGAGTGCTCACTTTATTTTTTGCATCTTTAAAAAGATTGGACAGATAATTAGTACCTGGAAGCCAGGTACTAGTGGTATGACAACAATAACTCTAAAACACTTCTGCTCTTTATGTGCTTGGAGTATACGCCTAAAGAGTGCTTCCAGGACACGATTCTGTATGGTGCCATCTCCTTCAAGACCAGAGATGAAAAATTGGTTCTGGAGAAAGGTAAATCATTAGAAATAACACGAGATTAGTATTTGGAAATTTGGTCAGTTGGTCCAGCCATCAATGTCATGCCAATAACAGTGTGGCATAGTAAAGAATGAGTAGAGAAAATGTATATTTTGTTTTTGCAGGATAGATATCTTAATCTCTCAAATTTGAAAACCGATTATTATTCATTGATCAAAACATAGAAAGACAAATTTTAGAAAAAAAATCATTGTTCTTTATTGGTAAGGGGAATAGGAGACTGGAGAAGTTTAACCTAGTATGATGTTGAAATGCCATCTAATTTACCAGTCCAAGCATCTGGTTATTTAATTTCATGGAGCCAAAACATGTTATTTTTTTCTGAATTTGTATCGTGTTTGATTAATCACATTATGATTTGTCATAATGCAATTGCAATGTCACAACACTGAAATATAGTCTACGGAATCATGATCACAAAGCAAAAATACCGCTACTAAGGGAACAATAAGATGGTCGTTTGAAATATAGGGTGCATGTGTACACACAAAAATAACGGTGTTAATATGCTCAGGGAATTTGCATAAGATGGTCCTTAATACGATGGCAGAATGATCAGTATTAAAATCCTAAGCTGCTTGGGGACAAAATCAAATATCAACGCAAATATTACAAATCCATTATAAAATTTTCTTACCTCAATGTAGATGAAGTGTTCTGCTTTCTCAATAAGGGAACAATAAGCTCGGTGAATGCTTCCTTCAGCTTGACCTGTTCCAGCAGACCACTGACTCGCGCTTCTAAGAACCTATGCATTATGAATTCCAAAATTAAGTCAATATGCTAATTTAAAAAATTGCAGAAACACTCATTTATGGGGAGGTGGAGGTGATAAATAAAGCTTTCTATGTATTCAACTCCAAAAAAGTGGCCTACATTATTGCAACTTTTACCCCAAAAAGTGGACATGTTCGAAAAACTGAGAGTTTATATTAAGTGTTAGGGATTCAGAAGGTTTAGCAACTATAAAATTATAAACAATTACACAACAAAATACAAATTTGTGTGAAAAACCAATAAAGGAGAAAATCACAAGCAAATGATGAGAGGTTTCACTATTTTTGAAATTAGGGTTACAAGAAGAGACGACTACAATTGAGTTTATGATATCTTACAAAACCATAAAGCAAAACATCATATATATAGGCAAAGCTGATGGCCAAAAAACAAATCCATACTGTGGGCAGCAAAGCCCTCCACACCCCTCTACAGACAAGATCCGTGGTGGATGCAGCCCCAGGCCTTTGGCCCTGTCCCTCACTACCACTATTAACCTCATTCAAAATACATATCAAGTTACACTATGAACTTTATAGGTCTGGTCTTCAAACAGACCAATCACACAAATGAATTTGGGCTACACTTAATAATAAGGGGTATAATTTGATATGGAAAGTAAGGATTGAGTTCAATTGAATGTGATAATTTCAACTATGATACATAATAGATTGGGGAAACAAAATGCCACAATTTAGAGAAGTGGTAAGTTGGACCAGCATTGATAGGAAAAGGTGAATTTTCCTAGGGAATGGAATGATTGGAGCAAATATTGTGGATGATTTCTCCAGTGATACTCTATTCCTCTAGGAAGGAGCTGATGAACTCGCTGGATCAAATTGCAAACATTTCTTGAAATCCTACTTATCATAATCAATAATGCAAGGAAGAGATGTCCCCTTCCCTAAAGGAGATACGAAACAAAGGTCCTCTAATATGCCTTTGTGTCATGGCAATTTAAGTTCACAACATTTTGTGATAGTCCGGGAGTTATGTGTGGCTTAGGCTACTTAAAAAGTACTTAGGAGTGTGCTTGTGGCTTTGACGATTCAGCTTTGATGTAGCATTGGAGCATCTGACAACAATGTGGGCATTGTTGACACAAGTGTGGGAAACCTCTCATTGGTGCAAACATCATATAGAGATGAATCAGATCCAAGCGCTTCAACAGTTGATGGAGGTATACCATTTTGAAAGTTTCCAATGATTTAGAGCTGGCTGTAAAGGCTTAGAAATCTCTAGACAGGGAAACATGGGGTCAGCCTCTCCACCACCCCAGGAATTTTTGTAGTGAGTGAGCACTAAATAAGGCCAAAGTGAGCTACCTGGTTATGGGGCTGAGCTTTAGCGCATCTCAAATGGGCAATCTAAGGTCTACACTTTGACGGGGCTGCAGACATTACACAATGAATGACAGAGAGCTTGATGGTGTGAACAGGTGTTGAGCCAGAGGTTACTACACTTGGTTTGCATTAGGAATGTGAAATATACATGGTTCAAAAGGGGATAATCCTATACGGCGAGAGGCATGCAAAACGCCTTAAGTTGGCGAAGAGATATTAACACGGGAATCATAGAATGGGGCAACACCGTGTAATATGAAGTTAAGATCAAGGATGTCGTCTAAGTTACTTCTCAAGACCTATAGGTAGTGATATGTTATCATGATTAGGAGATCAGTATATTTTAGTCAATGAGTTTCCATCGCAAGCGCTAGTAACACCACTTGATAAAGGTTAAAGAGCTTAGGTGTCAAGGATAGTTTGTTGAATATACAAGTGGTGACCATTGGCTAGCCACTGAATCTCAAGTGTCACTTAGGAACAAAGGTGTTCCATGTGTCAAGGTGTGAATTGGCCAATTGTGGCTTGGCCTAGGACACCATCATAGGACAGTTGTGTGCAAGCACAAGGTTGGCTTAGATAACCTATTGACGAGGTGAATGTTGGCTCATAATGGCGAGCCTAATGCTGGGAAACAATTGATATTCTATTAGTTCCTTACCAGAGAGGTGCAAGTACTAGAAATAAGTGGACAATGGGAGACTCATTAAGAGGAGTTCGATTGACAAGCCTCATGTTGCTAAGCGTTAGAGATAAAGACTCTTAGATTCCTAATTTAAGTACGGCTTACCTTGACTTAAAGAAGTCTGGAAGCCATATGATCAGTTTCTACTACATAAGTGCTAGATCGTGATTTCGCTTGCTTAGAAAGCCATTTTTAAAAAGATTCCACCATCATTGTTAGAGGGTTCTTGTCTATCACTGGATTAGGTGCAAACGTGCTAAAGAGTTGCATTCTCAAGTCCCTATTTACTATTGCACCAATGAGTTATTGTCATGTGTATTCACTATATACTCATGGAACTTCTTACGGCCAAGGAGGAATCTGGATCTAATAAAAAATTTCTAGGCTCCTTTCAAAGCGGGGTTGCCTGAGAAAGCACCTATTCCCACTACAACTAGTAGAATGCCGGTTTTCCTCAATCTTATTTGAGTTGATAAGGTGATCCAATCTCACTTTAAGCAGGTCAAAGAGGAGGTTATTATCACAGTACTACCAATGAATATTATAATTAGATTACTCCATTAAGAAGTAATTTCTCCTAAATTTTTTCAGGTCTAAGTTCACTAGACCAAACAGTAAAGAAGACTTATATAGTAGTAGGTAGTTATAGACATGTGGGGGCCTTTTCCATAATTTGAATTCCCATTTTTTAATCGTCTTAGGCTTTGCCCGATTATTGAGGAACATAGGTGAAATTCATTCATGTTGAATACTTTTCTATTCAAGACGGACTACAAATTCCTTTGAAGCTACTACAATTACCGAAGATGGCTTGCTTGTTTTGCAGTTGGGGTTTCGAAAGAAAAGAAAGAAGACCCAGTTGAGCTTGCTAGTGATGGGAGATTAGTCACCAGAAGACTTGCTCGCTTGCTCCTCTTGTCAAGTGTATTCACTCCTACAACTGTTTTCAATGTCCTCAAAAAGGGCTCCAAGAATATATGGCATAAGAAAATAAGGTAAGGGAGCTCCTTTATGCACTTTATGACCACTGAGAATTAAAGGGGAGGAATGAGAAATTGTCAAATAAGTTGCAAAAATAAGGATTATAGATGTCAATGGATTATTTTTGTCTCTGTTGAGTTGAAAGAGAGTCCAAATAGTTTTTGAAATGCACTTCAGTTTAATAGAATAGATACTAAACTGAAAAAAAAAAAGATCCATTGACCTTTATGATTTAAAACATTAGATCACTGAATCATGAATTAAACCATTATTTTCCAGTCAGTCTAATTCGCAAGGAAATGAACCGCAAACAAAATTTCTCTCAAAAAATTCATTGATTTTGTAGCCTGTATACCAATTCGCTTTGATTAAACACACAGTAATCAAGCAACTACAAGACTATAATATTTGGAGAGGAAGTACCTGGCAATGACATGAGGTGCGTGGACCAACTTGTGAAGTTTCAACCATGGAAAAATCCTGTTGACATCTCTCTTGAGTCTCCCACCACTCCACTGACCTCTCTACGTATGAATCAGTCATTTGGTTGAATGTGTTTTCAGTTTGAAGGTGTGGGTACTCAGGATCATCTACTAAGACTTCCATATGCATATCATGCATCAGAGGTTCGACTTTGGATCGGCAACAGAACAAGCTGTCACTGTTTCTGGTTGGCTGCTCAAGATGACCGTGATTCTTCCAGTGGCCATCCAATTCATTATGAACATTAGAAGCATCCACTTCTTGAGAATCCAGAGGCAAAAGCAATGGGATATCTTGTGATGGTGACGGAGAATAAAAACAATCCCGTTCCTGATCCAACTTGTTAATAGAATTCTTCGTTGCCTGACTTATTCCCATGTAGTGGGGGATGACCTTATGGTAATGAGGCATAAGGAGTGGAATTGCTTCTTCATTTGGGGCCTTACTTCTCTGGTAACCAATGCTTAATCACATTAGTGAACGAATGGACAAGAAAGTGCAAAGCAATAGAGTATGTCAAACCTTTGCATAGTTCCAGCGCTGAACAAAGTGCCTTGCAACATCACGACAGGGCGGTCCCCAAAGGGCACAGTGAACATCATGCCATGGCATACGAGGATATCTTGTTCGGTCCAATTCATCTTTCATCATGTCTTCCCAAGAGTTTGGTTCAGACTCTCTGTCCGAACAAAATCAAGCAAGTTCCAAATTCAGAAGCCAGATTCAGTAATTTGAAATAGAGACTAGTGCAAACATGTATATTTCACAGCAACCACTGATAATTCTTGTATTCCATTTTCTTTTCAAAGTTAACTTTGACAGCACACATACCTTTACATACTATAAGATGTAAAACATCTCCAGTTTGGTGTATGCTCTCAAGCTTTAATCATTCCAGATATTAACAAAATATCTCAGTTGGTGATTTGACATTTGTAATACAAAACCTTTAGGTGCATATTACAACTCTCTCCATCATAATTGCATTGGGGCAGGTCACGTCCCATGTGAGGCCCATGACCTATTACTTGGTGTTCGTTTGATGGATTGTTCAAACGAAATGGAGACAAAAAATTTCACCCATTGGTGTGAATTTTCACTTGAACAGAACTAGCAAAGTGCTCTGCAGAATGTTTGCTTGATGTTCATTTGAGTTTTCATTCAAACAAAACCAGTGGCAAGACTTTTAACTCGATATTGGCTTATGTTTTTGCTCAAACTAAATTTTCAGACTTGCTCGGCATGACAATCGTGTGACGAGCGTTTAAGTTGCAAACTTCCAAATTGATTCCGCATGATGTCCACTCAATAGTTGCTCGAGGGACTCACAGGTATAAATACATGTTTTGATGTGAGGTCATAGATCAAGAGTTCACACGATGGAGTGCTGAACAAGAGAGAGAAAGAATAGAAGGTAAGGGGAAGCTTTCTGTTTAGGCTATGAATCATATTCCATTCTTCACTAACCTTGAATATGTTATTTTGGCTATTGTGTAGATTATTTTACTAGTTTACTTTGTCTCATTTATTTCTTGTTTTTCATTGCTCTAGTTGGTACCTCGTAGTGCATTATATAACTAAGGTTATTGGGATTTATTTGCATTTGGAACTTGGATGTATGGAAGTTATTGTTGGACATAAGATCCTTTGATTTTTCCCAAGTTGATAGGGTTTTCCCATGTAAAAATCACTTTTTCATCATTATGTGTGGTTTGTATGCTTTTGTTGCTTCCTCATGGATTTCAACAACATAAGAAGCTGTGAATTGTAGTTTCAGGTTCCCAACAAATAGTTTCTGACAGAAAGGGAACAAGAACAAACCTTGGATTGTAATAATCCTTTCCGGGCCACACAAGAGAAGGAAAATCACCCACTTTATGCTCAACTGTGTCATATCGACCAAAGCATAAATCGAGTCCTCCAATAAAGCAGATTTGGTAATCAACAATAACAATCTTTTCATGGTGTGACCTGTGTTGAAGAAAGAATTAGCATCTGCAATTAGATATATAAATATAATGCAAAGTACAAGTACAGAAGGAACTCTCTTCATAAGCAAGTTTCTGGTCACACTTTTCAGTGTCTTTTTGATGAATTGAGTGTTTATTTATTTATTTATTTATTTTGGCTAAACAAAGTTATTTACTACATACCAGTACAAAACACCAGCAGCAAAATGGTCAGGATAGCGCAATACTCTCACATTTTGATGAATGCTAAGAAGTCTTCTCTTACTGTATGAGCTGTTGATTTTTAGAGCAAGAGCAACCTCCTTATAGAGAAGAATGTATATCTGCGTGCATAATATTTCGTAATGCTCAGAAATTTGTACTACTCTGTTTATATCTCAGTATAACCATAAACAGAAAAGTTGAATTAAATGCAACATAAAATTTGGCAATATGAAAGTTGAAAATAATGTATCTTTTTATTGTTAATTTGTTTTACAAGAATAATGCATATAATTTATTTTTTTTTACAAAACAATTGGGATGTGAATAGCCTGGCTACAGGTATGCTCATTTAAACTTGAACCTAAAATCAGAAATGCTTAAACTTGGCAAGAGCAAGCCATTCTAAGGACTTAACCATTAAAATAGAAATAAAGTATACGACGAGCATGTGAGTCAAATGCATGCATGATATAAGGACAGTTTGCTGAAGAGAGCAATATGCAAGTGATAACTCACAATAACAATCTTTCATCTTAATTTACAAACAATCTCTTATTTCCAACAGCTTCCTCATAACTCAAGAATTAAAAGGATGGCAATATTGCTTAAAAAATAATCCCAAATCCAAATAACTCTGGTGATAAACTGTATTCTTCAAATAATCACAATCATGGCTAGGGGTGTTCAGGGTTGAAGTAACCAAACCGTGAACCATTTTTTTGACCCAAACCGGTTTGATCAATTTGGCAAAATCACAAACTGAAACTGAACTAGTTTGACCGGTTAACAAGTTCGGTTATACTAGTTAACCGATTTTAAAAATCATAACGTTTCCATTGAAATTGCAAACATATAATAATTAAAATCCAAAATTATAAAACAACCAAACAATATTTTAGTGTATAAATTATAACTTATAATAATAATTTAGTTAAGTGGTATAAGTTTTACTCAACCGCAAACAATTATAAATATTCATAAATTTTTATATATATTCATATGTTTATAATTATATATTTATATATTACCAATTCGGGTACCCACTAGTTAAAAATGGTAACCTGAAACCAAACAAAAACCCAATAAATTTTAATACATCAATCCAAAACCGAACCAAACAATTTGGTTGCCCTATTTTTACGTTTGGTTTTACTTCTTTTGGTTTGGTTTATCCAGTTAATGGTTTTTTTAAACACCATGGTTTCGGTACTTTCAGATTGCAGGCATGAAATTTCTCCAGTAATTTCAGGAGTGTTGTGTGCCTTGAGGCTGATCACAAATGCTTTTTTTTTTTTAATTTTTTGGTTAAGTGACCCCCAAATAAGTTTTTTGAAAGGATACCCCAAACATTTCCAACAGGCTCAAGAAAGAAAAGAGAAGAAATGCTACTAAAGAATTTTTCATCACAGGTAATAATCAGAACTGTGCACAGAAGATATATTTTCCTTTTTATACTGTTTTCTCCTTCTTGCAGCCACCATGGTATGTTGTGGAGAGGTGAGTATTGTTGCATCAACCTAAGTCAGAAACTCCTACACTTTCAATTAGAAGCTGACAAAATGTCAGCATGAAAACAACAGCTTTTACAATTTCTTGCATGCAAAATGACAGGAACAGTGATATATCTATGGGAATTATGTATGTATTTTTGACTTGTGGAAATGACAACAGAAAATTTCAAGAAAACATAGTTCATACAGCACAGTGACCAAACTAAAGTCGATCTTCAGCACAATAATGTAATAACAAAAGGAGAATGGGTGATTTATCTATCCACCTGAACCCCTTCCTTGGCTTTTGCTTCAAGTAAAGTATCAACTCGAGAGGAACTGTGATCACGAAATGGGCGCCGTAAATATAGTTCTGGACAAAGCCACCAACCAGTAATGAATATCTGCAAGGAAATTTCAGATGTAAACCATAACATAAAGCAGTGGGACAGTGCATGAGATTTCATGCATTTGTAGGCTCTTGTAAGGGTCAAACATAGATAAAAATATCAGTATTAGTATCAAATATGGATATAATGGTGTCGAATATATCAGATAGTAAATATTAGTATTAAATATATTAGAAGAAAAAAATTTTCTAAAATTCATAGACTGATAAAGCCACGTCTATCAATATTTTGAATATTGACTAATATATCGCGATACTATCACAATATAGGAAATATTGGTAAGGGGGGGTGATAATGATATTTGCATCAATGGGTCAAATGTACAAATGTGTGCAACTTAATCAAGGACTATTAACCGCTTACAAATTAGAATCAACATTACTAGAAACTAACCTCTGACTTGGCCTTCTCAAGTGCTGAAGCAATGGCTTCAAAGGCTGCTTGTCCATCTATGAACCATTGAGCTTCACTACCATCTTCAGCTAAACCCCTTGGGGGAGCAAAGGAACCATAACGATGAGGATGGGACCAACCCTCAGGGGGCCTTTGGACTGAATCATTGATTGCAGAAACCCAATCTCTGACTTTGTTACTGCTTGAAGTTCTCAACCTTATGCTCCGGTTCCCACTGATGATCTTGTAACATTCACAAAAGATAATGTCACATACTTCAAAAAGATCCTTTACAAGTGGAACCATAAAGTTACTTCATTTTGACCTGAAGGAAATAGGTCCAGACCATGGTAGTACTCTCTCTATAATCAATCATAAGGTAGCGATATTGCGTACATCCCAAACCCCATTATATGGAGCCTTGTGCACGATGCCACTATCTTCATAATCAGCAGTAGAAAAGTACATCTAGATACACTATATCTAGATACACTATCAGAACATTACTAAGCATTTGTATGGAGTACATGAGACAATTGCTACCAAAGCTTTTGCATTCAAACATGTAATACAAAAATGCATGTCTGAACAAATGTCATACATCCGTATTACAATTTTGTTTTAGAAACAGAAAAAACATAGTTATGCAATGTTATCTTTATTAAAGGTAATTAATTAGTAGTTTAAGGTTCGGTAACTGAACTTAAACAGTATGGAGATTCTTAAAGAACATCCGACCATTTTATCCAATGTTCTGAAATTTCAACGGCATTCATCTCAATGGGGCACGTGGATTGATCCTAAAAGAATTACAGTGGATGTTGTTGAGAGACTCAGGGTGCTGGATGGATAGAGTCCTCAAACCAACGAGACACTAAGGCAAGTATTGTATTCTTGTTGGACTTTTCAGAAGATTCAGTTTAATGAGACAAATTCTCATCTCATCTAAGATATAAGACACTTTAGTTATTGAATTTTACAATTATCTGTTCATATTTTGGTAGCTTCAATTAAGTACAGCTGATACTTGATTCTCTTATAGTCATATATCAACCAACCTATCAATAAACTTGAAGAGTCACAAAAGTTTATTATTACATTTGAATGATTTGATGCATACACTTTCGTGAATCAGTCAACTGAGATTTGACTATATTCCAGAACATTATGATAAATAGCAGTAGACCCTGACAACAATTGCATGCCAGTTCAGTCAATAGAATAACCCATCTAATATATGGGCAGTCCATGTTATCTACCATTAGTTCAGCATTCCCAAATGTCAAAGCCCTTACAATGACAGGTGAAATTATCACCTAAGATATTTGCTGACTTATAAACATTGCTGCTTGGACTTTTTATTTAAATAAGTACAAGTAATCTTCTTATTTTAATTTTTAACTGAACCAGATAATAAAGAAAATGAAAATGCATGGACTGCTTTAACATTTTTTTAAGTTGCAAAATTGTAGATAATAAGTGCCACAAGAAATATGTAGCACATATGTTCAAAAGAACAAAATATGAGGAAACCTTCATTAATTAAACAATTGAAAAGGGTTTTCAATGCATTTTTTTTATTTTTATTTTCCCATGTTAATTCCTTCTGATTACTCCCCAAAGAAGGAACTTGATCACAAAGTTTTCATTTCCACAGCTTAATTTAGGATAGTAGCACTCAGAGACTAAGGTCACTTAGAATGTTGATATTAAAAAATTAATTTTTGATGGGTTGAATCATGTCTACACAGTTGAATATCACACAGATTAGATATCCGTGAGATTTCAAAACTTAATTGTTCCCTACGGAATTGGAATTAGGACATTCTTTCCTCTCATGTTCCTCTAGCAACCCCCAAAGCCCCGTAATGAAATGCAATTCCACAAATGATGTAATATAAAGCTGAATTACTCCAAAAGAAATAAGTAAAGTGGTACAAGATCAGATTTTTATCACAAAGAATGTTTGGTTGAAATTTTTTCAGAGAAACAGCGAGATATTAAAACTTACCTTAAATGTGTAGCGCAGAGGATTGCGCTCCTTTAATTCACAAGCCAAATGCACTTTGTCTTCACTGATTTCACTCGGGGCTGGTAATATGTCAAAAATTATTATATCCAGGATTTTGGTATCAAAAGGATCTTCCAAGAAGGCCAAAAACCCAGGTTTCAGTACAGCCCATGCCTACATGAAGATAAACTGCAGTTCATGAGGTAATGACATGAGAGAGTTTTTAATTAGTAGATTGTCGAATAAAAAAAGGCTGCAGTGTATGCAATCACAAACTAGTATCTGGATCGCAATTTGCATGGAGAAGGACAAATTCAATTTTATATCGATTTAAGCCAGCCATGCATGTTATAATCAAACTGTGTTCATCAGATTGGGGCTACGACTGACTTCATAAAAATTTGGTCCAACAATAAATGTTTTAGGTGATTTCGTACATAAATATGATAATCTAAGGGGATACACTAATATGTAGAAATCTTTCCATAAAAGATTACCTTTTGCCAGTTGTTATCGCAGCAACTGAACCACCGGCAGCAAAAACATCCGGCATCAGCATCTCTTCTTGCTTTTGGTAGGTGTTTCACCATTAGATAATCCTCTTTCAGCTTTGGCCCATATTCTTGCAGAAATGATAACTTTGAGACCTCCAGAAATTTGCAGACCTACAATGCTAAAGTACCCGCTATCAATGACTTCAACAAAAGAAGAGTGACAGCAGATAAAAATAAAAATGGATGTGCACTGCGCGATGCTCCCACGACGTGCCGTTTGGGGGATGATAATGTCTACACATACCCTTATTCCTCTATTATAAAATGTTTATTTTTTGATTGAATTTTATAACCTCTAACATATAATGTGCAAGTTGTTTTGATGCTCAAGACTCACCTTCACGCACGCACATAAATGTAACACAATACTTGATCAGTTCCAATACTATAGCTACATAAGACTGAAGCCAACTTGACAGCAGAGGACATTGCCACAATATGAAACTAAAGGTGAAATGTTATTGCAATTGGACAGTTTACGTAGACGATGTAAATAGAAATTGATTTAGTGATTTCAGAAGTGACTGAGTAATAACAATGATAAACACTTGATAAACGACGTGAAATAAAAATGAGATAGCTTTGAATACCACATGTCAATAACTAATTGCAAGCATAGCATTAAATTTCAGGAGAAAAACTTAGTCAAGAAAAAGCAGTCCTGAACCGAACCATAGTTTCTATATGTCACACAGAATATTTAACATAGGAAAGTAAATGGATTATACTCTGGAGGTTAAAAAAATGATATAATTCTGTCTTTCACAATATCTATGTCTGATGAAACTAAATGTAACCCAAAATATTTATTGTAGAGAATATTATTAAAGATATAATATATTTTTTTATTAATAATATTATATATATTTTTTTAAATTAAAAACCACCATCTTTTAATTTAAATAATTTATGTATATTACAATATATATAATTTTTTTCAAATTAAATAATTAATATTTTTAAATTTAAATTACTTAATTAATTATCATTATTATAATTTCTCCAATTCACACTGACTACTTTTTTTAAAAAATTTATACAGTTCCTTCATCTCCTTTTATATTTCTATAACGTTAACAGGAACAAATTTATTAGATCTGTGACTATTGCCTGCTTAGAATTTCTGTTCACTATGTCCTCTTTGGGTATCACCATTTAGAAATTCTGGATATTGATTTCAGACGTAAGGATTCCTCCGTTCCGTCGTCGTTGATACGCTACCTCACCGGTTCACCGTCGTCGTCGTCGTCGTCGTTGAACAGTGGTTACAGGGCTATCTGTTGCTCACCGTCGTGGCTGCAAAATTCATCCGAGGGATCTCTGTTGCTCTCCGTGGTCGCAGATGCCGTCGTCGAAGCGTTCTGTTCATCGCCGTTGCCGACCCCGTTGTTGCTGAAATTAACCGGGAAGGAGAAAATCTAAACGACGTGTTTTGATACATTCAACAATCGAAACGCCACGTTTTGGATTATCTGTGTTTTCTTTCATAAATATCGAACGAAGAGTTTCCCTTCTACTCGCATCAAAACGCAGTTGATTACAGGCCTGCCAGCCCAACCAGGTTCATTTCGAATTTGGACAAGGCCCATCCTCCACAACTTGACACGGGCCTTCACTTGTGGCCCAAATCGATGTTCTGCAGCCCACCGACCAACGAGCAGCGCCGCCCACCGCCGACCACTGCCGACACCGACCACCAGAATACTTCCGGCCGGTTCTCCGGCAACCTACCTGTCAATCTTTCCGGTGACATTTCAATGACTTTTCGGTGTGTTTTCAATGACTCTTATAAGCTATTTTATGGCAATTTTTTCTAATGACTTTCAGGAAAAGTCATGTCACGTCTCTATATGTATTTTTCCTTTGTTTTTCCATCGCTATCACGTCTATTTACTTAGGTGATTTTACTTTATTCTTGACGGCCTCATCTCTTACTGCAACCGATCCTAAAATAGTTGTCAATCAAATTATGTCTTATACCTCTATTACACTAATTGTCTCTTCTGATGCATCTTCATCCTGGTTTCTCCACTCTCCCTGTTGCAACCACATAGCGTCTAATTCTTTATTAATAACACATAAAACCACTTCAACTGACATCCCTCTTTTATATATATAACTAATGGTTTTCATATATCTATCACTCATTTTATTTATGTATCTAACACTGACTTTTATATTTTAAATAATTAACATTTTTTGAATTTATCTCTAAATTTCATATATGTTGGACAACTTGTTGATTGTGGCATTAATATTTTCTCACAATGATTATGATGTATGGGATCAGAAAATGAGAAAGCTCATTGGGACTAGACGTAAAGTGGCCGCCTCTTTTAACTTACATCTCTACATATTCTATATTTGCTTGTTGCTATTATCTATTCTAGTCTCTAATACAGTCGACTCAATCATCCTCATTACCTCATGTTTTATCATTAGCCTTTAATAAATACCTAGGAAAAGTTACTTTTGACTCGTTTTATTGTGTTTTCTCACTTAGGCAAACAATCGTTGCTATCCTTTAATAAAAGTAACTCTTTGGCTTCCACACTCTTTAATTTAGTTCATTATAATATTTAGAGTTACACCCTTTTTCTCACTAAAGGCAAATCTCGTTACTTTATTCTCTTTATCGATAATTACTCTCACTATATATTAATTTATCTTTTGAATAATTAATCTGAACTACTTAACACTTTTAGTAACTTTCAGCAGATAACAAAAACTAAATTCGATTGTACAATTAAAGTTTTTTATTATGATAATATTATGAAATATACCTCTATCTCTTTTCTAAACAAACTTTAACAAACAATTACTATATCTCATCGCTCATATCCTTATACTTTTTAATAAAATGATCCTGCTGAACATTATTGTCATTATTCATATTCTCCTCCTCTCTGCTTCTCTCTCTAAGTCCTTTTAAAGAGAAGTTGCCTTTATGGTCATTGATATTATTAATCAAATTTTCTCTTCTACCATTTTAAATCAAACTCCATATGAGTGTCTTTATAACAAAGTACCAACTTATTCTCTTTTTAAAGTTTTTAACTATGTCTATTTTACTCTCTCCTCATAAGTATACCAAACTTAAAACTTGCTCTCAACTTACTATTTTTTTGGTTATGACATCGAATATAAAGGATATCGGTATTACGATCCTATAATTAAGTATTTTTGTATTTCCATGAATGTTCAGCTTTGGGAATGCAAAAGTTTCACCAATATTGCTTCCTTTTCAAACACTTCCTCTTCCTATCGGATTTTCACTAACCCAATTATCGATCCCTTTTTAGAATTTTCATCGGATGCTAGACCTCTAAAGTTTCACCGTCTCTAATGAGTCTGAGTCATTCGATAACTGGACATCACAATTATACCCTCTAAGTCCTCCTCCACTGTGAACATTTGTCGTTCCGGTCAAATACATGCTCGTCCTCATTATCTTGATAATTATCACTATTTTTCTACTATTACTACTCTTTATAAGTCACGCAATTATTGTGAAATATGCTCTAACCCTCTCTAACAACAAGTTGTGAGCAAAGAGCTTAATATTATTCACAAGACTAACATTTGGGATTTGATTGCTCTTCCATTTGTTAAGATTGCAATATGGAGCAAATAGATATACAAACAGAAAATAAATGCTAATAGTTTGAAATTACGATATAAAACTCATCTTATCGCCAACGGCTTTACCTAAAAGTATGGCATTGATTATGAAAAGACTTTTACTTCTATTGCACGTATAGCTTCTGTTCAATCTTCCTTGGTTGTAACTACTATATGCCAATGGCCTTGATTTTAAATGAATACAAAGAATACATTTTTTTATGGAGACTTAACTGAAAAAGTCTATATAAATCCTTATCCGGTAATCATCATTCTCTTGGATGAGTGTATAATCTTGGACAAGTATTATACGGTGTTAAGCAAGCTTCCCGTACTTGGCTTATCAAGTTCAACTCCACTATTTTACAACTTGGGTTTGATCATAGTCATCATTACTCTATCATTTTTACTCGTTATATTGTTACCGGATATCACTATTTTCCTACTCCATGTTAATGATATAATAATTACTAGTGACAATAGTTATAGCATTTTTTTATCTTAGACGCTTTTTAAGTCAATAATTTAAAATAAAGGATCTTAAAACTTCTATATCTGATGGCTGCCATTTAATTAGGCTAAGCATGCTTCAAAATCTTTTTTTTGTGCAGGGTTTACTAATTGTAAGACGGCTACTAGTTCTATTAAACAAAATGTTAAACTTTGTACAACTAATGGCAATTCTCTCTCTGATATTACTCTTTATCATCAATTGATTGGAAGTCTCATATATCTTATTGTTACAAAACCCAATATTGCCTATGATGTGCATCAATTTATATCAACTTCGCGTTCTAATTTCTATGGAGCTATTCTTTGTCTTCTCTACTATGTGAAATGCATTCCTCTTCATAGACTATAATTTTTCTCTCACTCTTTAATGGAACTTCAAGTATATTCTAATACAGATTAGACGGGTAGCCCTATTGAACAATAGTCCAATATTGGTTTTCTCT
Source organism: Nepenthes gracilis (assembly GCA_033239525.1). Taxonomy (NCBI): domain Eukaryota; kingdom Viridiplantae; phylum Streptophyta; class Magnoliopsida; order Caryophyllales; family Nepenthaceae; genus Nepenthes; species Nepenthes gracilis. The sequence goes on from BSYO01000012.1 coordinate 16,716,822, forward strand.
AACTATTAGGGGATTCTCCCATCTCTTGATCCAATGAAAATCAAGTCGTCATTAATTGTTCCTACACTAAGGTTAAACATCGCGTTCTTATTAATACTATATCTGATCTTTTATGACTTTATTAGCTTTTACAGGATATTAGTATTTTTCAACCCAATGACACTCCCATTTATTACGACAATTACAGTACTATCTAAATTGCTCACAATGATGTGTTATATAAGCGTATAAAACACATTAAGATTAATTGTTATTTTATATGTTATCACCCCAAGGAAGGCACCCTTCACCTCTTTCCTGATTTCTTTGGCTAATTATCTGGCTAGCATCTTTATAAAAACGTAGGTGCCTAGTTGTCACGTTAATCTAGTTTCCAAACATAAGTTAATCTCTTTCAAACTATTTTAAGTTTAACAGGGGATATTAAAAATATAATGTTCTCTTTTATTAAGAATATTATATTTTTCTAAATTAGAATATTACTATCTATAATTTAGACCATTTATATATATCTAATATTTAGATTGTTTATATAATTACTATTATTATAATTTTTTTTAATTTAGATTGTCTTATTTTCCTGTTAAAAGATAGCCTATTGTATGACTAAGATACATAGAAATATTAAAAATCATTCTTTATCTCTCTTTTCATATTTCTACAAAGCATAAAGATTTATGACCTTAGAAATCTGTTTGGCAGGAGAAAAGGATTACCAGAGAAGAATCAAGAAAATTTAAGAGCTTCCCTAAAGAATTGTACTTACCAGCTCATGCTTTTAACATGTGAGTACTCCAAAAAATTAAAAGAGAGAGAGAGAGGAACCAATGAAGTTCATATACATCATCGATATGCATCAACAAATTATATGCTAAAGAAAGCAGAATCACTTGGTTGAACCCTCATAATTCTCCAAAACAGAAGAAAAGATAGCAATGAATTATTCTCTACATAATCATACGAGGCTAAGAACCAAATAGCATGGTACTTCATTCATAATTGTAGTTCTATTTATGTAAGTAATGATGGGAGTAAATGAAATTATATATTTTTGTGCTTGCGTTGATAATTGTTGGGGATCACTTCCGTATGGAAATCCTTTTGATCAAAGGACTTGGACGGAGCACGTGTGTGCTAAAGTGAAGGAATTCTGGTCATCTATGTTGACCGGAACCTTTTGGGCGGTCATCTATGTTGACCGAAAACTCTGTCGGTCAATATGTTGACCGAAAAAAGTCGTGAGACGACTAACTTTGCTGAGGAAGGAGAACGGACTACTTCGATCGGTCAACGGTGTGGTTGGCAAGCTGAATATAAAAAGTCTGAATGACTGTCAAATCTCAAATGATGTACAGTTGACCTACCTAATTGGGTAGTTGGTAGATGTCATTCTTGAAACTTCAAAGACTGATCGGTTTGTAGGAGCAGGCATACGCCGCCTACTACAGGACAGGGCGTGTACATGCATACATGCAGACCTTAGAAGTTGAGCACCAACTACCAAGTTGGGCTATGGTGAGGGACATGTGTATATATGTGTGTATATGCACACTCAACAAAAGTGAGAAAAGAGAAGACACCGGATAAATAGAGAAGAGGAGTGTATGAGAAAAACAGAGAGGAGAGAAAGTAAAAGAAAAAGAGCTATGAGAGAAAAACAAGTGTGAGGGTTTGGTTTACTTATACTCTGTTCTTATTTTTGCCTCCTGTAATTTATTCTTATACTTAGTGATTTTGTGGATTTAGTATCCCATCATTTTTTTCTTATTTCAAAAGGATTTTTTTTACGCAAAAATTTGGTATTCATTTATCTTCTCTTGCCTCTATTTCACAGTACTTGTGTGTTTTATCAGTTGGCCGCCCATTCCGGCCAACAGAGAGATTATTCTTGTATCCTTGTCAGTAGGCCGCTCGTTGTCCGCCAATAAGTGATATCAGAGATAGGTTGACAATTCCGTCTGAATGGCGTCATCATCCTCAAAGAACTTGCCATTCAGTGTAGAACAGTTTAATGGGTAGGACAACTTCATCCTCTGACAGGAGGGCAAAGAATATCCTGACTAGAGAGGGAACAATAAAAGCACTAAAGAAGAAGGAAGATAAGCCGAAAAGCCTACTAGTAGAGGACTGACAAGATAAACGAAATCTTACCAATTGCACTATCAAATTATGCCTGGCGGTCAACACTCTCCAGAAGGTCCTAGGCCTGATTGATCCGGCGGAGGTGTGGGAGAAGCTGAAGAGCCAATATAAGTCCAAATCCTTGACAACCAGGCTTCATATAAAAAAAACAGTTTTATGGTCTACGGTTTTCAGAATGTGGCAGCTTTGAAAAGCATTTGGATGAATTTAATCGGATCGTAACACAAATGTTCGCCCTTGATGAGGTAATCAGGAGGAGGACAAGGCATTGGTGCTGCTGGCCTCTCTGCCAGCTTCTTATGACCATATTGTTACTAAGCTGCTATTTGAAAAAGACAATCTAAACTGGACGAGGTCATCGCTTCCTTACTCATGAATGAGTCAAGGCGGTCATAAGGGGCCTCAATGTCTTCTCATAGTGAAGTACTTGTGACCGAGTCTAAGGAACGGAGTAAAGGACGAAGCTAGAAGCCTGGAGAGAAAGGACGCAGCAAATCTCGTTCAAGGTATCAAAATCTTGAATGCCATCCCTGTGGCAAAAAGGGCCACATCAAGAAGCAATATTTCAAGTGAAAACGTGAGAACGCAAAAAAGAAGACAGGAGAAAAGGGACGAAGTGAGAACAAATCCTCCGTCTCAATGATCACAGGAAGCGATCTCCTGTTGATATGTGAAAATGACGTGGCAAACCTGACGAGAAGTCCGGCTGGGTGATTGATTCTGGTGCCACCTTGCACGCCACGTCAAGAAGGGGATTGTTCACATCCTACACTCCAGGAGTCTTTGGAGTGATAAGGATGGGCAATGAAGGAACATCCCAAATTGTTGGTAAAGCTAACGTATTAGTTACCAATAATGAGACGAAACTGATGTTAAACGATGTTCGACATGTTCCTGACATCAAGCTCAATATCATCTAAACTGGTCGGCTAGATGATGAAAATTATTATAACACCTTCTGTGAAGGTGGGTGGAAACTTACCAGAGGATTTCTTGTAGTGGCAAGAGGGAAAAGGTACACCGGCCTGTACATTATGAAGGTGTTCGCAATAGCCGGAGATGTAAACGCTGCAATCAGCAACAAAATCGAGAATTTGTAGCACAGGAGGTTGGGCCACATAAGTGAACGATGACTACATCATTTGGCCAGGAAGGGCCTTATTGCTAAAGTGAAGGAGGACGGACTAAGGACGTGTCCTCATAGCTTGGCCAACAAACAAAGAAGAATCTCATTTCATGGAGATTTGTCTACTCCAAAGGCAGAACTACTTGATCTCATCCACACAGATGTGTGCGGACCATTCAAAGAGAAGTTGTTTGGTGGAGCTCAATACTTCGTCTCTTTCATTGATAATTATTCGAGAAAACTGTGGGTCTATCCACTGAAAACCAAGGACCATATCCTCGGTATATTTGGGCAATTTCATGCCCTTATTGAGCGACAGATAGGGAAGAAAATGAAGGCCATCCGAAGCGATAACGACGGTGAATACATAGGGCCTGTTGATTCCCATTGCCGGTCACAGGGTATTAGGCATCAGAAAACACCTCCAAAGACACCATAGTTGAACGGAGTGGCTAAGCGGATGAACCGCACACTTCTAGAAAGAGTACGGTGTATGCTTTCCAAATCTGAGCTTCCCGGACACTTATGGGCCGAAGCATTAAAGACGGCGGCCTACATTATAAATAGGTCGCCCAATAAACCTTTGAAGGGTGAAGTGCCGGAGAAGATATTGTCAAACAAAAAGCTATCTTATGATCACCTGTGAGTGTTTGGATGTAAAGCTTTTGTCCATATTCCAAGAGATGAAAAGACAAAGTTTGAGCCAAAGATGATGCAGTGCATCTTTCTGGGCTACGGAGAAGATGAGCAGGGGTACAAATTTTATGATCCAACTGGAAGAAGACTTGTCCGGTCAAGGGACATAACCTTCGTCGAAGATGAAACAATTAAGGATATTGGCAGAAAAGTCAAGTGTGATGACAAGCAGACGAACAAAGTAACTGTCGAAGTTGTCCATCCGGTATCTCTGGAAGACGAGGACAATGGTCCTGAGGTGGTCGATTATAATGGAGAAGAAATAATACTCCTAATAAAGACCAGGATAAAGTCATTCCTCAACCGGCTGAGGATCTGCCTGTCAGACGATCCTCACGAAACAGATGGCTATCCGTCGGTCTGTCGCCTAGTAAGTATGTTATGCTCACTGATACCGGAGAGCCTGAGACTTATGACAAGGCTATGGAAGACGAGAATAAGGAGAAATGGCTGAAAACCATGAAGGATGAAATGTATTTTTTTCATGAAAATCACACATTTGATTTAATCAAACTTCCTAAGGGGAAAGAAGCCCTAAAGAACAAATGGGTCTTTCGGTTAAAAACGGATGAAAATATCATGAAGCTGAAATATAAGGCACAGCTAGTGGTGAAAGGTTTTAGTCAACGGAAGGAAATTGACTTCGATGAGATCTTTACTCCTGTGGTAAAAATGTCTTCCATACGGGTTGTGTTGGGCTTGACAACCGCCTAGAATATGGAAGTGGAACAAATGAACGTCCGGACAGCTTTTCTTCATGGTGAACTGGAAGAAGAAATCTATATGGAGCATCCTGAAGGGTTCAAGGTTAAAGGAAAGGAGCAATTAGTCTGTCATCTAAGGAAAAGCCTGTATGGGTTGAAATAGGCTCCAAGACAGTGATACAAGAAGTTCGAATCAGTCATGACTAGTTAAGGATACCGGCGAACTACTTGTAATCACTGTATTTTTATACATAGGTTTTCAAAAGATGATTTTGTTATCATTCTCCTTTACATGGACGACATGTTGATTGTTAGGCAAAACAATGCTCGGATAAAGAAGTTAAAGGAGCAACTTGTACAATCCTTTGCCATGAAAGATTTCAGACCAGCAAACCAGATTCTTAAGGTTAGAATCATTCACGATCAGGAGGCATGGAGACTATGGTTGTCTCAAGAAAACTACTTTGAGAAGATACTTCAACGAATCAATATGGATAAGTCTAATCCTGTCAGCACTCTACTTGCAAATTATCACAAGTTGAGTAGTCGCCAGTGTCCATCTTCGGACAAAGAGAAAGCATACATGAGAGGCGTTCCCGACTCTTAGCGGTAGGAAGCCTCATGTATACTCTGGTATGCACTAGACCGGACATAGCACATGTTGTTGGCACAATCAACCGGTTTCTGTCCAATCCAAGGAAGGAGCATTGATCCGCAGTAAAGTGAATCATGAGATACATCCGATGAACTTTCAAAATGTGCTAATATCTTGGAAGTGACAAGCCTTAATTGGTGGGCTACTCGGATGCTAATATGGCCAGAGACGTTGACAGTCGCAAGTCCACTTCAGGATACTTAGTAAAATTTGCAGGAAAAGCAATCTCCTGGCAGTCCAAGTTACAAAAATGTGTCGCTCTTTTCACTACTGAAGCCGAGTATATTACTGTGACAGAAGCTTGCAAAGAGATGTTGTAGATAAAGAAGTTCATTCAGGAACTGAGCCTTGAATAGGAAAGGTATGTGGTATTATGTGACAACCAGAGTGCCATTCATCTCTACAAGAATTTTTCACTCCATTCCAGATCAAAACATATTGATGTGCGATTTCATTGGGTGAGAAATGTATTAGAAGACGGTTTACTATTACTGGAAAAGATTGACACTGAAGAAAACGGTGCAGATATGATAACCAAGATTCTACCGAAGGGAAAGAATGAAGCATGCTGCAGACTAGTCGGGATGATAGACTTAACTTCCTCATGGTCATGAGGAAAAGTTTGTTGGGGATCACTCCCGTGTGAAAGTCCTTATGATCGAAGGACTTAGACGGAGCATGTGTGTGCTAAAAGGAAGGAATTCTGGCCATCTATGTTGACCGGAACCTTCTGGACGGTCAACTCTATCGGTCAATATGTTGACCGAAAAAAGTCGTAAGACGATTGACTCTACTGAGGAAGGAGGACGGACTACTTTGACCGGTCAATAGTGTGGTTGACCGGCTGAATATGGAAGGTTTGAACGACTGTTAAATCCCAAATGGTGTACAGTTAACCTACCCAATTGGGTAATTGGTAGATATCATTCTTGGGACTCTAAAGGCTAATCGATTTGCAGGAGCAATCATGCGCCGCCTGTTGTAGGACAGGGTGTGCGCATGCACACATGTAAATATTGAAAGTTGAGCACCAACCACCAAGTTGGGCTATGATGAGGAACATGTATATATATGTGTATATATGCACACTCAGCAAAAGTGAGAAAAGAGAAGACACCGGATAAGTAGAAAAGAGGAGTGTGTGAGAAAAATAGAGAGGAGAGAAAGTAAAAGAAAGAGAGCTATGAGAGAAAAACAAGTGTGAGGGCTTTGTTTACTTATACTCTATTTTTATTTTCGCTTCCTGTAATTTATTCTCATACTTAGTGATTTTGTGAACTTAGTATCCCGTGGATTTTTTCTTATTTCAGAAGGGTTTTTCACATAAAAATTTGGTATTCATTTCTCTTCTCTTACCTCTATTTCACAGTGCTTGTGTGCTTTATCAATTGGCCGCCCATTTTGACAAACAGAGGGATTGTTCTTGTATCCTTGTTAGTAAGCCGCCCGTTGTCCGCTAACAATAATCTGAAATCTACATTGTAATTTCTTCTATTGATCAAGTAGCATAATTCAAGTTGATGTTCCTAGCATTTATCTAAGAGAATTAAACCGTACTTGAGTTATATGCTGAGTCATATGCCTATCAGGGTTTTTCTTGAATCCTATCTACCAAAATGTAACATCTTTGAATCGAAAAACCAAATCAGAATTGTAGCAAACAGGATTACAATGGAAGCTATCTATTAAGGAGTCGACAGAAAGGAGAAGACAGGGAGGGGAAGCCTATGGAATGGGGACTTTCAGGTATTTTGTATCAATGGTCCAGAAAGTCAAGACTATGGATAATGATATTATGGACCAAAAAACTGCTTTTGGGATGTTGTCACAAGATCTTATAAGATCAAAGAACACAGCTGAAGCTTGAAGGCAAAAACTACAAAGTGACATAAAGCACACACCATGTCATATGAAATGTAAGATTCGATGACTTTACACCAGCATGTCAACTAAAAAACAAGATGGCGACAACAAAGATATTAAGATGGATGTTCACTTGCACAAGTAGGGGTAAGAGTAGTAACAATGCTACATACAACAAATTTAGAAAGTTCCAATTATAGAGAAAGTGCAAAAGATGTGTTTGAGGGGATTTTGTCAAAGCAAAGATGAACCCGTTCGGGATCGGCCGACCTCTTCGATGAACTGAGAAGGAAGAATGAGTGACGACGATGTACAGGATAAACAATAATCACACAATAAAGTGAAATACAAATAATTTTACATGAAAACCCTCAACTAAATAAGAGGAAAATACAACGGGACTGTGCGTCAACAAATCTCCACTATATAAAATCGATTATACAAAAACCCCGAAACAGAGTACAAGAAACCAAACCAAAAATAGAGTAAGAAACGAGGGAGCAAAAACTCAACTGACAAAGTACTCTTTACAGCTCAGAGAACAATACGCCCAGGTCGACGGTAACTAAAGAATTTTGAATCTTCCTCTTCACCATCTTTTCTCCCTTTTCTCTCTTCTCTTTTCTTTTCTCTCACTGGAAACGCTCTCTCTGATTGATTTTACAAGTATTTCTATAAAGTCAGGGTTTCCTCATTATCGCTCTCCTTTTATAATCCTAAAATGCATTTCTCGCGCTTTTATTCCATACTCATTGTCTAGATGCCTCTCGTCATCACCGCCAGGTCGTATTGGGGTTCGACACCTGAATTCACGCATAGCCCAGATCTGGCGTAGCGGAACACCAAACCCCCCGTCAGTTGACAATCACCAATTTAGTGAGCACAAGGAACAAAAAGATGTACAACGTTTTTAAAGTAGAAACCTTTCAAATCGAAAGAAAAAACCACGGGACAAACTCCAAATAAGGTTTTCACTATGTAAAATTGGTTACAAAAATCTCGAGACAGAATATCCGCTACAAACCCGAGACAAAATAAGAAAAACACTCCAGAGTAAGAAAATTATTCTTCACTTTTATCTCTCTGTTTTTCTTCTCTCATTCTTCTCATTGGTGGTACACTCTACTCACTTTGATTTTACAAGTGTGGCAGTAGACGGCTGAACGACGAGAGCTCCCTTCTGCACTCCTACTCTGTTCCACTCTCCTTCCACATTCCACCGCAACTATTACCGCTGTCACTAGCCTCTTACCTTGTCTCTCGTTTATCTGTCTGCTTAAAGCGCCTGATGTACTCTTTATAAAGACATTGGCACCAAATCCATCTGCTCACCTGACCTGATTCTTGCAAATAATTTGTCACACCAACCCTGTCTTTTTTAGCGACCTCACCAGTTCCCGAGCTTCCCCAGACACTCATGCTCTGCAAGTTAACCACTATTCTCAGACAACGTATGCTTCGTAGGTCAGCTACCTGCTCTACAAAACTTACCAACTCTGACCCTTGGCTTCACTCCTACAAAAGCACTCTGGATTTTCACCACCAAATGCCACTCCGGCATTTGCACTCCGAAAATCCACTCCGGATTTCCTCTCCAACAAATGCCACTCCGGCATTTGCACTATGGAAATCACTCCAGATTTCCTCTCCGGCAAATTTCACTCCGGAAATCCACTCCGGATTTCCTCTCCGAAAATTCACTCCGAATTTCCACTCCAGTAAATTCCACTCCGAAATTCGCCACTCTAGAAATCCACTCCGGATTTCCACTCCAAAATTTGCCACTCCAAGATTTGCCCAACTGGCAAATTGGTCACTCCGAGATTTTCCTTCTCCGGCAAATAGTCATCCTAATCATTACTGCAGCCAATTTGCAGCACTCAGAATATCACACAAAACCTGTGTGATCCTCTGATGATACTTCCGTTTGTTGAGTCACCCACAAGGGAGTGACTAAACCCAATAGGTCACTCCTCGAACTAGGCATCCAATTGTCCTTTAGAATGTCCGCCCGGTCTCCTTTAGGACTAGGCATCTTGTCGGCCTTCAGAGTGTCCACTCGGTTTCCCTTTAGAATATGATGTCCTCAGCCGCTCGCCGTGCGCGTGCGCGAAGACTATAATGTTCCATCTTAGCATTGAACCTATGTGTGTTTGACCGTACCTCCGGACGACCTATCAATTAGTTATGGACCCACACGAGAGTGACCCATAACCCAACAGATCCCGCACACTTGCAAGTAGATATGAGAGGATAGAAAAGGCCTTGTATAAAAAGGATAGGAGATTGAAGCATATATTGAAGGGAACTATAATATCTAGCATTGAACTATCAGAGTGACACCTGCAATAGAGCTTAATGGAGCCAAAGAATATATTTAGCTAATCCCACTTATTGGGAAAATACTTAGTTTGGCTTGGCTTGGCTTGGCTTAGCTTAATTTGAAACATTTTCTAATCAACTAGCTCCTTTAATATATAAATCTGGATTAATCTCCGAAGTCCATTTGATAGTGTAAGACATTAAACCAACCAAACAAGGAAAAATACTAAAAAACTGATGCATAAATCAACGGATAAAGTAGCATCCGGATGCCAACAAGAAAATCATTTATAATCCCAAGTCCAAGTAGTTAAAAGCAGAAGTGACCCCAAAGCCTGATAACCTTTAGTGTGTGTTGCTGGCTAATCAGTTAAACAATATGTGCCTCCTGCTAAGGAACAACTAGAAATTTTTGTTATTCCACTTAAATGGTAGCTTTCATCCCACAAGCTACCACAAGCATTTTAGAAATCATAGAATTTTGAGTTGCAGAAAATAAAAGATCCTCACTGAAGGTTACAATTTATTGTACAGGCTCCCAACCTTCGATGGAGGCTAGATTTAGCATCAGGTTGTCAGATCAGACATTATTAGGATATTATCCCATTAAGTTTGACTCAATGCGGACAAGAGAGTCATGTCAAGGAACTCAAAGAAATCAGAATTCTCTAGAAGCTGCTTAAAAAATACTTGGAACGATGCATCATTATTGAACTAAAGACTGGCAGAATTTGCCAAGATCTAACATGAAAAGTAAGCTTTCTCAGTACCAGGATAACAGAAAGCAACAGGATAATTAAAGGTGCTAATCAATTTCATTGATGGGGTATGTCGCAGAACATGTGGAGAAGACTGGTGGTTAATTAAGGAGAAGAAACGATAATTTGCATGGTTATGCAACTTTAGATTCATAAAAGCAACATCACAGGTTGTCAGAGATAACACTCTGTGCTCACCTCTAGAGAATTCACGATGTCCAAGTTGCCTAGAAAATGATTCAAATACCCTTGCATTGCGACCTTTGCTTTGTCTGCGATTGTCTGCTGCCCCCCAAGTGATGGTTTAATTATTGATAGTGCAGCGCTAGATGGAACATATCTGCATCACATGGTATGTTAGTCTGTAAGAATATCGAGGAGAGTGACAAACAGACTTCATGTGGTGAAGCAGTAAACACAAGAGGCAACCAAGAACATGTCACCTGTGTTTTGAACTCCCTTCCTGTTGAAATTTAATGGCATCGTCATCAGAATCATAAGAATTAGGCATAGTTGTTGTGTTTTCTCCTATTCCTATGTTCTGAAGCCATTCCTTAATCTGTCAATTGCAGAACAATAAAGTACCCCAGAAAGTCTCAATACAAAATGGAAAACATTCATTAACTCGTCACAAGGCACTAAATCTAAAAAGGAAAGAACTTTGGCAAAAAAAAAAAAAAAATGAGAAGAAGTACACTATCAAACAGAATATGATCTCAAAATTTCGCGAGTGCAGAACAAAAACAATTCAAACACAAATCCCTTTTCTAGTTGAAAATCAAATACAAACCTGCTCTTGTTTCTCATTGAATTCCTCAATAATTGCACGTTTCTTCAAAGCTAAGTGTAAATATATAACTTGCGAAGCTTTCTTTTGCAAGCACCACTTGAACTGTTATGTAGAATTATGAAGATACAGTCAGTTCACCGTATTGCTAATTTTTATGCTGTATGAATGAAGAAAAGTGCACGCCGTTGCAGGATAGCAGCTTTAGCGGCTCATAATATCATGGAGATATCAAAACCAGATATCAATTATAATGGCAACATCAATAGATGCAATATACCGAAAGAACTAAATGTTCCCACTCCAACAGGTGAAAAAAGTTTCAATGAATTATTAATTTGAACTGGATTCTTTATCTACTGTAAAAAATAACAAGAACAATACGACAACAAAGATGCACATATGGAAGAGGATGGAGATCAGACAAAATTTACACTGTTAACTACGTGAGAAGACAAGAAATGTGTTGTAGTAATTAACCAAGTACTTTGGGAGTATTTCGTTTAGGGAAATAATTCCCGAGGGGGTTATTTTCCATTAAATACATATTCCCATTGTTAAAAAAATATCTTGCTGGCCATCCCTAGTTTCCCTCCGGAAATTATTGTACAGATAAGGATTTCAGCAAGTTTTTGTGACGGATGCTTAAACATCATTCCGAGGAGGTAACATTCAATCTAAATGGGGAAACAAATCGACAGAGAATATAATATCATCTACACCAATGGAATCCACATATATTCTTACCAACCACCCATCCCCCCCCCCCCCCAACACACACACACACACACACACACATATATATATATATATATTTGAGATATATATCCTTACATGTAATTTTCTTCGACGCAAAAAGTTCATGCAACTGACAGGCATCCAATAATTTCCCTCAGAATAAAAGTTGCATAAAAAACACATTATACTCACAGGAGTACAATAACTCTACCTACTGCAACGTGAAACTAACCCATACAAAAACATCCTTATCAAAAGATATAACAACTACCGCTTGATTTAGACTCCAATTTTTACCCGTTCAGCACTCCATTTTACAAAACAGGAGAAGCAACTTCATCCGAGTACAGCCCACAAAAAATAATTAAAGAATGATTGCAAAAACTTCCGCTACAAATCATGATAACTAACCAAATTATCGAGCTAGTAACATCTTCTACTAAGGAAAAACAAAGGTAGTAAACGAGTTTTCACTTTAGCTTGGAAGATTAATGCTATAAAATGACAACGGTGAGAAAGATATAACAAGCATTGACATTCATTACAAGCACAGAAAGTAAACATGATCCAAAAGAACGTGATGCACAGTAAAGATAATCCAAAGAGATGCAAACATCGTTTGAATTGAGAAGAAGAAAGACAGAGAGAGGGAGGGAGGGAGAAAGACGGCCGTGCCTGCCTGTACTGAACCTCGATGGTGTATGACAAAAGCAAAGGAGTTATGTCGCTAGCATCGGGCCGCGACACCGAGACGATCGTAGCTTTCGGCAGCTCCATGAAAATAGGTGACAACGCCGTCTCGGAACATTGCCGGAACGACATCGACTTCGCCGCCACCGGCAATGTCTTATAGTACCTTTCGCTTCCCGCGAGAAACTGCTCCGTCGACATTGATCGATCAATCTCCTGCGACCGATGCAAAAACAACTCTCGGCAACAATCCGCTGAGTTATAATCCCAGTCGTCCGCGTTGTCAACAGCCGAGTTTTTTCCCGAATTGGCATGTCCTTCGACCACCTGGAGAGAAGAGAGAGAAAGAAAGAGATCGAAAATGGAGGAGTTCCTTACGCGAGTGGCAAATTTACAAATAGACGTTATTGAGAGCTTCCGACCTTACGGAAGCAACTGAGAGCCAGGCCCTTTGCTGACACGTGTCCATCCTTGATTTGTGTCCAAACTGTTAACCCAAAATTAAGATAATTAAACGTAATTAACCACAAGTTAATTGCGTTTCGTTTTGAGGACAGGGCCCCTGAGACCGTTTAGTTGTTGATTTCCTCAGTGCGACGTGGCACCGGGCGGCGTCTGGCGAATGGAATATTCGTCTACGTATTATACTTTCGGACTTATTATTCCCTTTGATTCGCTGTCTAAAGACTAATTAAAAATATTAACACAAGCATTACGTTTTTTTATCCCTAATCCTTTTCTTAATTGCTTGTACTATACGACTAATGATACACCCACTCTGTAATATCGGAAAATATATTAACTAATTTTTAGAAATATATAATCATTACATATTTTATTTTTAAATTTGAAATGAATTTATATTTTTATCCTATAATAATAATGTATTATATAATTGACCAATAATTAAGAACAGAATTATCGGTAATGGGTACAGTATAACCGGCTCAGAAAAAAACTGTTCAAACCGCTTCATCTTATCCAGGTTGGTTGTCACGGGTAGTTTTTGGCTGGTGGTTATTATAAAAAAAATAACCACATCTACCTATATAATGATCCACATTTCAAGGAAAAATAGAGGAGAAAAAACGGAAGAAAAACCGCAAGGCAAAACGGCTAAAACCTCCAGAGAGGAAGATGAGAGAAATGGCCAAAGCGAAAGCCCTTGATTTGGAGGAGGCCAACACTCCATCATCCAAGTGAGTCAAAGCAACGGGCAGAGAGCCCATCTAAACGACCTCCCTCTCTCCAAGAGATTCCCTAGAAGGGACATTCCTTATCAAGCACACTACTAAGTCATCTATCAATTGAACGCATCCACGCTTAACCCACCAAATATGCATCCTTCATTTATCTTTCTATATTCTTGGAAAGACCTTTGACTTGAGTATCGGAGGGTTTACGATGGGAATAATTTCCGCCGACCTCTGACGTCTCGTTCTTAGTTGTGTTGCGTAGGGTTCAGGTTTGAAGTTATGGAGAAGCCAAATCAATCGTCAGCAAGATCCGATTTACGATCACTGTCCGTAATGTATGATAATCCGATTACGATACGCAACAATCAGATAATATTTATTAATTTTTTATAATATATTTCAGTTGACTTGGATTGATAGTCATAATCTTAATTAAGAATATTTTAGGAAATTATATTTTAAGTCATCTGATAAATGATGATTGTCTGTTAAAAGTTCACGACTAAAACCCCTTGGAAAACGCCATATACCAACGTTGATTTATTGCCTTGCGAATATCCAAAGCATGCCGTACTCGCTCGATAAGAATATGCTGACAAGGGCAAATGATTCAGATGATATTACAGAAAAAAAAAAAAAAAACATTGTACGCCTTGTCTATTTTAAAAAATAAAAATAAAAAATATATAAACAATAAAAAGTCAAATAAACGAATTTAGGGATCCTGCTTCTCTATTTTTTCACTTATAAATATTGGATTTTAATCTAATGGTTAAGATTAAAAAAAATATAAAATATAATTATATTTTTTAAAATTTTTTATAATATTAATATTTATTAAATATTAAATTAAAAATTAAAATTATTTTTTAAAAAATAATTATTTAAATATTATTATATAAAATTTAAATTTCAACCATTAGATTATTTTCAATCCAATGGTTGAACATGAAAAGTAGGATCCCCTGTTTGGTGGATATTATCCCGACCGTTTTCATATAATATAATTACAAATTTAAACTTAATCCTATTGACAACAAATCCATCTCGACATATTTTAACTGTAGAAGTAGCATTCAATATTGGTGATGCTGCGGTGCCCAAATATACTGCAGCCCTTCCTTCATCGTTGGATTAATATCCAAGGGTAGATAATTTATCACATAAATACATTTAAGGCTTTTATTTTTTTAAATCTTTTTAACGTATTAACATCCATGATATATAAAATATTTAAAATTTTATTAATAAAATCACTTTTAAGTTCTAAATTTTAGCTATTAGATTTTTCTACTGCAACATGTTTAGGCATGAGATCATTCTCGTGTTCATAGGAACCCTCATTTGTTGAGGAGACAATAGTATGAGAATTTATGTATATTATAAGAATTAAAAATGGAATAAATTAAAAAAAATTTAAAAATTAAAACCATACGCATCATAGTTGAAAGTTACAGAATAAGGCGTAAAAGGAATTGTTAGCCTAATGGCCACATTATGCCACTTTTCCTACATTCTACATACTTTAACCAGACTAGTAATGCTGGTTTGATATTTCCGGCATTCATTTATCCAAAGCTTAAATTAGAATATTTTTATCTTTAATAGATTCAAATCTCCTTATTCATACAATCTCCATATTTGTTGTTATTATATTTACATTTTATATATTCAATTTGTTGGGTTCGATAAACCTGACCCAAGAAGATGGCTCATGAATGAAAGAGAGGCCCGGTAAAAAGCCACCCACATCATGACAAAAGATGGACCGTCTCAGGAGAAAGGCCAAGAATAAAATAACCATAATAAAGACCCGTCAGATTATTACTCATTTAAAAAGCTATCTGTAACTGGTAGGAGAGATAAAGGCAAATTGGTTACAACGGTTCACGAGCTATGAAGGAAGTTAAAACTACCCTTCAAACGTTATAAATATTCTATCATTGACCCATGGTAGAAGGACCGGAATCGAGAGAAGGGAAGCCTAAAATAGAGAAGAGCTTTGAGCACGAAAATAGAAAACAGAAGGGAGAAACGAGACACTACCCCCATCCAGGAGGTCCTGCCCTCCATTCAGGAGCCCATCCTTCCAGCAATCGTCCACCATCCAAGAGGCCATCTATCCACATTACCTGCCTTCCATTTAGGAGCTCTGCTCTTGTCCTCATCTCTAAGACGCCCCTCAGTCGGACGCATCTACAAATCGTCCATCGGTCAAACGCACATAAACGTTCAATCCCCTATAACATGCATCCATGCGTCTTACAATATCTCATATTTCTATTATCTCAGAAAGATTTCTGACTTGACGTTGGATAATATACGGTGGAAGCGATTTTTGCCGTCCCCTAACATCTCATTTTTAATTGTGTTGCACAGGATCCAAGTTTGAAGAGACGATGACCAAATCGGCTCCAATTTGACCCAACACGGAAGACCGAGCAGCTACCTAACCCGTACAACAACCCAAATCTAGGGATGTAATATTGGCATCGTCTGCAAAAGATCGACAAAAAGCCATCTTAATTATTAAATTTCTACTTACACCATAAAAATAGTTAACAACGGGACTCATGCGAGCACTCCTACCAAGGAGACTACCACTTCTGACCATCCCGCAAATAGCCATGAAGGAGACCAGCAAACGTTTTTCATACAAGAGATTAATACTCGAATGGACAATATGTCCAAAATGCTCCAGGCCCTTTGTGCACAACGTGATCATCAAAGACCGATGGCTCTTTCTTCAATTGCCCACACTCCGACTTCAAAAAGGGAAAATGATAAAAGAAAGCACCCAGCTAAGAAAACATACTAGCCTGTATCCAAGCCCAAGTCGGCTCTAGCAATTGGGTTCTATCCCGGTTAGAAAGTCAACTAGGTCTCAGATTAGAGGATGAAAGCTCAGAACAATAAAATCCTTGTCACTCTAGTGATGACCATCGACTTGCAGAACAAAAGGAAGCCTCCTGTAACATTAAGCCGGGAAGTAATTAGGTCTCACGGACCGCCATGAATCAAAAACTGTCACAAATCAATTTAAATGAGTCAATTTGGCAGACGCAAATCTAGTAGCCGGTTTGACTCAGTCAAACCAGGTGTGGGCCAGTTTGACTAGTCAAACTAGCCCACAGTTAAACTAATAAAAATACGAAAAAGGATGTCAGGCGTAGCAGAGAAAGAAAGGAGGAGGAAAAAAAGAAGGAAAAAGAAAAGGGAAGAAGGGAAAAGAGAAGACAGAGTGTGGCGCGGGGTGCAGCAGCAACAGCAGTCATTAGAGGAGGTGACGCTAAGATCGTAAGCCGGCCAAGCTCTCTCCATTTTTTCCTCTCCGATTTATGCCGCGGTGTAAAGGAACGAAGGAAATCGTGAACCGTAAGGAGTGACTGCTGTCGTCGCCGCCATCACCGGAGGAAAATCAACAAATCGAGACAAGTAAATCCTTCCTTCCTCTTTGTGAATACCGGTATTGCGTTTGCATGTGGCGAACTTGAGATGATTAGCCGAAATTTTGGTGGATTGTATGATGAGGCGTAGTAGAGAAGGACAGAGGGCCACTAATGGTGTTTGCATGTGTTACCGTTGCTACTGTCACCGTGATATGGTGGCTATTGTTGTGGCCGGCGTTGTCTTCCATGCCGGGACCACCCTCCGCTGACGCTCATCATCATCGTCTTCTTATGGCAACAGTCCAGCCTAGTTCCACAACTTAGTCCAACATCCAACATCCATTTTGCCGGTTTGGTTAATCGGGCATCCAGTCCAAAATCTGGTGCCCAAAATCTTCCAATCCGGCACTAGAACCGCAGCCCATCCTGGTTCCGCAACTAGTCTGGCGCCTAGCAGGTTTGGCCAACCCTTTTGTCTCAGCTCCTCCAGGTTGTCCCTCTAAGCTCGCGCTACCTTGTTGACCTTCACTGGTCAACCTTTAAAGTTTTGCCCCGACCATAACCCAGTCAGGCATCTAGTTTGACTGCCGGTCTAACTAATCAAGCACCCAGTCTAGAATCCAATCTGGTGCCCAAAAATCTTCCAGTTAAGCACTAAAATTGCAACCAAATCGCGACCCAGCCAGTCTGGCCACAGCCAATGTGACGACCAGAATCAGCCAGTCCGGCCACAACCAGTTTGGCACCCAGCCAGTCCGACCACAACTAATTCAGCGCCCAGCAAGTTCGGCCAACCCCTTTCTCTCAACTTCTCCAGGTCCGCCTCTTTAACCGACATTGCCTAGTCGGCCATTAGAGTTTCACCGCGGTCGCACGCTGTGCACGCCTCCATATCGGAATTGAACACGCTCGACTGTCCCTCCAGACGACCTATCAACCGGGTTTAGACCCACACAGAAGTGACCTATAATCCAACTGACAATTGGCCCCAGAGCATGCGTCCATCCCAAGATGTTACGCTGGGGGCTCCGCCCTACAACTCCCAAGTAATCGAAGCAGTCTAATATTTGCAGAAGATTTGATAGACTAACAACCTCGTAGCCCAAGCAGCTATGAGTGAAAGGGCCTGGCGGCGACCAAAAAACCAATTAGGTCATGAAGCGCTGATGAAAGCCAAGAGCAAAACGGTGCACGCCACTCCAAGGCCCCCTTCTCCAGAAGGAACACCACTCAATATTACAAAGAATAGGGGTTGTAGACTCAAGACAACTGGCGTAAGCGACCAGTTGCCCCTACTGATGGGACTATTCTTGGCATTGGTGATCCTCTAGAGCAAGACGTAACAATTATAACTCCAAGGCAGAAGACTAGTCTCACTGCAATGCCTCCCATGGGCCCATTGCATAGCTATGAACCCTCTTAGAAGTTGTCACATCCTCACAATGAGGGCCTGACATGCTCGGCTTGTTACACAGTAGACATCATCCAAGCCCCATATCAGTTCGGGTTGCTTGAGGTTGTATTGGCTAACAACGGGACCTGAACCACTGGCATGTAGGCCACTTGGCATGACAACAACGCACTACCCCCACCAACCCATGGAGCATAGGGACCATAGGCCAAGACGCCTGCTAAAGAGTTCCGATGACCTTCCAAAGCGATGCACACCCTCCATGCACCCGGAGCGGTGAACCAGTCTCAAAGACACCACTCACACTGAAGATTATTCATGCCGAATCCAAGTAAGTCTTGCATATATCATACCGCTTGCTTGAATCACATTTCCCTTAATAAAGTAGTCATTTTATTTGCTCATACAAATGTTTGCATAACATTGCATAAAAACAAGCAACCCAAACTGCCCATAAGTAAAGTGAATTTTCATTCACCTGTTACCAAACCTCAATCCCAAATCGAGCGACCCAAAGACAATCAAATTTAAACATCAATCCCGTACCAAGCAACCCATATGAGGTCGAATTTAAACCTCGGTCCCGTCACCGAACGGCCCATACGCGGTCGAACTCAAAACATTATGGGGTTTTTTTAGCATGCATGCGACAACACCATCCTAAAAAGATGAGTACTATCAGTCTATAATGGTCAACGGACTAGGACCAAACACATGAAAACCCCGATGTCCTTTAATAGGATCGAGCGCCGACGGGTACATGCAAACGACGGCTTAGGGTAGCAAAAGCCTGGCAACAATAACCTCAAAGTCTAGTTGGCAACCTCCCTTTCTCAGCGCTACGATCTCCTCTTGGTAGGGGCGAGGATGACCAGTCAAACGCACGCATCAAAACTAGACAACGGTAGCCGCAAGGTTTTGACGGCAATCGCGTCTCATCCAGGCCATGACGCCCTTCTACAAGGAACAAGAAACTTGCGGACGTAACACTTCCTGCACCACAACTCTGCCTCCCAGGACAACTTGCTAGTAATCAATGACAACTTGGCGCACTATTTCTTAATGATGGTAAGCCAACAAATCCAGACCTACAGGATGCATCCCATCAGAAGCATGCCAGGAGTTAAAAATTTTAAACCACCCGACATGGAGGGCTAGTGATGGTTTGGTAAACCCGACCCATGAAGAGAGCCCACGAATAGAAGAGAGGCCAAATAAAAGGCCACCCACGTCAAGACCGAAGATGGGCCGTTTCAAAAGAAAGGCTCAGAACAAGATGACCAGAATAAGGGCCCGTCAAATTGTTGTTCATTGAAAAAATCGTCTGTAACTGGCTGGGGAGATAAGGGCAAACCAGTTACAACGGTTCACAGACTATGAAGGAAGTTAAAACTACCCATCAAATATTATAAATATTCCATCGTTGCCCCACGGTGGAAGAATCGGAATCGAGAGAAGGGAAGCCTAAAACAGATAAAAGCTTTGAGCATGCAAATAGCAAACAGAAGTGGGAAACAAGACACTACACCCCATCTAGAAGGTTCGACCCTTCATTAAAGAGCCCATCCTTCCGGCAGTTATCCACCATCCAAGAGGCCATCTGTCTAGACTACCTGTCTTCCATCTAGGAGCTCTACTCTTATCCTTCATCTCTAAAACACCCTTTAGTTGGGCACATCTCCAAACCGTTCATCCGTCGAGCGCACTCGAACGCTTAATCCCCTATTACATGCATCCACGCATCTTACATCATCTCATCTTTTTATTCTTTTGAAAAGATTTTTGACTTGAACGTCAGAAAATATATGGTAAGAACAATTCCTGTCATCATCTAACTTCTCATTTTTAGTTATATTATACAAAATCCAGGTTCAAAAAGACAGGAACCAGATTGGCTTCAATTTAATCCGACATAAAAAATCAAGCAGCTCTTTAATCCGTACAACTCAAATCCAAAGACGCAACACAATCATATATTAATAATGCTATATTTGGTTATTTAAATAAAATAAAATAAAAATAAAAATAATTATTTTTAACAAAATAAATAAAATGAATATATAATTGAGAGTCAACATTTCTTTATTTAACTAGTCACTTAAAATAAATAAAGATAAATTAAAATTTAATTTTCTAATATTTAATACATAATAATATTTAAAAAATAACAAATAAATTTATACAAAATAATTTTTTATCATTACCAATAAAAAATATTCCAATACATACCAAAAGAGTGCCAAACCAACCAAAATTTATTGCCCAAAATTTTATAAAATTTAAACAAAATACATCAAAATTATATACAGACACAATCTAATTTAATAGCTAATAAAAATTTTAAAATATTATAAATTTTAATTTACATATTATAAACTAATATCTTAATTTATACATTACAAATTTTAAAATATTATAAATTTTTGATATTGTTTTATGCAACGTTGAATTTTAAAAATACTTCAAAAGAAAGAAATAAATATCCCTATCCTACTAAGATTATAAATGAGCACAATTTTAGCATGGACAACCAAATCAGTAAGGCCCAGCCCTTCTCAACAACAAATTTTCCAACTAAACCCAACCCGTATCTAACCCAAATTTAATATTAATTAGATCAAATTTGACATAATAGCCAATTAGGGGAAAAAAAAACATCTTAAAATAATTATTATTAGAACAATTGTTTATTTATTGTTTGAAAAAATAATAATAATTTCAAAAAATTAGCATTCCTATCACTAAATCATCCAAATACGGTGGATGGAATTGTAATGCCACTGCGAATAATATAAGAATTAAATTTCTATTCTATCCTATTCTCTACAGTACTATTCAAACCATATTGCTCGCTTTCAATAAACCAATAGACGTTCTCTTAAGCTAATTTGTCAAACAATTTCACAAGGACACCATCAAGTCTAACTTAAACTCCATCCATACACATTCGTCTATAACAAGAGCGATTTAGATTTGTCTCGGTATGCTAAATTCATCGAAGCAAGCACATTAGTATCTCCCAGTAAACTCAAAATTTGAAATCAAAATAGCAAAATTATGCATGCAGCTTGATTTTCTAAAGAGGTACAGTTATACTAGATCAAAGCAAATAGAAATTGAGGGCGATCTAAGAAATTTTCTGGGTATAATGGAGTAACTCACTTTTTGGCTTTCTTAGTTCCCCTGCAAGAAAACAACAAATACCATCGAAAACTTAAGTATGAACTGCAGATTTTATGACAATATGAAACATTTCTTCAGATTTATTGCATACCCGGATGATGATGGGGCTGCTGCTGCAGGTGCTTTCTCACCCGGTCCCTGCAAAAGGTCACGACAACGATGTGACAGATCAAATTTGTTGAGTTTACATTGCCGTCTACTGCGAGATTGTGTGTGCTCGGGGTATCATAACATGTTAAGCGGAAAGAAGAGAGGCATTCTATTCCATTAGCCACGCCAACCTCACTGATATGATATCTTATCTATTCATCAATAGTAACAAACTGGTACAAGAGCAGATTTATAGACGCTACGTCACCAAAACATATCCCAAATATAATTAAATGGTGTCATCAAAAGATTTCAATTCTTTATTAATATAAAAACATCCCGCATATGCTAAGATTAAAAAAAAATTGTTCATGGAAGTAACACACTTTGCGAGTACAGTATTAGGTTTGGATCGCCAATCTACTCTCACGAGGAGGTGCAGCTTAGTTGACTGTTAATCGGACAAAAGAAATTTCCTAATCCCACAATGTGGAAAGTGAACCACCGTTTATCTCAATTCCAACTTTTAACAAGTAAAAACTACACAGAGGTGTAAGAAACAACAACAATTTGAAATTTTTATCATGTTTTGTCCTTTTAAAGGAAAAATAATGCAAAATCAAGTTCATCTAAAGCGTAACTACTAAAAAACGCAGATCACATCAAATTCAAGGTTGACTATTTACTCTCAAGGACACTTTGGAGATTAAAAATGGCATAAAATGTAATTACGTAAATGTCTCCTCCTTCAATCAGTAGAGATACGTTTTGAACATGCAATGGATCAAAGTTAGCAATGGTCTGGATCAAATGCATCCCAAGCACCATCTATTGTTCTACAGCTCCACAAAAACCAACCAATGAAGCAAGCCAAGCCCTCTTCAATTAATTAGAGTGGTTACATAGATTTGTTGCCCTCTATTCAACTCTGTTGTAGGCCATATCTTATGCTATCTCCAAATGTTCAAGATTTGATGGTTTCCTTCAAACCCATATATGTATCGGTATTAACCTTCCAATATTGATATTTTCTGATATTACGAATAATATTATAACATATCACGATATTGGCGATATATAAGTTAATACAGTACTGTCAATTTACGATTTTTAAAATTTTTTTCCCAATATCTTTCCAATGCCGATATTTTTATCAAAGTTCAAACCTCTTTAATCTTCTTCAGCTTCTTCTATTAGGACCCCCCTCGGAGTCCTTACATCTACTAAAATGCACACAAAATAGTCTTCATTTCACATGACCAAATCACTTCAAACAAGTTTCTCATATATTATCTTCTATTGATATCACCAAACTTCTTTTTCTTTCTCCTGTATAATATTATTGGAACTGACAACCTTTATCCCCTTTGTTCTAGTGAATAAGTAACAATATGCTCTTTCTCCACTCTTCCAACATCCTCTTAACGTTTAGGATTGTGTTAAACTAGTTAACCACTATTCTCTCCTCCCTTCCATTTCAAAAACTCCGCTGGAAAGTTTCCCATCATCTTCAACGTTTCTTTAGCTTCCCTTCTTGGTAGTCTACCACTTGTTTATGCATCCCTCAAAGTATCTAAACTCTAGTATTGTGGTAGAATTTGTAGTTCCATTTAGGATTAGGTATAACTTTTCAATCTCTTTGATATCCATATCAAGCACCGGATCCTAACCATCCTTGGTAGTCTAACACTTGATTGTTCTCATATCTCTAGCTTCAGCTAGTCTACGGACATCCTTTTCTCCCTCAAGTGTTAAGTTACTCATTTGAGTCCTTGTAGAACTTAACACCTCACTAAGCTCTTTTTGCCTCTTTCTTAGCATTGTTATACCTCTCTAAATTTTCACTTATTTTAAAATCACAGGGAAGCAATCTCTCTTAACTACAAGTTTCTCGTAGGCACATTTATACCTCACCAAGCTTCGTTTTGGCATACTGCACAGCACTTTATTACATTTAGCCATAGCATCTCACAGATTATTGTTGCTCCCTTTATGATCTCAAGTGCAACCTATTAGTATCTTCAATCTAAGGAGAATTTGTTTGTCACGTTTTAAGATCAATCATCTTATTTTATTGTAATTTACATTCTTCCAGTTCTTCAGAGATACACCCCACCAAAACCAACAAACAATGTTGTGTAGTCATCAAGTGCTTACAATGTAAACACTCCTTTTATACCAAAACTGGTCAATCCAAGTCTATGACAAGCCACTCTTACAAGTGATCCCTCTACTTGAAAAATGTGTTAGCAACCCCAAATTTTTATATTGGACTAACCTCTTTAGCCAAACATGTCCATGGTAGTCTTGCTTATTTTGCGCTACAACCCTGGAATATAATGTGTCAACTCACATTATCCCACTAAACACTGCGAGCAATGCAACGTTTGTAAGGGATGCCAATGGTAATTATCTTAGAACACATATCCATGTCAGAAGATTTTGCAAAATGTTGACTGTCGGCCACCTAACACAACCCTCCTTTATCTAGACTTGGGATCGGCATTCACAGAGTATCTCTCTGAACTCAGTTCACTAACATATATCAATTCTAGAAAAGTAAATTTATTCCCCTGGGAACTGACGAAAGAGAAAAACAAAACAGTGGTTTGATACTGGTTTAGGCTTAAAAATGTTGGAAAAAATCCTCCCTAACCTCCTAGGTGACAGTCTCAAGTGAGTTGGGAGAATAACATTATCGTCCTTGCATCACAAATCACAGAAAATCAAAAAATAATAGGGGAGCATGAAGAGAGAGAGAGAGAGGCAGCTAGAGAAAGATACGCAAATTTTTTTAGCATCAAACCTATAGTCCAACCTAGTAAAGTCACAATGCATGGCAATCCTATGTGGTGGTACAGAGCTCTGAAGTTAGTTCAGCCAGCTTCTGGCATGGTCTTCAATGTGCTACATGATACATGTGAATTCCTACTTGCTACAACAGCAGTAAAAGATCTCCCAGATGATGAGCTGAAGACAGACCCTAGGATGCTTATGTTAGTCAGAAGAGCATAAGTTGAGCTTAATGTCCGGGTAGAGCTTGGAGCCATTACCAATGGCAGGGGAAAGACTATTATTATTCACCGGAAGACCTAATGCACCCCGTGAGGTGATTGACTTAATGGGGCAGTGTATTAAGGGTTCCAGGATGCCATACTACACAGCTCAGCCATCTTACCTTTATCAGAAGTCACAGTCCCACCGAAGTAGATTTTGCCCATATCACATACTATATAGTAAGGCAGGTCAATGTTTTCTTTTGCACAATTAACTATAATCCTTCTGAACAGAAAAGGAAGTCTAGGACTATATAAAGGAGAGCACAAGATGAATAGCAATAGCCAGATAAGATTGAGGACACTCGGTGAAGCCAATTTGATTTAACAGCAATGAAATTCCCTAAACGACAAGATAATTTAACAGCTTTTCCCCTTGTCTTTTGATCTAAAGGCAAGGAAATCCCTTAAGCATGTATCACAAGATAGTGCAATTCTAGTATTAACACAGTTTGAGCTTCATCTACAAAACCATATAGAAAAAGAAATTCCCTTTTTATGTATTGCTCTTTTTTGTGACTCATGTACACAGCAATAGGAAGTACTACCCAAGAAAAAGAAAAGGCAGAACCATATAGAACTTTCAGCAGCATCTGCATCATCTACCCCCATGCCAACAAACAGTAAATGTGAGTGAGAAAATTGGCTTACACCGCACTGTTCAAATGTCAAACCAACCAGTCTTTTTAGATGCTCAAATATGTGTAATTTGAGTGGATGATTGCGACTGAGAAAATTGGCTTAGGCTACACTGTTCAAATTTCATACCAACTAACTCTTTTGGTCATCAAATATGAGTAATTAGAGTAGGAAATAATGGTATTCAGTAGAATCTACTTATACTGAATTAATAAACAAAATTTTCAAGTAGCTTATAGTCCATCAAAGTTCAAAGAAAGAGTATCACACCTGTGCTAGCCGTTCCTCCCTCCTTGCAATCTTTCTTTCCCTGCTTGCCTTGTTCTTAGCACGCTTGGCCTCAAACTGATCGGATAGTGTCTTCTCTCTTGCCTTCTCAGCCTTTGACTTGTGGATGCTCTCCATCAACACACGTTTGTTCTTAAAGACATTTCCCTTCACTTTCATGTACATATCATGATACATATGTTTGTCAATCTTCTTAGATTCCCTGTACTTCCGGAGCAAGCGTCTGAGGACACGCATTCTCCTCATCCAAAGAACCTTAGTTGGAAGTCTTGCCTCCCTAGTACCCTTGCGCTTGCCTAGAGTGAGTTTTTTTTCCCCAAACCAGAGTCATCATAATCTTCATATAACTTCCCCAAAAAAGTCAAAAGTACAAGAAGACAACACGAATGGATTGACAGAACAAATCTGGTTCATTGTGCACCTCATAAATCACAGGGACCAAATAAAATACTCATGAATCACCGCTAGATTCATGTGAACAAGAAACAATAGCAATCCAAATATAGCTCATACCATAACCAGAATGGCGCCCCTTTCTCTTAGCCTCTTTCATGCGACGTGCACGAGAACGAGAATGGATCTTTGTTGGTTTCCTGATGATAAATCCATCTTTGACCAATTTTCTTATGTTTTGCCCTGGAATCAGGAAGCCATAAGTGATCCATTAAAATGAGAAAATAAACAGACTAACAAGAACCAGACTGCTAGTAACTATAGTTTCATTTAGGAATTACTGCAAACCAATGCTGTCACAAAAAAGACAGAACCCATCAACTCTGAAACAAGTATTCCAGACCAAAAACATAAATGAGTAATATGCTTCACAGAACTAGAATAGAAAATTTATTGTAACATTTAGACATATGGGTTAATGCATCCAACCCACTTTGCATCTTTCCCATCCACCGGTTAAATATAGCCCGTGAGAGGCAGTACATCATGAAATCATGTTTCACACCTCCATTGTATCAATCAGCTGTCAAATACGTTATGAATAGAAGAAAAATAGAAAAGGATGCATGGGTCATGTGTAATGAAGGAATGATATTTGAGCACAAAATCATTGTCAACCAATAACATTGGAGCACATCTACCACGAAAAGGAGAAAGCTCAAGCAGAAAGGATAGATTGTTATATGCGCCACTAGCATCTCAGAAAACATTCTGTTGATTTTTGAGAATTGCTGTGTGCAAGAAATTCATGTTATGAGAACCGCTCATCAAATTCAGTTAGTATTACATATTACTTTACTGTCAAAAAAGAAGAAACAATGTAGGCTGTAGCCATGTCAAGTTTAATGGTACAGCTAAAGAACACTGACGTATACATTCTCACACTACCACCAATCGAAAAACTAGAGAGAGAAGAAATGGGTTGGAACCAAGTGGAAGAATTCTTTAAAAATGCATCATCAAGTAAAATGTAAGGAAACTTTGCAACAACCAGGTCTGACAGAAGAGAATGCAACAATCATATTCACATTTATTGCTTAAAGCCAGTAGTAGTAGTACTAGGTGACTTGACCTCTAGTAGCACTATGACCACAAAAACAATAAAATGACTAATTATAAACATATGTTGATGAAAAATATTTTGCCACAGTAAAAACCGAGTTAAATTATCAAAATACATTCTAGATGTTGGAACTGGCTTATTTCTAGTGCATAAGTACTGAAACAAGATGTTTGTACTAGACATTAACCAAGTAAATAAAGGGAAAGATAAATATGAGAGACCACACTAGACCTAAGAAGCATAGACAACAACACAATTCATGGACACATCAGCAAACACTAGGCTGTTGGTGACTAGTTGCTGAATTTTCCCAGCTCATGTGGATCTATTTTTCTGAATAATAAGGTTTTTGTGAATGTTTCTCAACAGTTTTTTAAATCATTATGAAGTATAACAGAAAATTGAAATGATATAGCTTTTCCCGATTGCCAAAAAAGAAAAATAAGCTACAGTTTCCATGATTTTAAAGGAAGTGTACCCGGGCGTCAAAAAATCATTTTGATCATCAATACATAGCATATAATGGTGCAGCCAATGATTTTTCATCTTCTATTCCTTTTTTTAATGCTTGAAACATTTTTTTTTATTTTTATTAAACATTTGATAGGACAAAATTAATTATATGCTTTCCTTCAATACTTATGGCTTGTGACATGGACAAGTCTTGTCTTCACTTGGTATATGATGCGGGATAGCATGATCGAAGAAATAAGGGTTGCAATATGAAAATCCAGATGAAAGATTCGCTACCTTCAATGATGTGTGTATACAACATTCTCATTGACAGTTGGAGTAGGCACAACACCCCACTTCCATGCCTAGCTTATTCTCTTAATCCAAGGTGAATGCTTTAGCAGTTGACACCCAGTAGCACACGCATAAAAGTAAATGTGAATCCAACTCTCCATCCTTAGTATTTATTACACAAGGCATTATAGCGATTAAATGCACAGGCCAAACAAAATTCCTCCGCACAAAGAAAAATTTGCAAAATTCATAAGTTGGATGACAGAGGATCATGCTAAGACCAACATAGAGTTTCCAAATTTTTCATAAAGGGCATTTATTTTTGCAAATACTCACTAATAGTAATAGATATACTATATATCCAAAAGCATTGGTGGGTTGTTTATGATCCAAGCTCAATTTAAAGCTACTTGTGCAAGCATCTTCAAAATAAGGTTGTGAGAGATATTAAAGTGCTTATTCTTTTGTGCATGCATAATAATTTTCACTTCTTTCAAGAAGTTCACAACAATTACAAGGAGAGAGTAATATGAAAGACATTTGAAGATATGCATTTAATTCACATGGGATGTTGGAGAGTTAGAAATTGCACATCACTTACTAAATGAACCGAAGTTAGAGTGTGTTGTATCAAACTGATGATAGTGATGATAATGATGGTTGAATTTGGAAGTTGCATACTTTCATTCTTTGTTGTCATTTATATTTATCTTTTCAACCAACAAGTGGAAAGAATTTGACGTTTCGTATGATGACAACACAAACTTAATAAATTTTTTTTTACAAGATCTTTTACTAATTTGAGTACATTTTGACAATTATAAAGTATAAAGTGATAAAAGTCAATATGTTGATGTTGACTGGGAGATAGGCATATGAAAGAAATTTTTGCTATATTTAGTTTTGGATTAGTTTATGAAAGGAGCTAGAGTGAAGTATATTGAGACAGCTTGTTTGCACCTCGTTGAATTTAGAATTGAGTGAATTATATAGAATTTTGAATATATTATGAGGAGCTAGAGTGGAGTTCAATAATTGTTTTGTTTAGATGATCTAATAATTTACTATTTTACTATAACAGCTTGTTCACGGCAGTTCTGGTGTTATACTCAATAATTATATAAACAAGTCCTTAGTGCAATTAAATTACCCAAGCATACCAGAAATATCAAACAAACCTCCTAGTTTGCTTTAATCACATGTAAGTGTATGTTCCAGCACAATACAAATATATTGGCACACCTACACAATGCTTCAAAATATCAAATTTTGTTGGATGATGGAACAATAATCATGTTTAGTGTAAATTAGTGTAGTTGATGTATTCACCCCTATATCTACGAAATATATATATATATATATATATATATATATATATATATCATTATGAGGTCATGTCAGTGTCATTTATTGTACATGTCTCATATCAATGCCCATTTATTGTACATGTCTCATATCAATGCCCATTTATTGTACATGTCTCATATCAATGCCCATGCTTCTTAGACGGATATGATTAGACGGTGATAAATATGCTGAAATTATCATCAAAAACAGTTCTATACAAAAGAATTTAGGTAATGAATTATTTACACAATGAATTTACCTTGAACAAGGTGATCTCCCCCTGAGGATAAATTCATGAAGGAAATTTGTAAAGCAGAAAAGCATCAATAAGACAAGAGAACTTACTATAGACACTACGGACTCTTGCATGTTAGACCAATAGAAAGGCCAAAATCTCCACATAAACAAATGTCTAAACGGCGGAAATAATAATCATTACAGCGAGGAAACACGATGTTAATCCACACTCACTGGAACGAATCTCCATCCACTGAGAGCATGAGAAGAATACTTAAACCGACAGGATATATTGCTGTATGCACAGATAAAATCCTAGAAACCATAGACCATGACTTCCAAGAAGAACTATGTGCAGGAGTAAACCGTAGTTTGCAACATAAACAGACAGCTGTTACAAGAAAAGAGGCTTTCAGAGACCAGCATACAAACTATATGGCTACACTCTTTTTCTTCTTTTGTTGCACTCTTTTAACATCCAGTGCGTACACAGGATTTATAAATACCGAGATTTCTCTTGAAGTTCAATGATTAGTAAGCCGTTACTCAGGTGAAGTAAAAACGACTGAATATTTAGCAAATCAAACGCACATAACAAACAATAAAATCATGAACTATCAAACTCAATGATGATGTAACCACCGGATCTACTAACTATGGCGCGATCCAAATAATTTTCATCATATGTCAATGCTGAGTTAGATCCTTTTTAAGCGTCACAATCACATTCAGTGGCAGAAGGGAAAGAAAGAGAGAGCGAGAGATATAGAGAGAATTACTGGAGTTGGCCATGGAAATCTCGTTGACCTCATTAGGATCAAGCCAAACCTTTCCCCTGCCACACCCTAGAACGTTAGCGGCGAGCCGCTTCTGGAGTTTCAGCGACACCATCGACCTCTCCTTGCTCTCTCGCACCGCCGCAGTCTACTCCAAGTGAGTCTGCAATAATGTGAGAAACCCTAAAGATGGAGTGAGACGCAGGCTTTTTCGGCGCCGCTTCTGGATTACAATATGATGACTTCGGCCCAACTATCCTGATTCGATCGTCCGGCCCAGTTGGACTTTTTTCTCTTTTTTTGAGGGGGTTGTAATTTCTTAAAACAATACTACAAATATTCTGAAATTTTTATTTCTCAATAACATTTTAAATTTTGTTTTAAATATTAGTATTAGGATTATCATTAATCTCATTCCATGTAAAAATATGGATTAGCTTTATGAATATATCTAATGGGTTTGTCACCAATGGGTCAATAGCGGGAGAACAGTCCAAAAATTGCAGTCCAAGAAAAGGCTCCCACAATCCAAGATCAAAGATCACATGACCCAAGACCCCCCATGGGGTAATGGTCTAATAGTGCTGCCTGCCGAATGCAGTTCATAAGCAAGCGTCCCAGCATCGCCAGCTTAGCAGAAACATTCACATGATTCTAGCCTATCTTATGCCCTAATTGCCGGAGATGTCGGGCCCGTCAGAAAGGAAGGCACCAATCACAGTGCTCCTTAAGAAGGAAAGGCTAGTTGGCCCGCACCCCATTTTTTCCTCTACAAATACCTTCTTTCCCTTACAGGAAAAGAGGAGAAAAAAGAAAGAGAGAAATAATCGTAGAAGGAGAACTCTCTCCAAACTCACAAAACTGGAGAACAAGGGAGATAATTAAGGGTATGTGACAATCAGTCTCAGAGCTACCTCCTGCTAGAGGCGAATCCTTCTGCCTTATTGATTACCAGTCCGACCGGCAGTTGCGCAAGCCTCGCACTAGCTTCGAGCTCTTGCGCTGCGTGGCCAACGAAGATTACTCATAGAGTAGGACACAGAGAACCTAATCCATTTGTTGTTGGCAAAGGATTGGCGGGCGACCTTGCTCTTCACCATCAGCACCTAAGAATCTTTTCCTCCTCCGGTTAGCCACCCCTTCACGGGTGCACTCGATAGTTAGCTACTCCTAACGAGTCATCACTCCTCTCTTCTTTTCGGCCGCTCCATTACGAGAGCCAACATCTCTCAAAGCCGCCCTCTGACCGGCACACTCAATAGGAGCTCAGTTCTCAATCTCTCTAAGCCATTCCTCAATATGGCACACTTGTCAGAACCTAGTCCTCAATCTCTCAAAGTTACACCCCTAACCGAGTGCACTCAGTAGGAGCTCAATTTTCCAACTCTATAAGCCACCTGTCGATTAGGTGCACTTGTAGGAGCCCAATTCTTCATCTTTCAAAGCTGCCCCCGAGCTAAACACATTCAATAGGAGCTCAGTTCTCTATCTCTCTAAATTGTCCCATAGTCGGGTACACTTGCCAAAACCCAATACTCCATCTCTCTAAACCCTCCTCAGTTGAGCGCAATTGTTGGACCTCAATTCTCCATCTCTCCAAACCGTCTCCTGACCAAGCGCACTCAACAGGAGCTCGATCCTCCATCTCTCTAAGTCACCCCTCAATCGAGCGCACTTGTCAGAATCTAATCTTTCATCTCTCAAAGCAGCCCATTGACCAGCCGAACTCAGTAGGAGTTTAGTCCTCCATCTTTTTAAACCGCCCCTCAATCAAGCACAATTACCAAGGCCCAATCTACCATCTCTCAAAGCCACCCCCAGGCCGAACGCACTCAACATAAGCTCAGCCTTCCATCTTTCTAAACCACCCCTCAATCAAGCATACTTATCAGAGTTCAATCCTCCATCTCTGAAAGTCATCCCAAGATCGAGTACACTTAACAAGAACTCAATTCTCCATCTCTTTAAGCCACCTCTCAGTCGGACACACTTGCTAATCCTAAATCTCTCAAAATCGCCCCCTGAGCGGGCACACTCAGTAGGAGCCTTGTCCTCCATTTCTAAGCCACCCCTAATATGGCACACTCAGTAAGAGCCTTGACCTTCATCAATAAGTTAAACCCTAATCGAGTACACTCATTAAAGTCTTATCATCCATTTTTAAGCCACTCCCTATCGAGCACCATCTAAGTCGTTTCTCGGTCGGGCGCATTCATCAGGGCCCAATCCTCCATCCATAAGCTGCTCTCTAGTCAAGCGTAACCAAACACTCAATCCTCCATAATATGCATCCACACATGTCTTTTAAATCCTCGCATCTTTCTATTCGTTGAGAAATATTTTTAACTTGAGCGTCTAAAGATATATCGAATAGTAAGTCTCGTTAATTCTCTAATATTCTATTTATTAGTTGTGATATGTAGAACCTAAATTTACAATAACAGAAATCAGATCCACTTCAATTTAACCTACTGTAGAAGAGTAACTCCCTAATTTGTATAATAACTCGGATCTCAGGACACGTCAATATCTATCTTAAAATTTTATATTATATATGCATTTCTAAAATTCTAAATAATCTATCTTTCAATACCATATTGATGACCTAGACCCAACCTATGATGTTTATACTAATCTCGATGTTGTATCTTATTTTTCATCTGGATGTTTTGCTTTAACTGGATCCCATCAAATATAATTATCAAATTAATAAGAAGAGCGATGTTATGGATCTTATAACGGATAAATTTTCATAATCACTCTAAGCCTTGTACTAAATGTTAAAAAAATAAATAATAAAAAATATATCAAATAATTTAAATAATTATTTAATCTTTATAGTATATTTTTAAATTTTTAATTATAGCTCTTAAGTAGATATAACCGTATCTATTTACTAAAAAATCCATAATTGCTCTCTAAGAAGAAACATCATAGAGTGCCAAATTTGAACATCAATCAAAGATGTCTTCATGAAAAAGCATTTATTAAAAAAAAAACACAAAGCTTTAAACAAAAGTGGCAATTTTTTAAATAAAATCCAACTGGTTGGGACCATAATTATTAATTATGAAATTATTAAAAAATCAAATTAGTTGTTGAAACATTTACTAAATTTTATAGCTATTTAGATAAATGATAGATTATATGTATTTTAATAGTATGTTGATCTCACAAAGTGACATGAAATTTATAATTTTTTTTAAAAAAATAATGTCTAAATACTTATCATACACACAAACTATAAAAAAAAAAAATCAACACAAAACACAGGTCTAGGAACTTAGATTATGATTTACTGCACATTAGATTTGAATTGTTGTACAAGTTAGGGAGTTACTTAATCTTCAGAGTCGGGTCAAATTGGAGCCTATTCGATCCCAATTTCTTCGAATCTAAATTTTATACAATACAACTAAAAACAAGAAGTTAAAAGATTAGCAAACTCGCTCCCTCAATATATCTTTTAATATTCAAGTCAGATATATTTCTAAGATAATAGAATTATACGATGATGTAAGAAAATGCGTAGATATGTGTAGTAGAGATTGAGTATTGGTATGCGCCCAATGAAAGGTAACTTAAAGGTATACCCGGTTTAAAGACAACTTAGAGGTGTGCTCGATTAAGGGGCGACTTAGAGACAGAGATGCACTAAAAAGCGAACACCATTGCAGGTTGTGTGATCGTTGGAGTATCATTGGGATGCACCTGGGTACAGGGCCTGACACTTGAATGGAAAACTTCTTGGAGACAGGGTTGGCCTCCTTAAAGGAGGGCCTGCACTCATAGGAGAGTGGGTAGTAGCAGATCAAGGCTGCACTCATTGGCTAACAGCTTCTAGAGACGAAGGAGAAGAACTCCTTCGTTGCTTCCCCTTGTCAAGGTTCGGTCTCTCTTTTTTCTCTTTTTCTTTCTTCCATTGTTTGTCTACATGCTTAAAGTTTTTCTTTGGATTCAGGATTCTTCCTTTGCCCTACTATAATGAACGAGTATTTATAGTGTTGGCGGACAGTTTAACCTTCACTGGCTGTTGACAACAGCCCGTAGAGTTGTTTGAGTGGATAAGGAAATCTCGGTTGGTTAGTGGTTTATTTCCTTCTTTGACATAATCATGGGAGGCGCCTAATATGGCAGTTACCATTTTGAGAAAGATCGTGCAAATCGTTGATAAATATATGATAAATTTTCTCAATGAGTGGGAAAAGAATCCTGGACCATTTTGATGAGGCCGTTCATGGTGTGTTGCTGGGTTGGCTCATGTCTTGGCGAGCAATCCCGAACTATGTAATCTTGGGCTTTGGGCTACGGAAGCCTTTTTCTAGGTTACAACTTTCTGAAGGCCTTTTTACCATAGATCTTAGCATCCAAGTCAATTCATAGGTAATAGACCCATCATTAGCCCCCCATGCGGTTGGTTCAAAATTTCAACCCCCGGTGTGCAATGATGGGACGTCATCATGTAGGTTCGTACACTTTCCTTTTCAAGAAACCTTACAAACTATTACTCTAATTGACAAGATTTGGGAGGGATTCTTTAGACTATGTTGATTCTCTACGGATGGCACTGGCGGCGTCATTTTCTGCAATGATGGCATGTTGATCTCCTCTTTCGGCTATTAGTAGGGAGGCTCACAACACATCACTCCATGAATTATCCACACCAAACTAAGTGGCATGAATGTTCAAAGCGGGTATGAAGCCTACATAACTACCTGCCAAATTCGATGGAGATTGGGAGCTAGTGCTAAAGGCTTATTTCGAATCTGCTTTGGTTTCCCTCTTTTTACCCTAGCGTATCCTAGCCTCACATAATATTGAGTGGGGTTCAGACCGGTTCCTCCTCTGCAAGCTAGGGAAGGAGGGCCTTCGTCGGGGCAACCCTGGAGGAGCAATAGCTCAACCAATTTGGTGAGAGAGGTGACACCCTTTCCACTCCAACTGAGCAACTCAATCCTAGGCTGCCTATGGGAGGTCTGCTCTGAAGGCTACTGGTAGGGGTACATCCCTAAGCTCACGCCGAACCTCAAACCATCGTTGCTGTATTGGGTCCAGCGTATGTCTTTGCACAACTATGACAGGTTTCGGTGCATGACTTTAGGTCGATGCTTCCTAGGATGGTGCAGGTGCTTCATGCCTCGCTCTAGCAGGCGAGGGCCTTGGCTAGTGTTTCTTGATTCAACAGCTGGAGGGCAGTGGTGCGCAGAAGCCTGACCTATTTGACAGTCCAGAAAATGGTGTTTTAACTGCTAAGATTCCGTTCCAGGGTCATGTGGCTGTTTACCCTTTAGGTGTCTGTCTTAGGGGGCAGGACTTTTGAAGTCGGGTAGTCGTTTCATATACTTTTATTCCTTTATGATATTGTATGTTCATTGTCAAAAACCTGTACTTTATAAGAAGTAATGAATGGAACTACCAAGTATTCTTTGTTTTCATTGTGTGTCCCCAATATTCTCGCATGATAAGAATGATTGGAGTACTTTGATCTCTTTACATTTTAGATATTTGACATTTCGACGAGTTGGCCCTTGGATGTCTCAATCTTTTGGAGGGTCGGCACATGGCCACTCAACCCAGCACTTGACCAAGGTGGGGGTCGGCCGACCAAGCCTCAGGCCGTGTGCCATCGACTTGCTATTCTTTTAGGGCGATGCCTTCGAACATTGTTGCTTGTCAATGGGCTGATTGATAGATGGCTCAATCTTCTGGCAGGTTGGCACACAGGCGCTTGAACCAATGCTCAGTCAGGGAGGTGGCCAGCCAACCCAACGTCAAGCCTGTCAAGATCACCTGCCATCTTCTTGTCGCTTGGATCTTCAATATTCTGGTGGTTTAGCTCACTAACATCTCAATCTTCTGGTGGGTTGATGTTCGCCCTCTTGACCTGTTGCCCAATCAGGGAGGGGGCCGAACGTCCTCGCCTCGAGTTTGTCGAGGCCGTATGTTACCACTTTACAAGTTATGGAAAGTGATGCACCAGTCATCATTGCAAATGGATGCTTCCAAGGACTAGCGTTGAATAGTTGTTGCATCAACAAGAGTGGCAGAGTGCGATGACTGATGGCGAGCTATGTGAGGATACGAGACAATGTTCGTCATAATGCACCTAGAGGCAGATTTGCCAGGGAGTGCCAGGGCTAGGGCATGTGTCGTTCACCATTATGGTTATGCAACCCTTTAGCTTTGCTGTGACGTTTTACACCATATGTGAACACTTTCTGTGCTTCACTCTCCAAGGACCTGGAAGCCTCCAGCTCTGCGCAAACTTGAGCAACCTCATTGATGATTGTGCCAAGGCCGCTAGCCATATCCTGAAGTTGTAGAGGCAAAACAGATCAGTAGGACATCAACAAAAGGAAACAAAGCCAAAAGGGGGATAGAGAAATACCTTGATGACAAATGAACGCTCAGAAATGCTCTCCCCTCTACAAACTTCTGGCTCCCCAGGTTCTGTGACTGCAGTCTCCTACACCACAGAAATCTTAGCTTTGGCTTCGGACGCGGAGGCGACATCGTCAAAGGCTGGGGGTTCTGCCGCTTCGTGGTAATCCCCGGTGGCAGCCTCAACTCCAACAACAACTAATATCCCCACACCGTCCTCGACCAGAGGATCCTTAGAGGCCACGGTCAACATCATCACTAGACTGTAAATTTGGATCTTAAGGTAAGGGAGTTAAGTGGACACTGCTGCAGGCTCCTCAGCGGGTAGCTTGACGGCTTGACTCTCCACGACCTCAGCAACATCAGTAGTGATCATTGTTGTCGTCATTGCTGCTTCCTCGGTCTGAGTCACTTCGACCTCCCTCGCGGCCTATTCCATGACAGTGTCCTCGGATGGATTATCCATCTAATCTGAGACCTCACCAGAGAATCCAGAAGGGATGTCAGGTATGGACTCGTTAGGGACAGGCTGGGCAATGGGCAAGTCCGCGGGCTGAAACACATGCTCAGGAGGCCGCCCGGATGACTTAGCAAAGGTTGAAGGTCCGACACTTGCAACATCTCAAACAGCAGCGGCCTTCAAAGTTCTCGGCCTCCTAAAGAGAGGTGCTATTACGACGTTGTCATCATTAGAGGAGGAGTACTCAACAATGGCCGCTAGACTCTTCAAAGCCTCAGTCCGGCGACTTTTCTTTCTGCGCTCAGTTGGCTCCTCGATCCTCAGAGTCACCTCCTTTTTCCTCAGTTTCTTCTTATTCTTCTTCTGAGCAGCAGCAACGCCAGAGTCCTCGACCTGAGTTCCCCACTTGACTTTCGCCAAGTTCTTGGGTCTCAACCAATTATTCTTCTTATTTTTATTGAAACCGCCAAAGTTAGCCATCACCAAGTCCTTGATTTCCTTGACAGCCTCCCTCTCCTCTTTGGAGGCATTCGAACAGTGCTACTCAACCATATTTTCCCAAATGTTATCAATGGCCCAGATCTCTCAGACAGCCAAAAAGAAAAATTTGCCTTTCCACCACTCCTGACAGCAAACTAAGAACGTGGAGCCATGGTGATCCAATCCAAATTATAAGTAAAGCGAAACATGACATTCACCATTGACACCTCCAACACTTTCTTGTGACAAAGTGTAAAGACACAGAGGAAAATGAGATACCTGATGGCGTTAGATTGCAATCTCACAAATGGAACGTCAAGCTCTATCATGATGTGGTATAACTCCAACAGGATAGGAAAATGAAGCTCACCCTTAAGGTAAACTTCGTATACAGTAATAAACCCATCAGGTGTGCTACATGCCTTATCACCAAGCTCAGGAACCACCATCGCTATTGTATCAAGGATATCGTACTTCGTACAAATGGCATCGAGGCTATCCAGAGACAGGAAAGAAGCGATATCTCTAACACCAGGAGCCATGGAAACCAAAGAAGAAGCACGATAGATGTGAGAAGGAAAAACGCTTGAGAAAAATGGCAACTAAGAAGTTCAATAGAAAACTCTAAGGTTACGTGGTGAAAATGAATGATGGAAATCGTATTTGAAACGGTTGTAAAGGCTAAAAGGCACGCCCATCATTACTCTTGCCACATGTTAATCACCCATATGCTGCCAGAGATAGTGGACTTTCGATTTTCAAGGTGACATCAATCTCCTTAATCATGCGTTTATTGCGCTTTAATGGCAAAAATGGCGGAGCATGCTAAACTCTCGGACTCTGAGGGAATTCTCGGACGCAAACATGCTTTAACGCACTTGGGTGTAATTGCATCAAAGCCAGAATAATCCAAGTACTTCTTTGGATCTCGGGCAAATATGCAAAGAGGACGATCATTTATGAATGCCTAGCAGTGCCAAAAAATTCAAAGACAGTAGACCCTAAAATTTAGCTGACGTTTTGAGCAAGGCGCAAGCTTCAGCGAGCTCTCGGGCATTTTGGTTTCAACCATGGGCGCGGACA
This sequence comes from Nepenthes gracilis, assembly GCA_033239525.1. NCBI lineage: Eukaryota > Viridiplantae > Streptophyta > Magnoliopsida > Caryophyllales > Nepenthaceae > Nepenthes > Nepenthes gracilis. Next base: position 16,755,582 of record BSYO01000012.1, read on the forward strand.
TTTGTGAAAAGTAAAGGATGCAGGCAGATTTTAGCAAAGAACTCCTTCGATTGACGACCGGAATGTTTCCGCAGATAGCAAGCATGCCAAAGGTTGAAATCTTTGAACCTTTGGTATAAGGGACTAATGATGGGTACTGATGCCCAAGGCCCACATTAAAGATCCATCTCGCAAGAGTTGGATCAAGATGCTGTAGAGGCCCAAGAAGTTCAAGCGCTAGGGCTAGCCCACGAAGCACAGTGGGCTTGAATTCTAATATTGCCTGTGGACTCATGATGGACCTCGGACGCCGCCCCGCCTATAAAATTGGCGTGCCAGATATTTAGTGGCTGACTTGTCAAACTGTAAGAAGAATGATGGCCAGTAGAGCACACGACACTACAAAGGAAACGTCACATCAGGCGGGCATGCACGCAACCCTCCTAACACGGCAAAAAGAATTTACAGAGTTCGTGGCAGGGTCCCCTACACACGCAAACCCCATGTGGACTTCTTTCAATGGAAAGTTTAACCATTATAAATACATGAATTGTTTACTAAATAAATGATCCTAACATTTACTCTTACTAGCGGTAATAGAAAAAGAGAAAAAAGAAAAAGAGAGGGTTTGTGTTGTAAGAATAACTCCTGAGAGTTTCCATTCACTAGTCCTCAGTCTCTTACATTTGAGCGAATTCTGTAACTAAACACGAGATAGTAAAAGCAGTTTTCGGATTATAATTTCGTAGTTTTTTTTCTCATTCAAGAGAAGGTTTTTCACATAAAAATTCTCTACATATTAATCCGCGTACTCTCTCTTTCTTCCCTTTTTACTTGGTCACTAGTGGGTATTGCTGTCGAATCTACGTCCTCACTAGAGGTAGGATCTGAAGACGCAACAAAAATAAATTAGAGTTAAAAGGACGATCAAATAACCAAACAGCTAGATATTCAAATATTTAATCGCATAATTAACCTAATCAAATAATTAGTCCAACTAAGCAATAAAACTAAGTGAACAATTTTATATACTCTACAATTAGTCCAAATATAGGTTTCCTAATAGACAAATGCCATTTGTTTATTATTATCAGTTGAGTTATATTCAAATAATCACATTATCAAAACATATACAATGACAATTAAACTAATTACTTTTAAGTGATTGAACCATTAAAGTCATGGCCAATTATATTTCTCCAAAAAATTACTATCAATAGACGATGTAATTATAAACACACCACAATTCTACTAAAAAGGGATAGAATCCAAAAAATAACAATAAAGCTAAGCCTCCAACATACTTATTCTTCCACAAAACAACATAGTCTTACCATTTATATATATCTCTCTCATTTTTAAAATATCTCCCATATTTCAGATTTTTATAAAGGTTGATTAATTAACATATCGAAAGATACGCAAAAAAAAAAGCCTCAAATTATTTAAATTTTTTATTATTATGGTATGTAAGATTTGAATAAAATATTTAATAATTTAACATAAATTTATTTAAATTATAACATAAATTTTAGGTACGTATCAACACTTATGTTTAATCATTTTAGTAATATATTTTTTTAATAATGTGCGATGATCTAGAGGAGATACTACTGACCCATTTTTAATTAGTAAAATAACCCATGGGCGGTCGTTAGCGTCCAGTGTGTATAGTTGACGCAATTTTTTAGCAATAAATATTATTTATTAAGAGTGGAAACTTTGGTGATGACATGTAGGCCCCAGTTTTAAATGCCCTTTTAAAAATTAAATTAAAAGAAGAAACAGTGCAGCGATCCCACTCATTCGAAGCATATAAATTAATAAATGTGACTTTTGACTTTTTAAAATAAAAAAAAAAAGAAAAAGATGGTAAGGAATTTGTACTCCTCTTTTCTTGTCCGTCGGTACGGCCCGTTGTCACGTTAGTGGGCCCCACTCATACCTATAAGCCGTACGAAAATGGGCGTTTCGTAGAAGGTGCGGTACAGCTTTTCCCACCATCCTCGGCTCCCCTACTCGCTCCGGTCTTTTTCTGCCACGTGTCCCACTGTATTTCGACGTTGAGGCGCGCGGACGGGATCGGGAGGCTCACGGGTCTTATGATGAGGTCAAAAGCGGCGGATATATTCCGTCCTTCATTCTGAGAACGCCCTCCCGCCTCGGGAATACACGTGGCTAGATTCTTACTCATGAGAGGGCGTTAACGTCATTTCAACTTGTTCCTTCGGGGTGGCATTCGATGGTTCATCTGACCACTGGATTCATGACACGTAAGAATTTCGAAACGGTCACCTGCAAATCACAGATATACGGGCAGAGAGCCGGAACGGTACCCGCAAGTTTCACGGTACAATCTCTCTCTCTCTCTCCTCGAGTCTGCATCTCGGTTCATCTCCAACGTTCTAACTCAACGAGTTTCGCCCGATTCTCTGCCGTGGGCAAGGAGAAGCTAGCGACGAACGTCATGCGAGTGCTGCGGAAAACGCGACTCTTCCTCTCCTCCCGCCACCGTCTGACCCTCTCCCTCCTCCATCTCCGCGTCCTCTTCCTCTTCGTCCCTACATAAAACGCGTCAGTGCCCAACAGCAGACATCAAATTTTACACCAAGTAGTTCATTTTGGTGTGCATCTCGATGAAGCGATGCCGAATTCTCTCTCTCCTCACCGAAGACCTCCTCATCCGCATTCGAACCAAACTCACGGACGACGTTGACAAGAAATCGTTCCGCCTGGTATGCAAATCCTTCTACCGAGTCGACTCACTGAGTCGAACCAGACTGCGAGTCCTCCGTCCGGAGTTCCTCTTAGATCTGCTGGCCAAGTTTCCACGCGTTGAGATAGTGGATCTATCCGTGTGTCCTCGGGTCGACGACTGGATGGCGGCGCTGATGCTGACTGTGGGTAATTCGGACTCGATGTGCTTGACTCCGCGAGTCAGGTCTTTGGTTTTGAGGCGGGCGAGCGGGCTGAGGCACGTGGGGCTGGAGATGCTGGTGAGAGCGTGCAGCTCGAGGCTGGAAATGGTGGACATGTCTTACTGCTGTGGGTTTGGTGATAGGGAGGCGCAGGCGCTATCGTGCGCCATGGGGCTTAGGGATCTGCGGCTCGACAAGTGTTTGAACGTCACGGACGTTGGGCTGGCGCATATAGCCGTTGGGTGCGGCAGTTTAGAGAGGTTGAGCTTGAAATGGTGTTCGGAGATCACCGATCTTGGGATTGATCTACTCACTAAGAAGTGCTTGGGCTTAAAGTATCTTGACATTTCTTATCTCGAGGTAATTAAATGGTAGTACAATCCAAACAAGCACTCTCTCTCTCTCTCCGTTGATTTTTTATGGTTTCTTGTTTACTGTGAGCTGGTGGGTTTGTGTTGCTGTGTCAGAATTGTGGGTTGTGGGTGCAGGTCACAAGTGAGTCACTGCGTTCAATTGCATCGCTGCAGATGCTGGAGAGTTTGGCGATGGTGGGAAGTCCTTCGGTGGACGATGCTGGCTTGCATTTTCTGGGCGATGGTTGCCCTCTGCTTAAGGTTAGTTTAATAAATGATAGCCTGTATAAGTTATGCGATGATCATGAAGTGACTGATATCATTAGTATTTTTAAATGCCTTCTAGGATGCTAGGAGGGAGGATTTTAATGATATTAGTAGTAGCATTTTGTTTTCACTTTCAAATAGAAGCAATTTTAGAGGCTTGAAATGAAGGAAAATTCTGTTTTTAGAGAATCTTATGTGATGAGATGTTCATAACAGAAAGGGAGATAGATCTCACCTTGTATGCTTGTTCAAATCTCTAGTTCTTCTCTGTTATCTCTATACTCGTCTGACTCTGCGCATGTAGGGAGACTCCTGAGATGAAACTTGTGTAGTCATTCATGGTTGTATTTGTTGATGTTGCAAGTGGAAGGAAAGAGCACTCTGGGGTGTGTCTATTCCTTCCAAATTCCTCCATTCATGTAGACCTTCCAAAATGGGCGAGGAATTCAGATTTGATTACTCTCCTCCTCTTTTCTCATACTTAATTAATGACCTTTCCTTCTTTTTCCCTTACCTTTCTTTCCTCCAAAGTCCAATATTACCAAGTTCAAGAAAGTTAAACCCAACATTCTTTCCCTTGTTCATTGTTTTTTCCCCAAAATTTTATCCTTGTTCTGCTACACAAGGAGATTTGTTGGGCATTGGCCACGTAAACAGTTAACAGGGTGAATATGAATCTTCCAAGTTGGAAACTCAAGTTCAAACTGCTGAATTGTCTTGTTTGGGGCAAAAGGCAAAACTTTATTTGATTGCGATTAAATTGTAATATCTTGCTGGGAAAGCTAATAGAAGTGGTAATCCTATGCTGTTTATGTCCCAATTGAAATAATATATTTTCAGGAGAAATGGTAATGCCATGGACAAGGTACTGAGGAACATGATGTGAATGACTGAATGTGCAGATAAATTTGTGAAGCTCAGTCACGGGCTGGTCCCATTTAACATGGCATTTTTGAAATGTTTATAGAGTTAATATTGAGATAGAACATATATTTAGGGAGAAATAATTAACGTGAATGGGAGATATTTTGATTGTTACACACCTTAGTTTGTTCTTGCACTATGAGTACTTTTGATTGTTACACATGCTTGGAATTCAATGGCATAGTTTTCAAAGAACTGATCATTTCAATTGCAGGACAGCACGAATTGTCTTTGTTGTCAGTTTCGTTAGTGATTGTAGAGCTCTTGTTATTTGTGTTATTCATCATTTATCATATTGTATGTGCATCATGTAGTGATTTGAGATTTACGGAGTAGTAATACTTTACGATGCTGTACCCATAGAACATGAGTTGGTTCCCAGCCAAGCATTGAACGTTTAGCAAGTTTCATCAGGAAAATTGAATATATAGGATACAGATATGAGTTGTTTGATACTGCCCTTGTTGTAGAGAATACATGTCAGTGACTAGACCATTATCCTTAGACTGAAACTCGCACCCTCATCACCTGGAGACAAGAGATTATTGGTATAATACACTTATAAATTAACTTAATATCTGAGCTATCTGTGGTTTTTAGCAGTAGAAGCATTAATCTTTTAGCGTGTTTCATCAGGAAAATTGAATATATATGACAGATCTGAGTTATTTGATGTTGTCTCTGGTTTAGAGCAAACATGTGAGTGACCATGATCCTTGGACTGAAATTTGCACCCTCATCACCTGGAGACAAGAGATTATTTATATGCTATACTGATGAAGTAACTTCATATTTGAGTTATTTATGGTTTTTAACAGTGGAAACATTGATCTTTTAGCAAGTTTAATCAGAAAATTGATTATATAGGATACAGATCTGAGCTGTTTGATATTGCCTTCAGTTTAGAGCATACAAGTGAGTAACTAGTCCATGATCCTTAGACTGAAATTTGCGCCCTCATCTCCTGGAGACAAGAGATTATTTATGTAATTCGCTGATAAATTAACTTCATTGCTGAGCTATTTATGGTTTTTAACACTGGAAAATTTGATATTTTAGCAAGCTTCATTAGGAAAATTGAATATATAGGATACGGATCTGAGTTGTTTGATATTGTCTTTGGTTTGGAGTGTACATGTGAGTGACTATACCATGATCCTTAAACTGAATTTTTTACCCTCATCACTTGGAGACGAGAGATTATTTGTATGATACGTGATAAATCAACTTTATATCTGAACTATTTATGGTTTTTAACAGTGGGAACTGGAACCCCTCAAGATTATAACTCTGTGTTAGTAGAGCAGTGGGAAAAAGTGGTCTATTTTGCATATTGAAAAATTTACCGTTGTGGTTGCAGGCAATTGACATATCTAGATGCAAGGGAATTAGTTCAACTGGCTTATGCTCTGTAATCAAAGGACATCGTAGCCTTGTCCACCTTAATGCTAGTCATTGTATGGTCGTGAGTAATTTTTGTTAACTACTGAACACCAATAGCTACCTGCTACTATTTGCTAATTGTTAGTAGTTGCTAAGAACTGATACCTATTTTTAATTAAATTGCGAGTTAAAGTTTCCATGAGTTGTATGTTGCAGGAGCTCTCCTCAACTCTTCTTCATTGGTTGAAGGACTTGAAGTGTTTGAATTCCCTCATATTTGATGGTGCTTGTGTTACTGAGAATACCATCCAGACCATCCCCACTGGATGCAAATCTTTGGTTGAAATCGGTTTGGGTAAATGCTCATGGCTGACAGATGCAGACATCAAGCTGCTAGTGACTGGCTGTAACAATCTGAAAATCCTCAATCTTACTTGTGATTCCATTACTGATGCTTCAATTTCCACTATAGTGGAAAATTGTAGAAACCTTGTGTGCCTGAAGTTGGAGTCTTGTAACTTAATCACTGAGAAGAGTCTTGAAATGCTTGGGTCTTACTGCATGCTGCTTGAGGAGCTTGACCTGACAGAGTGTTGTGGTGTCATTGATAGAGGTAAATAAATGCTAACATTTTCTTTGGGAATTCTACGGAATATATACAGAAATGACAACCTAGCGCATAAAGCTCTCATTGTATGCGAGGTCTGAGAAGGATAAGACTACTATTAGATCTATTGTATGTGATAACACCTCGCATTATGTAAGGACTGTTTTTACAATTAAAATCTGTGATCATCTAGTCAGACAGCAAAAACTTTACCTTGTGCCAAAGCTACTCAAATTTGTGAATTTGCATGTATTTTTTTCTTCTCTCTTTGATAACATAATTGAAGATTCCACTCTTATGCAGCCCTCAATCACTTGTCGAGGTGTTCAGAACTCCAGTGCTTGAAGTTAGGCCTTTGCACCAACATATCTGACAAGGGATTGTCTTATATTGCTTCCAACTGCACCAAGATTTCTGAACTTGATTTATACCGGTAATTTTATACCAGTAACTTTGTCATGCAAATCTAATCAATATTGTTAACAATATTGTGGTTTCCTTCTCAAATCTTTGAACTTTTTGCAGATGTCCTGGAATTGGGGATGATGGGTTATCTGCTCTGTCAAGCAGTTGCAAGAAGTTAAAGAAGTTGAACGTGTCATATTGCAATAGATTAACTGACAGAGGAATGGAGCATATTGGCAAACTAGAGGAGCTCTCTGACTTAGAGATGCGTGGCTTAAAAGGCATCACGGGTGCAGGTTTGATGGCAGTTGTAGCTGGGTGCGAGAGACTGACACAATTGGATTTGAAACATTGTGAGAACATAAAAGACTCAGGCTTTTGGGCTGTTGCCTGTTACTCAAAAGATTTGCGTCAGGTATGATTTCACCACTTAAAAAGTTGATTTGGACTCTTCTTTTGATGTCACTATCACTGAACTGGTGATGGTAGCAATATTCTTGAAATATGGGACAGAGATTGTGAAGCAGTGTTTTGGGTGTATGCCTGAGGCATACAGTATTGCAAATTCGGACAAGATTTTTCCTGATAAATCATTTTGCACTATGAAAATTGAATGTAGCATCAGGAAGATTTTACAGCTGATTTGCTAATATCGAGGTTTATTAAGACATTTTACGACATGTCTTTAAAAAATTAGATTTTTGAAGACCATTATAGGACAAGGGATAGTAGAGGTTCACCTGAAAATGTTTGTTTTGCAGCCCAAGAGCATTCCCTGTGTGAGGAGACAGGGTCACAGAAGGGTGGTTGATGCTTGCAATTTTGTTCCTTTCCAAAATTTTGTGGTTGTTTGAAATCAATGGATTTGAACTTAAGATTTTTCTCATCGAAGGGGTCTTAGGATAATTGCATGGTACCATGAATAATAGTATCGGTACTGGTCACAGTCGTGTTTGTCTCCGGCATAACGATTGTTTGTGAAACAAAACAAAATGATTTGGGAAGATATCAGCCTATATTTCATTCCATGATGTGTATGAGAATAATACCTTCAAAGAACTCCTGAACTCCACATTTTGTGATATTTCAGGATGCATTTATTTTGTGCGCCTGTTATTATGTGTGTGTGTGTGTGTATTGGGGGCAGGGTTCTCATTATTTGAGAAAGGTGATGAACAATAGGATGTTTCATTTCTTGGGTTTTTAGTGGAAGGATAATCTGGTTAACATTGATAAATAACTGGGATTTGTCTAAATGTAATGAAGCTCCTCAACATTACCAGCAGTTATTACAACTTGGTTACCTAAATTGGAATAATGGCTGCTGCATTTGTAATTAATTCTACAATAGATAAATCATTTATTATTCTATTATTTGTGTGAGGAGCCACACAATGATTGCTAGATAAGGTAGATTTAGACATCTCTTATGCTACTCTTCCTGCAATAACAGTTTTGAGACATCTATATTTGGGCAGTATTTTTATTTTTAAGGCATGCTTTATTTTCAGGTTAGTTTTCAACTTCTTACTTTTACATTTTTCAAGAATTTGCTCCTATTATGGATGCAAATATTGGTATCAATCACAGCCATTTTGATATTGGTTTTATTTGGTAGTACATTTGATATTTAGACATATTGGACACAATTTTTTTTGTGGGTTAGAACCTGAGGGATAAATTTTGGCCGATACAGTAGCATATCACAATTTTATTATGGTATTGAAAAATATTAGTGTGTGAGGTCAAGACCGATATATATTGGTCAATATTTTAGTCCATGCCTCCTATAGATCAGGCTATGAACTAGGAGTTGCATTCACATTATTCTTTGTGTGAAATGGGATTCTCCTCCCAAGATATTCAAAGGTAATGCGGTGTAGGGTGTAGTGCACGGATTACTATGCAATTGATGAGTAGGCTTTCAATGTGATTCCAGCAAATTTTGGAAGTGTCACATCATTTAGGATACCTTTAGAACGTTATCTTTTTGTTGCTATAGAATTATGTAGTTTATAATGTTTGGGAGAATGAATGTGAGTTTTGGATGGAGAAACTTAGTCCTTTGTTTGTAAGGCATTTCATAAAAGAATATTTTCCAGATTGTGTGATGTAGAATTTCTGAAATACGGGGTGTAAATTCAAGTTTTCCTTAATATTCAAACTCTATCTAATGCATTTATGATCATTGATACATAAATAGATAGATAATATTTCCCTTACCCATATAAGTGAATGCAAATGATGGTGATCTATGTCAAATTGGAGTTCTATTTGTAACATTTATGGACATTAATTCTACTATGCATAAGAAGATAATCAGCCACCCTTAACGAGAATAGTTATGATACTACCAGCAGAGAAGCTCCTATATTAATCCAGTGTTCTAAATTAAAAGTTGAGTGATGAATATTAGAAATTGAATGATTATTTAAATTACTTGATATAATATTTATCATTTATCCACAATCTTTTAATTCTAGTCGGTTGGTGAATAGGGAAACTTCCCCACTGGAAAGATTATAACAATGCTCACCTTAACGAGTCAGTTGAAGGGAAGAATTATTGAGCATTTTTATATTCTCAGAACTTTATTTGGGGAGAAGGGGAAAGCATATAAGCAGTAGATGTTTTTGACAATAATTGAATGTTGGTCTGAATCCTTCTCTAGTAAGTTCTCCTTTGTTTAAATAGGAAATCATTTTCCTAATTACATTCTACTTACAATCAATTAGGATTAATCAATATCCCATAATTACAACCCTAACTTAATTATACCTAATTACAATCAATTAAGATTTCCTAGATAGGAAAAGTAAATAACATGCATTATGAACAATTTAATTATAGGTATCATTTTCCTTAAATTAATGTTGGTTGATCAAGAAGTATCAATCCGGTGATCATGAACTGATGTTGTTGTTGGTTTAGAGTTTTGGTGAACATATCAACTGTCTAGAGGTGGGTAGAAATATGTGGAAGAGTAATCACATGTTGGTTGAACGCTTCTCGAATATGGTGGCAATCTACTTCAATATACTTTACATACTCATGAAAAACTGGATTAGAAACGATCTGAATAGCACAAATACTATCAGCTTGTAGTGGAGTAGGATGTAGTCGAGGAATGCCGAGTTCACCCAAAAGACCCCGAAACCATATGGTCGTAGAAGAAACCAAGGACATGGCATGATACTTAGATTCGGTAGAAGGCTTTGAGATGCAGTCTTGCTTCTTACTTTTCCATGATATAAGAGTATCACCAAAAAATATACAATAACTAGTACTCAAATGTCTAGTATCAATACATTCAACTCAATTAGTATTACTAGAGCTTATCAATTATAGAGAATCCCATGTTGGAAAGAATAACCCTCGACCATAAATTCCTTTTAGACAATGTATGATATGTTGCATAGCTACCAGACGTGAATGCGATGGTGCCAACATAAACTAACCGTCTTGTTGAACAAAAAAGAAGCATAACAATCCCAGAACCTTGCATCTCACTAATAGGGAGAAATCATATTGACTTTGAATAAATGTAAAATTGAGAAGATTGGTACAAAATTTCTCAAATCATGTGCATGGTGCCTATTTTAGACTATACAGAGATTGTTTTAATCGACAAACCTTAGAAGTGAAATGAGTAAACATGCCATGAGGAGTCACATATATTTTTTCCTTGAGGTCCTTGTATAGAAATGCAATTTTCACATCTATCTATTGAAGAGACCAACTTTTAGATGCATCAATAACAATAATAATTCAGACGGTAGTTATTTTGGCCACATAAAGTCTCATTATAGTTAAGACCAGATTCTTGGTGATTCCCAAAATCCACTCGACACGCCTTATACCTATTGATAGTGCTATCAGATTGAAGTTTGACAGTATAAACCCATTTTCACCTAATAGGCTTCACCTATAAGGACAACGTACTATATCCTAGGTAAAATTATCCTAAAGAGCTTGAAGTTCTTCTTGCATATCTTATTGCTAATATGATTGAGTGGAAACCTAAAAGTAAGACGAAGGTACAGAAGTAGTATCTGAGGTTGTCTAAAGGATTGTATTAGAAAAACCTTACCTCTTGGGAGGTTGAATGTTTCGAGTTGATTGGCAAGGGTCAGGTACAATGGAATCAGGCAGCAGCCCAATATCAGGAAGAGGCAGTGGACAATATCTCTAATACACAATTCCTGGCTGAAATTGTTCAATAGTATAAGATATGTCATCAAAAGTAGGAAGACTAACAACAATGTTATCGTGGGTGACATGAGATTGGAGGAAATATTGAGTTTCAAGGAAGATTATGTGGTGATAAATCCAACGCTTATTGGCATTCGTATTGTAACACAAATTCTTTATGAGCAGCTATATCCTAGGAAGCACACATAATAACTTGGGCAGCTTGTGGTATTTGTTGAGGGCAGGTAAACAAAATAAACACAACCAAAATTATGAAGAGAGTGGTACTTAGGTGTGACACCCAACAATCAATTTATCAAACAAACAAAATGCGGAGAGTCATAATGTAAGGCTGGTTAGGGCAATTGATTTGTCAAAATAACTGCTGTGGACGATTATTCTACCTAAAATTTTGGAGGCACGGATGATTTGATTAAGAAGGTACAGACAATGTCTAAGAGATCCCAATTTTTATGTTCTGTCAACCCTTTTTGTTGAGAAGTGTAAAAACAAAATAATACCCTTCGTATGTAGATAATTTTGGAAATCATTGGATATGCATTCCGCCAAAATCGGAAAGTAAAATTTTAATATATGTGGAGAATTGTATTTCAACAAGAGCAACAAAAGATTGAAAGACGGAAAACATTGTTGCTTTTGAATGAAGAAAGTATATCCAAGTATAACGACCGTAGCTATCAATAAATATAACGAAATAATTCTACTAAGTGTGTGAAATGATTGAATTCATATTCCACACATTGGTATGAATAATCTCAAAATTTACAGAAGCACAATCCCCATGTAAAGGGAAGGGTAAAGTTTTATTTTTATCAAGTTTATAGGAGGCACAGTCTAGTGACACACGAAGAGATAAGAATGAGTCTTTGTTTCCCAAGTAAACATGTTTTATAAGATAAGTCAAAATGACAAAATTAGATGTCCTAATTTAGAGCATAAAACATGTTTTATGCCACACATATTATTATTAATGACAGCAGTATAAGATAGATAAATCATACTAGGAGCAGGAAATTGGAGAGGAAAAAGACATCCTACTTTAGGTTTTTTAACTACCACCTTCTATGAATTGCACAAAATAGCCGTTATGATCAAAGTATACTTTACAATTATTATTGACTAATTGTCCCACGGAATTCAAGCTGAAAGATAATTCTGATGATACAAATGTATTATTAAAGAGAGGCCCTAGATTTCCAATTACAGTATTTGGAAAGAGCTGCACTTGGCAATCTGAATATGTTTCTTACCATCAAAATTTCGAACATCATGTAATGCACCCATGTTACTAGTCATATATGATTTGATGTAACAAAATCAACTAAGGAGAAATGAGCATTTCTTGCTTATCTTGTAAGCCTAAGGCCAAGAAAGTAAACATAATCATCTGTTGAACCATCTTAGACATGAGAGGAGGTGAATGAGTGCTTTGGTCAATGGTTGGAGTGACTGGTCAAGGGTGTTCATGTTTTAGGTAATAGAACCGTGAACTATTTTTTTGACAGAATTGGTTTGATCAGTTTGGTGAAAATCTAAAACCTAAACCAAACCGGTTTGATCGGTCAAATAGTTAACTATAGGTTCAATTACACCAATTAATTGGTTGTAAACATCATGACATTTTCATTCAATTACACCATGAACTTTTTTTTTTTGACAAAATCAGTTTGACAGGCTTGGCAAAAAATCTAAAGTCAAAACCGAACTGGTTTGATTGGTCAAATGATTAACTGGTCAATAGGTTCAATTATATCGGTTAATTGGTTGTAAATATCATGACATTTTCATTCAAATTGCAAGCATAAGACAACAAAAATTTAAAATTATAAAACACCCAAATAATATTTTAGTGTGTGATTTACAAATATAATATTAAATCTGATTAACTATTTTTTGCCGCTTGGTGCTTGCTGCCCAACCCCTCAAAATTTTGACTATTCTGCCCCAGCCTACAGTGTCACCTACCAGTTAAAAAATTAATGACTGGAAACTAAATTGAAACCTGTTAAATTTTTAATACATCGACCCAAAACTGAAACTAAACAGTTCAGTTACCTAATTTTTCAGCTCGGTTTTATTGGTTTCAGTTTGGTTTATCGGATTAATTGGTTTTTGGACACCCCTTACAGTGGTAGTAGCTGAAATCAGTTAAACCATATGTGAAAACCATGAGCTTGTTGATTTTGAGGTCATGCACAGCAATCCTTGATGATATGCCCTTCCTTTTTGTAATATTTGCAAAATTTCTCCCTATAATTCTTTACAATATATCCAAACTCTTTATATCGGTAATATTGAGTCTAGGTTTGAATTTCCCTTTTTCTTGAGAGGCATAAGCAATGTTAACCATCTATCTTAGAGTCTACAGTTACTTTTGTCATGCAGCTAGTTGGTTAAACGTTGTTCTTTTCATAAAAATTCACTTAGGCATACATTTAATGATGGGATTGGATTGCGATTAAGCAGCCCTGCCTGTGCAAGTCCCCAGTGCCAGTTTTAGGTTCATCATAAACCGATCCCTAAGACTTTTAACATGAACTTCTTGAAGTACCGCAAGGGCTACCTTTGTAATTTTAGAGTGAACTATCTTGGTATATTCATTTCATAAATTAAAAAATTTAAAACAAAATTGTTCAATAGTAAGATTGCTTTATTCATAGTTAGCATCTCTAATTTTAGTTGGAATTTTCTAGCATTGTTATTTTGGTTGTAAATACGTCTTAGATAGTCCCATATCTTTTTATAGTAGTGAAAGATCGAAATTTATTCACCATATGTGGTTCAATTAAACCCAGTAATCAAGAGACAATGTGAGCATCATTGTTCTCCCATTGTTTGAGATCTTACTCAATGGGGGCCATGGATAATCTATCTAAATGATTCTAGAGTTCTTTTCTCTTGATAAACATTTTAAATTGAAACTCCCAGCTTGAATGCCTTTTGCCATTAAAATGAATAATAGTGTTTTCTCTGTACCTTATAAAGAATTTATCCAAAATCCACCAAGCCATATGCACCACATAAGCTTCTGAGAAAGCACAAATAGTGACATGTGAGGCACAGTAGATTTGTGTTGAGGAATTACGCTTTATTGGTGCTTTCGTATGTGAAATGAATGGGAAACAAAAATCGAAGCCGGCAGAGAGAAGCGACAGTCGAAGGCAAAAGTGATAAAATGCATCAAATTGATAAAAAAATTGCATAAAATCGATGCTGAAACGCACCAAATCGTGATAAAAATTACCACATGCCACAAAATCGAAGCTAACAGAGATTGGATCTTACCAAACTAAGAGAAGTCGAAGTCACAAAGCGCAACAAATTGAGAGAATTTAAAGCAAATGGAATGATTTGCACTAAATCGAAGCTGAATCACATCAAATCATGATAAATATTACCATGCACCACAAGAACCATCAAAGCAGATATAGATTGAATCTCACCAAACTAGGAGAATTCAAAGCCGCAAAGCCCACAAAATCGAGAACGTGCAAAGCAAAATAAGATATGCCAAGGTCAAGAATCAAACTTGAGGATGAAGATTGTCACATCCCCACTCCTTATGTTCGATTGTATTCATTGTTGATCTTTATTTAATTTAATTGAAAATTTATCCCTTCATTACCTAAAATCCATTATTCATCCACCGACCAGAACCTAATAAAACAACGTCAAAATGCAAACCCGAAAAACAACAAATACCCACAAATGACCGAAATAAAATAATAAGATGAATTACAGGACCCGAAATGCCACACCTGAAAGTGGTTCAAAATATCAACTATACATGACCTCAAAACATACGTAAGAAGAGACGTTCGCACTAAAACCAAAGAAAGCAAAATTGTGACTTAGACATACTGTTAGATGATACCAAAATCAAACTAAATCACAGATAAAATATCGTCGTAAACTAATTATTACAGTACTATTAAATTGCTGCAAAATAAACACCATAAATTTACTATTTTGAAACATAATACATCATCTGAAACTCTAAATCCTACTTCAAATCTTTGAATAGCTTTTCCATTAACTCTAGTCACCTGCAAGTATTCCCCAGCCCTCTAATTTGAAAGGTTAGTGAAAAATTAAAACAAGAGTGAGCTAATTGTTCAGTAATGCATATAATTTTCATAATTAAATATATATTTTACATCAAAACATATTGGAATGAAATATGATCAAAATTAGAAACATTGGCATAATTTATAAGCATATCATGCATAATTCTCTTAAGTTGGTGATCAATTTCCTTCCTTAAATCATGTTTAAATAAAGTATGCTCAAATCATATAAAGTTGTGGATCAAGGATCAATGAGGGCTTCATTGACAAATAAGTGACTATCGAAGCTCAGGTTATATATATTTTTACACAACTAAATGTCATATGTTATTATAGAAAATTGTCTGTGAACCGTTATACATATAATTCTATAGATAGGACTGAATGCCACTTTTAATTCACGGATGATAGGTTCGAACCTCAATTATCACCATAATATACTAAAACATGTTATAATATATCGCCATCAATTTTTTACAATAGTTCGTATATAATCAAATGGAAAATTTTACTCAAATACAAGTATAATTTTTTATATTTTCTCATATCGGAGAAAATGTCATTATCTTTCGGTTTATATGGAGTTTTCTTCTTTAATTGTTCAAACACTTAGCATGTAGTATGTTATAATTTTTGCAGGAACTTGAATATGCAATTTTAAAATATGTAAAAGATATATTGTGAAATTTTCAAACATGTAGAAAATGTTCATGATAAAATTTATAGAAAAATCAATATATTTTGTATAATTTTATCATTTCCTTTCAACTATAAAGCATGCAGGAGCAATTAAGTGTGGAATTAAAGCATGCAAAATATATACTTAAAGATTTAAGACATGCAGAAACCTATATACGAAAATTAAGAATATGTAAGAGTATTTAAATATAATTTCAAAACATATATGAATATTGTTGCTGAGAGTTAACTTGAAAGCACAATATACATGAAATAAGGTCATAAATATCATAAAAATTACATGAAATGGGAATGCCAGTACATGCATGTAAGGTATATATATTTTTGATACGTAATTATAGCATGTATAAATATTTGAGACAATAAATACCTATAGATATTAAGAAAAAAAAAAGTAATAAGAGAAAGAGGGATTTAAATGTATTTGTCTTATACTTAAAATTACTAAAAATCTCTTTAGATTTACTTGGATTCTTCTTCTCCAGCCTTCTCTCTCTCTCTCTCTCTCCCCCTTCTCTCTCTTATTCTTTTCTCTTTCTCTCTTTTTCTCTAAAATTGGGCAAAAATGGCTGAAAATCAGTTGGACATGCCTTATATAGAAAACAAACATGTGTGCCTATCAAGTGCGTATCAAAGCTAAGATAGAAATCATACGTCACACAAAGGTTTGTTAGGTGCACATTAGGTGATGCATCAAATATGAATAATCTACCTAAAATGCGCACATGCACCCTAAAAGCGTCATTCATGCACATCCTTTCTACCCAAAACACGCATATGCGCTCGTCAGGTACCAATCGAGCATTACTCAGTCTGATGTGACCGAGTCAAAACATTAATTTTGATCTAAGTTTTCATTTAACCTTAATAATTTTCTTATCTTAATTAATTATAATTTGAAATTTGTATCTTATAAAGGAACCCACCAAATTTGAAGCCAAGAAACTCTGGGAAGAAATTAAAGCACATGGTGAAAAGACGAATTCTTCAATTTGAACAATAGGTAATATTGAAACAAAATTTGATTTCAGTGCTCTAATACCATACAATAATTAATTGTTTGAATCTTTTGCCTGTGAGTTCTCCTCTGTTTAAATAGGAAAAACCTTTTCTTAGTTACATTCTAATTACATTCAATTTGCATCAATCAATACCTTGTAATTATATCCCTAATCTATATCTAATTACAATCAATTAAGATTTGATAGATAAGGAAAATAAATAATTTACATTGTGAACAATTTAATTATGGCTAACAGATCTAACTCAGTGTGATAAATTCTCTTCTGGATGGGTGTTGCTTGACAAAATCAGAACAACAACAGGAATAACAAAGGTCCTGTTCTACATGAATATGTTTTCGTCGTTCAACTCGATTTTGGACAATAGCATTTGAAAGCGGAAGTGATACAATTTTTATCACATTACTCCAAGTTTTTCTGTGTTTGTACCTTTTCTTTCTTTCTTTAACCCAACTAATTTACTTTCCTTCATGAGTGCTTTCAAAATAGGAGGAGAATGAGAAAAAAGGTTTTTTCTTCCCTGTGCATTACTACGCTTTTACTTTAGCAAGCATCTGCGATTAGCTAAACATCATGCCATTGACCAAACAATTTGAATTGTTACTGCCATGGCAGATTAACTTGAGCTATTGTGCTATCTCGGATTTGGCACTGTGCCTGGTGATGAGCAACCTTACATGCCTCCAGGATGCCAAGCTGGTGCACCTGATTAACGTCTCTGTTGGAGGCTTCGAGCTCGCACTTAGAGCATGCTGTGGCCGACTCAAAAAGGTGAAAATGCTCGCCTCTCTTAAATTCTTGATCTCTCCAGAGTTGCTGCAAACTCTAGTAGCAAGAGGTTGCAGAATCAGATGGGATTAGCATCAGCTCAACTGTTTATTATTCGAGATTTCTGTGTCCTGACTTATCCGTATTGCACATCATGCCTCTTAAATATTCTGTATTTCAGTTAATTTCTTTATAAGCTGCCGTAGCCTATCTCTGCTACATATATGCATGAACACATTGTGGAAGTTGATCGATGGCATTGAGCAGTATGTATTGGTGGTGATGAACTCTGTAATTTTTTGTGTACTGGGTTTTCAATGTGTACGATATTCGTGTTTGTTGAATCAAGTTTAAATATCTCGTATGCAGAAATTCTGCTGTTCTGTAGGATACCAATGCCAAAGGTGGTAAAAGTTCACGCCATTTCAAATTGTTCCGAGCCAATTTGGAAAAAGGTGTATGATATGGCTGTTTGAATTCACTCACGATGAAATAAATCTTGGACAGAAACATCGTAACAGTGCTGCATTTGATGATTACTGGTCGGTACCGAATTATGGCATCTTTTGCTTCTTCTCAGGGTTTAATTAGGGGTGATAGATGGTGAAAAATGACTATATATCGTATGAGGCTCCCACTCTATCGGATTAGAGAATGGTTGGAGATGGTTTGTGCGCGTGCGCACGTGTGTGTATTCTTATATCTGTGTTACCAAGAGACTTTTTATGCAATTTAAATTCATCATTTTCAAAGGGGCATTGAAGCGGCAATATGAAGAATTTTGCATTCCAAGTCTACGAGTTTAATAGCATTGCAGATATCATTGACAAACACGTGAAAGGCTAAACTTAATTATTTGCAAGTTGGTTGTACATCAACTGGTCAACTTGATA
Organism: Nepenthes gracilis; assembly: GCA_033239525.1. NCBI lineage: Eukaryota > Viridiplantae > Streptophyta > Magnoliopsida > Caryophyllales > Nepenthaceae > Nepenthes > Nepenthes gracilis. The sequence goes on from BSYO01000012.1 coordinate 16,774,079, forward strand.
GCATGAATTAAATGTTGGTCAGATACAAATTTGATATGGTATGACTTCCAAGAAGCTGTTCCAGCTCTTCTAACCTGATTTGATTGCAGAGAAAAACAAAATGCCGAAACTGTAGATATCACGAAAGATGTTAAGATAAGTGTTAAAGTCCTTTTTAATGTAATATTCATCTTTTATAATGAAAGGAGCATTGAATTACGTATTATAAAATGATGCCTTATATTTGATTGTGTGTATAAATTTGCCCACTAGCTATGAAGTTTAGTAGTATTTATGACAGGTAAATGTCAAGTAGCGGTTCCATTTACACTAACTTTTTAGGCGTGGATGCCCACCAGACCAAATATCCGTCCATTCTGAAGTCTTTGCCTTTATCACATAAACAGTAAAGTAGCCATTTGACTCGATCCTCGAAGAATTGTTGCTGCAACTGCCGTTCCACTTTCTCCACACGAAGACCAAAACTTGAGATTTGAGAACTCATTCTCGGAGAAGAAATCCAGCCATCACAGAGAAATTCAAAAGAAGAGATGGGCAATCTTCTACACCACAGATTTCGATTTTCTTCCCTAACAATCCTCCTGTTTCTCATCCTCAGCTCTCTCCTCCCCCTTTCATCCTCCCTCACAGACAAACCCTCAGCGTACGAGGTCTTGCAGGAGTACAATTTCCCGGTTGGCCTCCTGCCCAAGGGCGTTACAGGCTACCAACTCGAGTCATCCACGGGGAAATTCTCCGCCTATTTGAACGGTAGTTGTGGGTTTTCCCTAGAAGGATCTTATCAGTTGGACTACAAGTCGACAATCAAGGGTTACATCTCGAACGGAAAGCTTTCTAGCTTGGAGGGCGTGAAAGTTAAGCTGTTATTCTTGTGGGTTAACATTGTCGAGGTTTACCTCTCCGACGACAATCTCGAGTTCTCCGTCGGTATGGCGTCGGCTGGTTTTCCGATTGATAATTTCTTGGTAAGTCCTCAGTGTGGTTGTGGGCTGAATTGCGATGATGTGATTGTAAGAAACCCTAGCTCAAACCCTTTGTTTGGATCTCATTAGTCTGCCTGTACACCTGATCAAACTGTAACCAGTGCATTAATAATATTAATATTTCCGCAAAATCAAGCAACGAATATGAATATTTCCGCTCTCTCTCTCTCTCAAAAAAAAAAAAACAACGAATTGAAGTAACAAATTTGAGATTATACTGAAAAATATGCTCACATTAGCTATACCTTTGCAGCTGTCGCTACAGATATCCTGTGTAATTTACTATGCCATTGTGACTGGAGAGAACTGTTTAGATAGATCTCTGCAGTGTTGGATTAGTTATAATCATATTCTTGATTTATTTAGATGATTGCAGAAGTGATTTTAGTGTCAATTTCTCACTATTATCCAGTTTTCTTTGAGAATGATTTAATGGCTTATGACAAAGTTAAGAGAAATGTCTGTTTTCTTCCTGTTTGTGTGCTGTGGAAATCCCTCCATTGTCTCATCCATAGGTAGTGATGATGCATTCATTTGTTAATGTGCAGCCTCTGGACTCTATATTCTGTATTTGGGTATTTATCCTTTGGACTATTTCCTTCTTGAAGAGCTTAATATTAGTAAACGGAATTTGTTATGGTCACCACAAATATTAGGCTTACTTATATTACAATTGATGAGATTTATCCTTGTAATGTAAAATACTATCTCAATCTTCCATCTTCATTACTTGCAACTCATCGTAACCATTGGAAGTATGAGAGAGCCTCATAGTTAGGAAGATAATAATCGAACCCTTAATTCACTGGCCATCAATTTTTGGATGCAATTACATCTACAATAAATAATCTTATTGTAATGATAAATTACATATTTAAATTATCAAAATGACCCTTTTAAAAATGCGAGGATATAGCTATGATCTTAACCCTCTTTTGCGATGTGGGAGTTTTATGTATCGGATGCCGATGACGTTGATGAGAATAGAAAAACGGTAGCTTGGTGCATAAAGACCGTGTTATATGCAAGATTTAAGGAAGAATTTGATCATTTTGAATTAATTATACGCGTTTACATCATATTAGAGGATGTTTCTATAAATAGATGATGAAATGGGTAATTAATATGTGTGGGGTGTTCCACTATTCTTCGGATCCGGGGGGCGTCCTTCTCCCTTGTGGAGAAGGACCGTCCTTCACCTCATCTTAACCGTTAGATGTAAAATCCGACAGCCCACACGTTTTGAATGGATTATATAACGTGGACCGTTCGATTTTAAATTTAATCATCCAAAACACATAACCGTCGGATTTTATATCCGACAGCCCAGATTAAGAGAAGGACGCCCCCTCAATCCACTATTCTTCAGTGCCAGCAAATTATTTTGATAGTTAAGTTATTTTTGTCGGGTGTCGTAATGAAGTGTATGAAGCATATTATACTTGATTCGAAAAGTTATAAAATAAAATTCAGACAAATAAATAACAAATTTTACATGTCACAAGAAAAAAAACAAAGATGCCTTAGGTTTGGGCTACTTTTCAAGGGTTTTTCGGCTCTCAAATCAATAAAATATTAAAATTGGAAAACATGAAAGATGTCGTATTTCTTTTTGAGATAGATAATATTAATCTCTTATAAGAAATCCTTTGAAGTTGACTCTGAGTGCTCTCTGAGTTTAAGAGTTTACAAGCTTTCTATCATATACTCGCGTGTTAATCCTCTTTTTTAATAGAAGGGCTGTACATTTATGAAGGTATTAGACTTGTTTCAAGGGCATACAGTGCGGGATCCGAGGCCATAAGAACTGCTACGTGATCTCCGTTCGTTGGCTAGTGAAATATTTCTTTAATTACCATACCTTAATTGTCTTTGATGTTATTGTGATAACATGGTAATTGGATCGACCGTTGATTGTGCGATAATTCTACTTTCCGAGTCCTTGGCCGATGTTGGTGCGTCTCGACAGCCTTTTTGGATCCCATGAGCTAAGGCATTAACCCTATTTTGTGTGTTCCAATTGACACTTCGATCTTAACCGTTTTATCGGGCTGACTCCTTTTTCCTTGATGTCTTGCCTGAAGATGCCAGACAGGACTAGCTTTCATTACCCTAATTCCTTCGCTTCAAACGACGAGGGAGACTGTCTTCTCATACTTTCCTTTACCTCTGTATGTGATGTTTATTCAATTCCTCGTGTGATGCAATTTTGAAATTATTCCAAATTAAAATTTGTTTAAAAAGCATATATTAAAACACTTGTCATGTGTGTGTGTATGTTTTTTAAAAAATATATACATATTTCTGTTGGGTCCCAATGTAAGGGCCCATAAAAGCGCGGTCCAGGAGAAAGGCCCAAACGAGAGGCTCCTACGAGCCGAGAAAACTGGATAGCCTGAGAGGCCCAAAGTAGAGGCCGGCGGCCGAAAGACCAAGACCACAACAGAAGTCCAAGAGGACCCATCCGCTCATAAGGGAGATCGAGGACACCATCCAAATACACGGATAGCGAAAAGACCTAAAACCCTAGAAGTCCTGCCAAGTCTTAGGACCGTCCGAGAAGTCAAGAAGAAACTCCAGGGCTTTTCCCAAGAGGATCCCCCGATAACTGCCTTATGCTCGGCCGAGGATGCCAACTAAGCAACGTCGCCGATTCCCAAGGAAACTCAAACAACCACCGCTGGGTCGCTATCTAAACAAAGCACGCGCCACAAATCAAGATGACGACTAGACCTCACATGCCGACACACCTAAGCCTTGGCCGGCGCCCGACCTGCGTGCCATCCCGCGCACGTCAGCGGCATTAAATAAAGCTGGTGGGACACTGCATAGCTTCCGAGCCATCCGATGGCTGCCATGTGTCTCCTCCCCAACGGCATGATCTTTCCTATAAATACCCAGCAAAATCTCCTTCAAAAAGGATTGGATTCTCTTCCTCCAAATTTGCTCCAGAAAGAAGGAAAAAAGGCTCACTTCTTCTCAGCCACTGAATCTCTCTCTCCCAGCGAATCGAAACAAGAAAGAGTGATAGAGCCTTCCAGTGAGCGATCCCCCCTAAAAAAGAGATACAAAATAAGAGACAGGGAATGAATGCTCCCTAACACTTGTACTTTGTAAAGACTTTCACCCAAATAGTGAAGCATTTCTAAGGCCCTGAGCCTCATGGTTTTTCCTCCCCATTCAAGAGGAGGTTTCCCACGTAAAAGATCCGGTCTCGATCTTCCTCTCGTGTCCAACACCCGAAACACTTGTATTGCCTGGAAACCACGGATCCGATTGGACCCCGCGGATCCAGAACGCAACAATTTCAAATTAAAAGAATAATTTATTAGGTGGCCTTACACGGTGGCGGCCCCGACCCCTGCGCTGGGGCGGAGAATCACCCTGACCCTGCAATTAGATCCTTGGCGGCCAGGATATACGGCATGTCCCAGGCCTTCAACACGCTCTGCTCCAAAATCGAGGAGCAGTTCAAGGGGGCTCCCTCCAAGGCCTCCCAGGCCGGGGCGTCCCAGGGCGGAAACAGAGAGGGCGATCGCCGCGAAAGGCCATCCAGTCGACGTGACAACCCGAGAACCCAGGTAGCCTCCAGCAGTAGAGCCCCACGGAGGGTTGAGGGCCAACCAGGTCCTCGAGTCCGAGAAGAGAGCCTTAAGAGGCGCCACTCTGGGACCCAGCGGAACCGCCGCGAGCACAACGACCAGGAGGCGGTTCCACGAGATGCTCCCCCACGAGGAGCCCGCACGGCCCCTAAGCGCCGTACAGTTCAGGAGCCCTATGAGTTGAGGCATTACCTCAACGAAAAGAAGGCGGCTGTTCCACCTCGAGTGGAGGATAGACCGAAAAGATGATGGAATCTGGTGCTCCGAAAGAGCAGTGGAGGAGGGGCTAACGCGCTCCAGTCTTCGTTTTCTACAGAGATCAGGACAAGGACGCTCCCTCCAAAATTCAAAATACCTAATCTGGAGGTATACGATGGCAGCGGTGATCCCATGGACCACCTCAATCATTTCAGGGAGCACCTGAGCCTCCAGGGCCTGGACGAGACCACCATGGGCCAGTGCTTCCCTTTGACTCTAAAAGGGGACGCACGGATATAGTTCTACGGGATGCCGGCGGACTCCATCCGTGACTTTGGAGACTTGGCGACGGCCTTCCTGTCTCAGTTTGCCTCCAGCAGGAGGGTAGAGAAGCAGCCCTGGCACCTCACTCAGATCAAGCAGGGTGCTAGGGAGAGTTTGAGGGGATTCCTGGCCCGATTTGTGGCTGAGGCCAGGCAAATCCCGAGACTGACCGATGATGTGAAGCTAAACGCCTTCCTCTCGACTCTCGAATGAGGTGCTTTCTTCAAGCACTTAATCCACAAGGGCCCCCAGACCTTCAAGAAGCCGAGGCTGTGGCCAGAGCTTATATTGCGGCCGAAGAGGCCAACGACGCCAATAGGTCAGAGAGGGACGATCACCCTCACCAGAAGGCGGTGGAGGGCAAGAGGAAGGCTGAGGACTATCAAGGCCCTCAGGCAACGAAGAAGCAGCACAAGGCCGAGCAGAGCGCTCGGAGAGAACTGCGGCCTGTGCACTTTACGGCGCTAAACGACACCCGTACCAACGTCCTGATGCAGATTCGGGGAGAAAAGTTCCTGAGGTGGCCCAAGCAATTGAAGAACCCAGAGGGTGGAGACCAGACGAAATACTGTGACTACCACCGCTCTATGGGTCATAGCATAGAAGATTGCAGGACTCTGTAGAAAGAAATCGATGAGCTGATCAAGAGAGGATACCTCAACCGTTTCCTTCAGAGGCCTGGACAAACTTCCGGAACCGCAGACGGCGGTGACGTTGAACCCCCCAGGAATCGAGTGGCTGCGGGGGTCGTGAATATGACAGCAAGCCGGCCGGCCGAAGGAGATGGGCATGAGCTCGCGACAGCAAAGAGGCCGAGGACGGGGCTTAGGAGTGAAGACGACGTTATTTGCTTTAGTAATAGGGACCTGGATCATGTAACCTCTCCTCACTCCGACCCCCTGGTTGTAACTGCACTCGTTTCTGATGGAGCAAATGACTACCAGATGAAATGAGTATTTGTTGATAATGGAAGTTCTTGCAATTTGCTGTACCTTGATGCCTACTTCAAACTAGGACTTAAGAAAAATCGGATGAAAGCGCCGGAAGGGCCGCTCTACGGGCTGGACAACAAGCCAGTGCTCGTCCAGGCTATCATCCAGTTGGAGATAACCCTGGGAACACACCCGAGAACAGCGTCCAAGGTCCTCACCTTCTTAGTTATGGACCTGCCCTCGGTCTACAACGCAATCCTCGGACGGCCTTACTTGGCCGCATTCAATGCAGTGACCTCCATCCCGCATCTTAAGATGAAGTTTTCCACCCCGTGTGGGGTAGGAGAAGTCTTCAGGGATCAGTCCATGGGGCAAATGTGTTACTTAGCACAGACCACGCAAGTAGCATTTTCACAACCCATGGGAGACCTCGACCTCAGGGACAAGGCCACGTCGCAGCATGCTCAGCCCGGAGAGCCAGTCGTCCGAGTCCCCCTAGATCCTACGGATCAGGAAAAGTATGTCCAGATAGGGAGCTCACTCCTAGAGACTGTCATGGACCAGCTCACCAGCTTCCTACGGAAAAATTCAGACGTGTTCGTATGGTCGCCTAGTGACATGCCCGGGATCTCTTCTGAAATCATCGTTGACAAGCTAGACATCGATCCTCGGCACAAACCAGTCAGACAGAAGCACAGAAACTACTCCACCGAAAAGTTAGTGGCCATCCGCGAGGAGGTCAAGAAACTCCTGGACGCCGGATTCGTTCGAGAGATGCAGTACCCAAACTAGCTGGCCAATATTGTCATGGTAAAGAAGAGTAATGGAAAGTGGAGGATGTGCGTAGACTTCACCAACCTCAACAAGGCGTGCCCCAAGGACAGCTTCCCTCTGCCTAGAATCGACCAACTTGTGGATTCGACGTCTGGCAACAAACTCTTAAGCTTCATGGATGTATACTCAGGGTACAACCAGATCAGAATGAGTCCCAAGGGACGAGAGCACACGTCGTTCATGACAGACCAAGGGACATCCTACTCCAAGGCAGGAACGTAGAAGTGTACGTTGATGACATGCTCGTCAAGAGCAGGGCAAGCAGCGACCACGTCAAGGACTTGGCCGAGACCTTCCACGTGCTTAGGTCCCATGGAATAAAGCTCAATCCAAGTAAGTGCACCTTCGGTGTCACCTCGGAAAAATTCTTGGGTTACATCGTGTCACAACGGGGAATCGAGGCAAACCCAGAAAAGATCCAAGCGATCCTAGACATGCGATCCCCGCGGACGGTAAATGAAGTCCAACAGCTTACCGGGCGGGTGGTCACCCTCTCGCGTTTCCTTGCAAAATCAGCCGAGAAGCACCTACAGTTCTTCAAAGCCCTGATGGGGACGAAGTCCCGGGACTTCCGGTGGAGTGATGACTGCGAGGATGCATTCCGAGGACTCAAGAGGTACCTCTTGAGTCCACCCCTTTTAGCTTCTCCCCAGCAGGGCGAGGAGTTATACCTGTATCTCTCCGTATCCGATACAGCATTAAGCTCGGCACTAGTGCGAGAGCAACATGGTAGGCAGCAGCCTGTATACTATGTGAGTAAGACTCTCGCGGACGCCGAGACCAGGTATCCCCTCGCGGAAAAGTGGCCTTAGCATTGGTGTATTCCGCAAGGAAGCTCAGACCATATTTTCAGAGCACAGGATAGTAGTCTTGACTGACCAGCTATTAAGGGCCATCTTACAGAAGCCCGAGATCTCCGGGCGACTGATCAAGTAGGCTATCGAATTTGGAGAATTTGATATAGAGTTCCGTCCGAGGCCAGCCTTAAAGGGATAGGCGCTCGCGAACTTCCTTGTCGAGACAATGGCGCCGCCCAATTGTGACGAAGACAAAGCTGCAACCGACGAATTCAGCAGGGCGTCCACCTGGACCCTACACGTGGACGGCTCCTCCATGAAGGATGGCTACGGAGCAAGTGTTATCTTGCGCACACCCGAGGGGTTGGAGATAAAGTATTCGCTAACCCTGGGGTTCTCCGCCACAAACAACGTCGCAGAGTACGAGGCCTTGCTGTCTAGACTTTGACTGGCCAAAGAGTGCTCAGCCAGGGATTTGATCATCTATAGCGACTCTGAACTGGTCATCAATCAGGTTCGCGGAAACTTCGACGTTAACAACGCACAGCTGTCCAAATACCTTTCCAAGGTTAAAGGCATGATCATGGACTTCAAGACAGCCGAGTTCGTCCACAACCCACGGGAGGAAAACGCCAAGGCTGACACGCTTGCACGGGCCGCGGCTTCTGGGGATCCTGAACAGTACGCTCGGGGAATGCGCGAAGTCCTGAGTAGGTTCAACGTTGAAGACCTCGAGCCGGAGGTAATGCAGGTCACGGACGGAAGCACCTGGATGACTCCTTATCTGAAGTATTTATCCGATGGCTCTCTGCCTGAGGATCCAAACGAAGCCAAGAATGTGAAAAAGACGGCAGAATGGTACACGATCGTGGACAGCCAACTGTATCGACGGGGCTTCTCAGCCCCTTACCTAAGGTTTCTTATCCCAGAAGAGGCCGAGTATGCCCTCCAGGAAGTAAATCTCGGAGTATGTGGATCCCATATGGGGGAAGAACCTAGCTTTTAAACTTATGAGACAAGGATACTACTGGCCAACCATGAAGTATGACGCCATGGATTTTGTGCGCAAATGTAAAAATTGTCAACTTCACAGCAACATGAGCCATGCCCCCACACAGATCTCCGGGCACTACAATCCCCGTGGCCGTTCGCCCAATGGGGGCTCGATATCCTTGGACCACTTCCTCCCGCTCCCGGACAGAGGAAGTTCCTAATCGTTGGAATAGACTATTTCACCAAATGGGTAGAAGCAGTGCCATTGGCTAGGATAATGAAGCAAAATGCGACGGAGTTCCTCCAGCAGAATATCGTATGCAGGTTTAGAATAGCAGAGTGTATCGTGACTGACAACGGGACGCAGTTCACCGAAAAACGGTTTACTAAGTACTGCACCAGCTTGAGGATCAACCTGGTACACACGTCAGTAGTATACCCGCAAGCCAACGGGCAGGTGGACGTGACGAACCGCACGATCCTACATGGGCTAAAGACCAAGCTAGAATGTTCCGATGGCTCATGGGTACATGAGCTGCCCTCGGTCCTCTGGTCATACAGGACAATGCCCAGAGAGCCCACAAGAGAGACCCCTTTCAGTCTTTGCTACGGGGTCGAAGCTGTCATTCCGATAGAAGTAGGCCTCACCAGCCCTCGGGTTGGATGCTTCAGCGCGGCGGGTAACAACCAGAGGCTCCGGGAAAGCCTCGACGGGCTCCGGGAAAGCCTCGACGGGCTCGAGGAGGTTCGCGATCAGGCGAGGCTTAGGGTAGCGACCTACCAGCAACGAGTGGCCCGCTATTACAACAAGAAAGTAAAGGCGCGACAATTCGAGGTCGGGGATCTAGTGCTGAGGAGCATGGAAGCTACGGGAAAAAACACCGGCAGAAACAAGCTCTCGTCAAATTGGGAATGACCGTTTTTGGTCTCCGCCGTCCTTCGAGGAGGGGCTTACAAATTACGCACCCAAGAGGGTAAGCTAGTACCCTGGACTTGGAACGCCACTCATCTCAGGAGATACTACCAGTGACAGCTGGGTCGTCTCCGACAAACAAAACTCGAACTCGTCCGAGCAGCCCAAGAGGTCGTAAACAAAACTCGGACTAGTCCGAGCGGCCCAAGAGGTCGTAAATAAAACTCAAATTCGTCCAAGCGGTCCAAGAGGTCGTACGCAAAAGTCGGATTCGTCCGAGTGGCCCAAGAGGTAATAAACGCAAAACTCGGATTCGTCCGAACGGCCCAAGAGGTTGTGAATGCAAAACTCAGATTCGTCCGAGTGGGTAAACAAAAAAGAGAGAGAAGGAAAAAGAACCAAACGAATACGAGATCATTCATTTAACACCATGAGAAGCGTACTCCAAGGATCAAGAATAAAAAAACAGGGCATTTATGATAAACTCGAACGTTCCCTTTTTTATTCATGTGTCTAATACAACAACGGGGAAGGAAAAAGAAAGCTAGGACTTGGTAGGGCCCTGCGGAGGAACGGCCCCAGATTGTCCTTCTTGTGATAAAGAGTCCCCTGCATGGCTCGAGCTCCCTAGCTGATCTGAAGAGCGAGGACCCCCGAAGGAACTCGGACGCGGGGACCCAGGAAACGGCCTCCTTCTAAGGCCATATACGTCCTCGGGGCGTGCGGCGCTCGCATTGCGCGGATCTAGCACGACAACGGGGAATCGTGGATACAAAAGCCGCATCAGCCAGCGGCACAAATGAATGCCATCCCAGAACTTGGTATCCAGCAGGGGCGCAATGTCCTCACCGAGGCCCTCAGCGCCTCCTCCAATTGAAGATTCTGTTCCCGAAAGAATCCGTATTGAACTCGTAAGAGCCTTAAGGTTTCTTCAGATGAAGCGCTCTTCGCGGTGGCCTCAGCAAGCGCCGCTTGCAGCCGCTGGTTTTCCTCCTGAACGGCTCTCGAAGACTCCGCCTTCGAACGAGACTGAGCGAATTCACCCACCCGCTGACTGAGGCCACCAATTAGATCCTGGAGCTGCAAGAGGAACCAAGGTCACTTAGACATAGGCAACAGAAAGTAAGGTAAATAGGAAAACGGCAAAGTACCTTAGAAATCAGAGGATCTTGAGTTAGGCCATGCTCCCCTGAGGCCTCGAGTACGAGTGGATCCTCCGCGGACATCGCAGAGACATCAAAAGCAGCCTCGGATGGAAGACCTTCGGGAATGGGGGGCTCCGCAATATCCGAGGCCCCAGTGATGGCCGGGATCTCTGAAACCGCGACCTCAACTTTATCGCCGCTAATAATGTCGAAAAGGTCCTCAGCAGTAGCAGCGACGGTTGCCTCCATCTCGCAAGGCTCTACGGCAACATCAAAAGTTGCCTCCTCCGAGGCACCAAAAACAATAGGGGCATCGGACATGGGACCCGCAGGGATGACCGAGACCACACGCTGGGTCTCGGTGCCAGAAGAAGAAGGGGCGGCGGCCCCAGACGCCACGGAAGGACCAGAAACCAACCTCATGGCCTTCTTAATTATGGGGGCAATTACAGCGTTGTCATCTCCAGACGATGACTCATCAATAATGTCCAGTGGGTCTTCGGAGGCCTCAGTCTATGGACTCTTCCGTGGACTCTTGGACGGCTCCTGAATTATGAGGGAACCATCTCTTTTTCTCAGTTTCTTCTTCTTCTTCTTCTTCGAAGTCACAGTGGCAGAATCACCGGACAATGCCACCCACTTGGCCTCGGCCAACTTTTCAGGAGACAACCAGACATTCTTTTTTTCCACATTAAAGCTGCCAAGGTTGGCCATCACTAAGTCAGTGACCTCCTTGGCGACTTCTCACTCCTCATCGGTAGCATCGGAATAATGTTTGCTCGCCACGTTTCCCCATACGGGCAAGAGCTCCCAATCCTCAGCGACCCCGAGAAAAAAGAACTTGTCCTTCCACCTTTTCGTGAAGTCTGGATTCCCTCCACTCATCTTCGCAAACTCCGGAGGAGGGGTCATGGTGATCTAATCAAGATTATGAGTGAAACAAAACATGACTTTCACCATAACCGCCTCGAGGACTTTATCATGACAACGTGCGAATACACAGTGGGAGACTAAGTACCTGATAGCGTTAGGCTAAAGTCTCACGAACGGGACGGCCAAATCCTTCATCAGACGGTAAAGCTCCAGCGGAACGGGGAAACGAAGTCCACCTTTAAGGTGAACCTTGTAGACAGCAATAAAGCCATCCATAGGACTGCATGCCCTCTCGGTGGCCTCTGGTACCGCCATCGAAGTGGACTCCGAAATGTCATACTTCACCCTAATTTGCTCGAGGTCTTGGAGGGAGAGAGAAGAGGCTATTTCTTTGACGCCGGGAGCCACGGCAGCAAGAAGCAAAAACTCGACTGCGAAAAGGAATTTCAGAGAACGCTAAGGAAAGAAAGAGAAGGAGGGAAAGAATAAAGACGAAAAAATGGAATTTAAAGGAAATTTCAAACGAAAAACAAGCGCCCTCACTATGACCTCGCCACGCGTCAATGCCCCGTACGCAGTGAGCAGGCATGGATTGTGGGGCTTCCCAAAGCGACGTCACTTCAATCAGATATCACATTTAATACTCCGCAGAGAAATGAAACGGTGGCGAAAGACAGGTCCCCGACTGGTAAAAAAGACCTTGGATGAGAACTATCATGATAGAGGGGCGCTCGTAAGGCATGTCAAACGGCTAAGTCCTTGAGCCATTTGACATGGGGGGCTCATGATGGGTCTCAGGACCCAAGGCTCAAAATTACAATTGCGGGCCCAGAAGATCACAAGGGTAAGCTGGCCCAAGAGGCCCACGAGCCCAACTAGGCCCAAAAGACTAAGTTGGTCCCAAGCGCCCGCGGATTTAAACTGAGAAGCCAAGAATAGCAATGGCAGTCCGGGAGGACATTTTGACCCAAATGAGAACGAGGACGCCACGTATGGTTGACGTCATCAACCAAACCACGAGGACGGCCACAACCTCCTCGTGCCCTCAGGGTAAAAAGCCAAAATGACCGAGGATGCCAACTCAGATGACTCGTCGAGCACGTGCTGCAACGAGTGATCAACGGCTTCTGACATGCCGTATCTGCAGAGCAGGCGCCCCTGCACGCCGTATCTGTAGGTTGTGACAGGTGTCCTTGTCACGCCGCACCTGCAGAGTTGATGGCAGGCAGCCTTGACGCGCTAGTGCCACGTGTCCCCTTTCTAACGGCACCATCTCCCTTATAAATACCCCCCTTCAGGCTGCTAACGGGGGATTCTGAAATATTCTGTCTGAGTATACTAAGTAAAGAATTCTCGAGAGAAAAGAAAAAAGGCAAAGAAAAAGAGTGAAAGAAAAAAAGAAGCAAGACTTCATACACTGTAACTCACTGTGGAGACGAATAGCTCCACAGGTTCTCATTGTACTCATTCGCCGTAATAGTGAAACTTCTCGAACTTTTCGTCCGTTGCCGTGGTTTTTACCCCTTCTTATATAACGGAATTTTTCACGTAAATTGTGTATTTTTTTGTGTCATCGTACTCCTATCTCACTGTTCGTTTTCTATTTACTTTGTGTTGCCCGTGTTTGCCCGTCCACAAACGCATAATACCACTCATACTTTGATAGACGAACGGTCGGAAAACACGGACGCAATAATATTATATTTGAATAATTTTAATATAAATAGGATCATTAAAAAAACGCTGTTTGGCCACATATTTAACGTCTTTTCTCTATCTTATCCTCTCATCCACGACCTTGACAATCCCTCCACCATGTTCCACGACTTCTCACATTGGGCTATGCTATCATACGCCATGATCACTACTGTAATTATAATTAAGTGATTGAAATTTTATTAATAATAATTATTGTGTTATTAAGTTATTTTAAATACGAGATAGTATTAATAAACTCATTATTAGTTTTTATATTTTAATTATTAATGTAAAAATATAATATTAAAAAATGAATTTAAGATGTTGAGTAATAAACCTTCCTGTCGACTAATATTTCTATTAATTATTTGATATTGCTATAATCAAAAATTAAAATGGACCAAGTCATAGTCCACGTGGACTGCTCTGCTATTCTGCGCCGCAGTCAAGTCAACACGCTAAGTCATTTTCACTTGTTCCACACATTCTCATTCGTTGGGCTGGCAGAAATCCGTGAATAAATAAGAAAATGAGAGAGAGAGAGAGAGAGAGAGAGAGACAACGGTTGAGAGAGAAGAGGAGAGCACGCAATTCTTGACAACGACAGTCTCAAAATCCGTTGACGCAAGTATTTGTTTATCCCCAAAACATCTGATTCGGATTCATTTCTATCTCTTTTGTTTGTATTTCACAGGGAAATTACCTTGTTCTATGGTGTTTGGTGGAGCTTTTTTTTTTTTTTTTCTGTGGTTTTGTGGATAATTAGGGAAGATTAGGTCGGAAGACCTTTTGGAAGGAGGAGGTGGAGGAGGATGATGACAATGGAGGGGACGATGGACGCGAGTGCGTTGGAGGATATAATACGGAGATTGTTGGAAGGGAAAGGTGGGAAACAAGTTCAATTATACGAGGCAGAGATCCGTCAGCTCTGCGTCAACGCCCGCCTTATCTTCCTCTCTCAGCCCAATCTCCTTCAGCTCCATGCCCCCATCAGGATCTGCGGTCAGCTCTCTCTCTCTCTCTCTCTCTCCCCCTCCTGCGCCCTGTGTTATCCTTTTTTTCCTCTGTTCAATGTTTCTGTAAATTGTTGTATTGGGTTGATTTTTTCTTTCTTTTTGATTCCATGCGTGCTGGGTTGATTAATTGTGTGATTGAAGGATAATTCTAGATATGGTGATGGGGCTTTCCCCTAGATTTGGATAAGGAGGTTAATTTGAATCGGTTGAGGGGGTTCTGAAGAGTTTATGGACATTGAAAAAATTTGAAAATAATTTTTGGTTTGTTTAATTGGATTAAAATTGGGCATATGCCAAGGTGAATTTGTTCCGTTAAAAGATGTTTTGCTGCAGAATTATAAATTTGAAACTTGATTTTGTTTTCACTTCTGGTGTCGCTTTTGTTGGTGACGGAGAGGAATTAATACAATTTGAGAGGGACACCAGCGGTTTGTTTGTTCTCCGCACGATTATTGGGAAATTGGTAGGGTTCAAAACTTTAAATTGGCATTTATTATTGTTGTGACGCAAAATTAATCAATAATAAGGTAACTAAGATTATTCCATTGTGACTCTAAGGTTATGGATTAAAACATCGAAAACTCTTATGCATTTCATGGTTAAGGCAGGTGCCTAATACATCTAACTTTACTCAATTCCGGCAATGTGAAAACTCTTATTACCCAATTGTTGTTCATGCAAAACTCTAATTCTTGCAAAAAGACAATTTTTAATTATTATATGATTTTGCACCCTTCTTTAGTTAATGCAAAAAAGATCCTAAAAAAATTTACCCGAATGGAGACTATCTGCCTGAGATAGTTTCTACTTAACATCTTGTAGGACAAGTGATAATTCATGTTCCAAGTTTCTATTATTTGCTCTATGATAGAAGAGCAAGCTGAGTAATTTTTTTTTTTGAATAACCCAGTTTAGGTGTGCTATGTTCTTCCTAATGCAATTGGATCTCCATTTATTACACTGGTTTGCTTCAGCTTGTTAGTAGCACATAAAACTTGGTATAATAAAACATAGAAAAGGGGAAATTGAACAGATGTAGGAAAATTTGCACCTTTTTTGAATCCTTATCTAATATCTTAAGCTTTTAATTGAGAAATTCTTGGCATGTTAATGATGACCTTCTGAACATAAGGATGAATTTGAGCGCTTCCATTCGTTGTTGTCTGGCAATATCAGGCATGAGCCTTCCATGATGGGTGCATTAGATAATTAAAACCTATTCTGAGATACTTACTGTTTAAATTCAGGTCAAAAGATTTTTCAACTGTTGCACAGCCCACAGACTTAGTCACGTGTTAGACATCATCTTAAACCCAAGAGCCGAACCTATTGGTTTATGGGTCAGCACAAATTTATAAGTCATTATAACTTCTAAAACTTCTGTGTGGGACTTTTTCCAATTCACACAACATGATCCTTCCATGATGGGTGCTTCAGATAATCAAAACCTATTCTGAGATCCTTATCATGCTGTTTAAACTAGGTTGAAAGATTATTCAACTGGTGCACGTCCTACAGAATTAGTCACGTGTTGGACACCATCTCAAACCCCAAAGCCTAACCTATTGGGTTATGGGTCAACGCACATTTATAAGCTGTTACAGTTTTTAAATCTCCATGTGGGACTATTCCCAATTCACACTTGTTCCAACAATCTATCCCTTTTGTGAGTCCATCCACATCGAGCGGTTCCCTTGAAATTCAAATTGCACAACGCTGCACCAATCATCGAAGGTCTCACACCATGTAACCATGATTTAGGTTCCTACCATCTCATCTAAACCATATTGTACCTACCATCTGTGCTCGATCTCATCTGTGCCATATTAGACCAGTGATTTGTGCTCCCATCAACATGTCAGTGCCCACACAATGGCCTCATGATACCTGTGTCGAAAACTGAACCATCGTCTTTGATACTTCATTTAGGATTTTAGGAAACTGTCAAAGAGAGTTGCAACACACCATCTGAGGGAACAAGTGAAGGGCTTACTCCTATGCATTGGAGATCAAATAGACTTAGCAGTCCAAGTTGTTGAGTTATATGCCAACATACAAATATAAGTCATCACAACTTGTTGTTTTAAGTCTTTGATATGAAACTTTTCCAATTCACACATGTCCTGCAGGCAATATCGTTGTATTGCTAGCACTTGTTGCAACATAGATTTGATATATGATGACTAATTTAATTGTTGATTTTCCCCTCAAATTTGACCCTGGAACAGGTGCTTCATTGAGTTGATTTATCTAGCATATCTGTGTAGTGGAAATCAAAAGGTTGCTATATTCTATGTAGGGGGTCATTCAACTAGATTTGAATACTTTGAGTGGTGCTATGATTAACATGCTTAACTTTGTTATTCTCAGTTGAACCCAGCATTTCTAATGTAGGTGACCGCTGCAGGTGATATACATGGGCAATACCAGGACCTACTAAGGCTATTTGAATTTGGTGGCTACCCACCTGCAGCAAAGTACCTATTCCTAGGCGATTATGTAGACCGAGGCAAGCAAAGTTTGGAGACTATATGCCTACTTCTGGCGTACAAAATAAGATACCCTGACAATATTTACCTTCTACGAGGAAACCATGAAGATGCAAAAATAAATCGCGTTTATGGATTTTATGATGAATGTAAAAGAAGATTCAATGTTCGACTTTGGAAGATATTTACCGACTGCTTCAATTGTCTGCCCGTGGCTGCACTAATTGCTGACAAGATACTTTGTATGCATGGTGGGGTGTCTCCAGAGTTGCAGAATTTGAAGCAAATAGACGAGATTGAGAGACCAACTGATGTACCCGATAGTGGTCTGCTATGCGATCTTTTGTGGGCTGACCCAGATCCAAAAATCGAGGGCTGGGCAGACAGTGATAGGGGTGTTTCATGTACATTTGGTGCCGATGTTGTCGCCAACTTTTTGGACAAGAACAATCTTGATCTGATTTGTCGGGGGCACCAGGTGAGACAAGTTCTCACTGCAAAAACCAATTTCATAACGACCTAGTGTTTCGCATGCTAGAGTCCCATTTTAATTTCTGTTGTCTTGTTAAATCCTTCATGTTCAATATCATATAGCAACTGATAATAGACATTTCTATTACTATTTGTTGGATTTTAGATCCATGAGTTATCTCTATTATATATGCACTTCTACTGAGCTCTTATTTAAACTCTTTCAGGGTTCTAGATCAAACAAATCTAAAAAAGGAGTTGTTACTTGAATCAGAAGAGTTCCTTAAATTTCAGCTATCTTATTTGTTATGTCAGATGGAGTGTAAAACTCCCGTGCTGTGGAAGATAAAGATTTTCTCTGTTAAATTGCAGGTTGTGGAAGATGGGTATGAATTTTTTTCCAAAAGAAGATTAGTCACAATTTTTTCAGCGCCAAACTATGGTGGGGAGTTCGACAATGCAGGAGCTCTTTTGAGTGTTGATGAATCACTAGTCTGTTCATTTGAGATACTGAAATCACGTGAGCCACCCATTGGTTCTAAATTAACTCTTAAGAAGGTACTTCTACAGCTCTGCGCCTCTCTCCCAAGCTCTAGCCCGAGCTAGTATCTCGTTTATATATTTTGTTTATTGTGGTTGAGTGTTTGGTTATTATCTTGCTAGGTAATGAGATCATCTTTGGTGAATCACAATCTCTAGCACCAATTAAATGGATTTGCTTAAAACATTTTCATAGCTTGTGTTTCACTTCATCAAATGAAAACAAAAATTGAATGAAAACTCCATTAGACATACACAGACACAATTAATGTAAATGGAAGAAATGGGAGAACCATTCTAGAGAATATGAAAGAAAATTAAGAGAACATTATCAAGACCCTAATTCTGACTACAATCTCTGCTGTATTTCAGGTTCCTAAGGCTGGAAGGGTCTGACATAAATCCTAAGTTTTGAAGCAAGAACATTGGCGCTCAGTTCAAGCCTTCAATGCTAAAGCATTAGTTGTCAAGAACAAAATTCATCGATCAAACTCTTCCCCGACAATTCAGCACTGTAAGACATCAAATCTTGCAGAAAAGTTCAGGTCATTAAGACAAATCCAACAACTTGTAAATTGATAGCAGACGTCTTTCTATGCAGGAACTGATAATTTTTCTTTAATTTTACCTTCTTTAGGATTGATTTAGACGGCGTTTGTTTAACTCTTGTATGTGCTGAGGGTCAGCTTGGCTTAGCTTTCCTACGTTTGATTTTTGATTACTGTATGTTTTTGCATCAAGTTTTGGTCTCCATGATTTGTTCTGTGAAACTCATTCAAGCTCCCATTTGATTTACTTGGTCGCTCACTATCCGTGTCTGGCACGTTCATCTTGATCGTTCTTCCCTCTAAGATAAGAAAATGGCTCTCATTGACACCATCTATGAGAATGTGACTGCATTTTTCATTCCAGAAGTCACATAGTTTTGCCTTAACACCTAAAATGAAAGATGGGGAAAGATTAGAGCAGTTTATCTGTATAATTACAGTTTTTTTAACCGTTGTTTTGGTCTAATACTTATTTTTCTCAAGTCTATCTAAATATACTTGGGTATAGAGTTGAGAAAATACCGATCTAGTGCGAACTTTTAAGTCTAAGATTGAGAAAAACGGTATGGGATTTTTCAATTTTTTTTTTAATATAGAAACTACTCCAATTAAAAATATTATAATTGATCCAAACATTTAAAATCGGTTTAATAAAACATTGAAAAAAAAAATGTAATTTAATTATGTTTGAAAAGAAGAAAGATGTGAACATAAAAAAACCTTAAGGAAGACAAAAATGATTAAAATCACTTTTATTATTAAATTATTCGTACTAAATTAAATAAAACAATAAAAATAGACTTATATAACCTTCTCGTCTACTTACAATGACTTAAACTTATTATTATTGTTGAAGTAAATTTAATTTTTTTAAGATATTTTTTTAAATAATCACTTGGAGTATAAAATTAAAGAGGAAACTTAATATAATAAAGTAATCTGTGTTTAAATATTGTATTGTAAGTCTTCTTCAGAGATCTTAAGGGTTAATATAATTTGATGCTTGATGTGTACTTAAAGATTGTGCTTGTTGCTTGATAGAGGCTTAAACTGGTTACTACAACGGCGTCAGATTATTACAAGATAGAAGCTCAAATTGCAAAAATTTAAAGTTGAAAGAGAATTTTTTTTTATTGCACTTTAGCTAACTATTTATTATATATATAGGGGCTGACTTCTAAAAAAGGAATAGACACAATGGTTCATTTACTCTAATGTAGAGAGAGCCCTACAGATAACTTGCATTTTTAAGACATGGTGAAAATTATTACTGATGGGTATGGCCAGACACAAATTGACCCAACGTATAAATGGATAAAAGGCCCAACTACTAACGGTCTAATAAAAAATGCCACAAGGCCTACCAGACAAATGGCATACCAACAATACATCTTTCTCATCAAAATAAAAAGATTACTGGCTTGAATGTCAGAAGAAATATCGGGGAGCGAGTTTTATATACCTATTACCTCTTATTTGTTTTATTATGGTACATAAGATTTAGATTTGAAGTTACGATCCAAATTAGAAATTTGAAGACCGAACCCATTTGAGTTCAAACTTTCGACCGTAACGAGGCAACTTTCTAATTCGTATGTTAATTCAAATACTTGAGATGCATCAATTATCCTTTTAAGGAGACCAACTATTTAGGAAGTTTTATTTTTTTATTCAATGATAATCTCATAAAGGCTTTTGAAAATTCACAAATACAAATTGACACGTTCAATTCCGATTAAAACACAAATCTACAAATTGAGACATTTCTATAAAAAATTCTCCCACCCACAGCCGCGCGTCTGCTGCCCCCAGACCCTTTGAAGCGGCCGCCAACAGTACCGGAATGCCACCGGCCACCACATCTGCAGCTTCTCTCTTATGATTCAGAAATGATCAAAATGCACACAGCATTTTTTGCACATTGCTGATAAGTTATTTTCATATTTTAAATTCTTAACTTCCAAACTAAAATGATGCAATATTACCATCAACTTTAATATAAAACTACTTGGGCATAAAAGTTCTTATTAGTTTTATAGGATTACAGGTTAAATACATTCTAACACAGCATTTCATTTATCAATTTATTATTATATAGATCAATTGATTCAAATTTACAGATCAAATATCATATCATTCAATAATATCTAAAGGGTCTTATTTAGACATTTCTCAAAAGATTTTGCAGCCACAAGACCATACGCTATTGCTCCCAGATTCAACGTTGAGCTACAGCTTGACCACAAGCAAAACTAGCTTCATCTCAGCAGGGACTTCACTACGCTGTACTTTGTAAGCTCTACAGAATATTATTACAGTCTTTTTATTTTAGAGATCTTTTATACTGAAAATCATTTTTATATTCTTAATGGTAAGATTTCATTATAATAATTTTAACAGCTATTATTATAAGATTATTAGGGAAAAAAGCCTTTGTAAAGCAAGCCAATGTCTAAAGAAAATATTTTAATACGTTGAAAAAAACAACAAATGGATCCAATACATTTTAATATATTGTTATAATCATAGTTGTCTAAATTATCAGGATGAAATCTCTACCGTTGGAAGTATAATGAAGCAACTTTAGAAAGTAAAAACAACTGCTGAAATACTATGATTAGAAACAGAATATCAGGCTTTGAGCATTTCGCTCATGGAAACTCTCTTTATAATTAGCCATCACCCCCATAAGCAATTCAAACAGAAAAAGTATGAACAAGATAAATTAGAGGGTTACGACTTTAAGAGAGTAAATTGTAAATACAAAGGCCAAAAGAGAGAAGAGGGAGAGCAAATCCTCAGCTGGCAAAGAGGAGAATTCATGGCTCCAGAGCTTCACTTTCTTCTATCCTGATTAACAGGATGCCTCTTGCGCATCTGTGCCTCCAGTTTCCTAGCAGTCCGTACAATTGCCGCTTGCTTCTGCCGCCGACTGTGGCTGCTCTTCCTTTTACTGCTGTTTCAGAAGATATACGTGTATATATATATAATACATAAAGCAACTCCTTAGTAAAAGGACTGTGGTACTGATTTCAGAACGACCACCTAATATGAAAGGAAGCACTATAGTTTATGTTCAATAAACTTATCGTTTGCGTGACCCAGTGGTTAAGGGTCTAAATTGTAGAAACAGTTTCGTGTATTTTGAAAGGTAAAACAACATATAATAGACTCAAAAGCAGTCTATTTCTTTTCCGGACGTGAGCAAAGGGAGAGCTTCCTTAACGTATATCAATCTATATCCAAAAAAACGAAAATGTATGCATGCAAAAAATCAAAATCTGAACAACTGCAACCGCATTGGGAATACATGTGAATGCATCAGACGTGCAAATGGTGACAGGCCATGCACAGTGAATAGATGAATTTTGCATGGCTGTTCAGCGGGGATGAAATAAATATTACACCTTTTGGTTCAAGAAATAAATGTCACATTCAAGAACAGGACGAAAATATTACCATGACAGTTGAAGGAGCGGTGTGGATGGCAGCAGATCACCTAAGGGAGACCCGCCAGCCAGCCGGCTCCAAGGGTTGTTAAAGGTGGGCCATCATGGGTGGGGTGTCCCTGGAGGTGGGCCTACAGTTGCGGGTGGCCTCAGTGTGGCTGCAGCATAAGGCGGGGGGAGGGTGGGTAGGACTGATAATAAATACACTCAGCCCTGCATGGTTTTGCTTATTCCCACTTCTCTAAAAACCAAATAAATAATCATATTACGACTGCAATGAACCAAAAATATATTAGAAAATTATACAAGTTGCAGAAGGGAAAATATGAAACCTTATGAAAAAGATGCCAGCAGTAAGAACCAACCCTCCAACCGCCCCAGAAACTCTCTCACTGAATGGCAATTCTCTCAACCACTGTTGGAAATCTTCAAGCAACCCCGAGTCTTTCTCTTTCATAGATGGCCCACTTTGTGAGGTCTTCCATGACTGTGAAATAGAATCCAGACTTGCCTTGCCTCCATAGCATGATGCTTCCTCAACGCCTATGGCATCTTCAGATTGCTTCACAACAAAACCTGCAGAGCGGCATAGCTCTGTTCCATTAGAGATCCATTCAGAGGCTCTGCCGCATACAAAGTCGCTTACTCCACATGGTGCTAGAACCTGTGAGACACCACATCCGGAAAGCTAAAGGCACTACTATCACACAGTATAATCAGGGTTGTTAAAGGCATGCCACAGATGCACCAGGGCTCGAGGCTTGACACCTGGTGCCTCACCTTAACATATCAACGTTAGGCTTATTCCAAGAGGCATGCGCCTAGACACTAAGGCATGCAACTTTTGTCAATGTGTTTGTCTAAAATGCCCCATCAATTTTTTTCAAAAAACAAAACTAATTTTTTTTTTAAAATTAGTTAATATATTTGATTGTCACTTTAAATAACAACTTGGTATTTGTGAAATTGAAATTGATAAAAATAACTAGTTACTCATTAGAAAAATGAATGGAGACAATAATAATGATAATAAATTTACATTTGAGAATAAATATCTAACAAATGATTTTGTAGCTAAAATTTTTTAAGTAAATGTTGCTACACATTTTACTAAATTAGGAGCTAGTGTGAACATTGAATAATAACTACCTCTAGAATTAATCTGTTGAAACTTGTAAATGCTAAAAATTTTAACTTAGAAAGAAACATAAAAATATAGTCATTCTATTAGATAAGTTAATGAAAGAGAAGAAGATGAACTTTTGTTTAATAAGAATGATAAATATTAAACTTTATTATGAATATCTTGATGACAATATTGTAGATTTATTAATAAATTTTATTATTTTATATTTGTGAAAAGCTATACTTATTAATTGTCACCTTTTTTGTTATTAGTTATATAGTAAGTTTATTATTATTGTCAAAAATATTTATTGATTTTTTCTAATTCTCTTATTAATTTTAACAAGTTAAAATTATTACAAAAACATCATATCTATATAGTTTATAAATGGGCACCTCAATTTCATCATGCTTGCACTTACACTATGTACCTTGTGCCTAGACCCTAGGAATCTTTTGTGCCTTGATGTGTTTTGCAAATACTGCATTTAATTTAAGTGCTTTGCTACCTATCCAACTACTATACAACTCATTCACAACTTTTTGTTTTGTTTTGTTTTTTTTGTTTTTTTAAATTGAAGTTATTTCATCTAATTTAACAAACTCAGTAACAACATTTATGAAAGACAAAGCCCCCCAAAAAAAAAGTAATTTTTAACCTTAAAAATACACTTGAGCAAGGCCGACCCGGTCTGACTGACTTACGATTTTATAGTTTTTGATCAATATATATCAATATTATAGAAGTGCACCGTTAAATAATTAAGCCCGATTAATTTTTTTGACAGTGCAAGCTCACGGGTGAATGTCGCTAGTTTAGCCCAGCCATGCCCAGATTACAAATTGTTTTAGTAAATATTTTTTTATTTCAAATATATATCAAGTTTTTAAAAAAATTATTTTAATAAATCATATTTTTTATAATTAATGACTTTTTATGTAAATATTTTTTATTTAAATATATACCTATGTAATATTTTAATATAAATATTATAATTTGAAATATTTTAGATTTTTTCTGCAAATAAAAATTTTTAAATAAAAATACGTAAAAATACTAAATGGACCTGCCCTCTTTATATTATAAATGGACACGGCTATAGTTTTTTGCCCGAATGACCTGTGCTCGATCCTACCCAACTTAGAAGTCACAAAAAATTTTCATCTAATCCTGACCTATGTACAACCCAAACCTGCTTAAAAATAGAAAATTGCATTAACATAAAATTTACACCTATCAATTAAGGAAAAAATATGCCTCTCTTTATTTTGCCATTCACAAATGTCATTCTAAATTTGTTGAATTAGATTAATATAATTTCTACTTGTCTAAATAAAAAGTCGTATACTGGTGGCATAAAAAGTATTTTCCATAAATCAATATCATCCTATTCCAGCATACATTCTACGATTTTTTTTTACATTTATTAATGATAAAGAAACTTAACAAAAACTCTTTTGACTAAGATGTAGAAAATTAACATCCATTTCAGAAACTTGTGTTTGCAGGAGATTGGATCAACAGCACACAATGAGCATCTTGAATTCTTTTTACTAATTCCGGAGAGAAGAGAATGAAACAAACCTGTGTTTTAGCATCCACGGAGAAATAGGCACTATAGCAAGCCTTGAACACCCTCTCACAGAAAGAAGCACATATTAGAGGAGGACCGGGCTGAGTACCGACATGCGGATCGCAAACCGAACATTCCAATAATTCCCATAATTGCAGGCAGTCTTGATTTGCCTCCCCGGTTAATGCCAGCCTCCTCACAGACGACAAAGCGTGATGTGTCTGAGTTACATCACAGCAGGTTCTTCGCCGGAACATCCTACAGTGTGTCAAATCTCTGACTCTTCTTGGAGGTTTTCCCTCATATGAAAATGGACGAAAACGACCCCCAGGTGAAACGCACACACCATCAGTGTTCTCTGTGTTAAAAAGGTGGGATTATTACTACTCAGAGGTGTTGCTGATTCAAGGTTTTAACAGGTCATGGACCACATAAAGTATGTTACATTGATTAACATTTGCTCAGGCTAAGGAGACCTGAAATGGCCCGAAATCTATTCCAGGAACTAACAAAGCATGCTTAAGATCCCACAAAAAGATGTATATTCGAATTTTAGTAGTGCTACTGAAGCACTCAGAATCCGTATTTCTCAAATCACATTGCATTCAGGAACATGAATAAATGCCAAACAAAGGAGAGCGGTTATGGTCCTTTTAGTAGGGAAACTCCAATATCCACCCAACGGTCAAGACTAAATTTTAGATGAATGAACGATAAAAATTAAATAGTCATTAAAATCATTTGATACAATTTTTAATATCCATCTACCCAACTATAAATTAAAACTGTTGGGTGGACATGGAAGCCTCCCCACTAGAAGGACGATAACATCGGTCCAAATGTTATTGAGAAACAATTAATTTTAGCCTACTACGCAAGAGAAGCTGTACGATCACAGAAAGTTCACCACATGTAGGGCCTCCAGCATGCTGCTGATAGAGGGATATTTTGAGAACCTATCAGTGTCTTGGCCTACTACGTGAGACAATTTTATGACTACAGAAGGCTTACCACATGAAATAAAACTCTCTGCATGTTATGTCTTTTATTTATTTTTTTTTAAGAAGCAATTAGAAACCAAAATAATTGTTTTTCCACTACATTTTATACTACATGGCCAAAAGTGCCTTCTTGATATAAACAACCACAAAATCCTTATGTAATACATAAATACAACTGTGTAAGTGTAGCGAATCTATATTGTAGCTCATATAGTATGCCCAACATCAGGGATTAAAACTAGCATTAAAAATAGCCACAATACCCAAATTCTCATTGGGTCAACTCAAATTTTCTTCTCAAGTCATTACTACAAATCACTTTTATCTCCAGAGTTCTAGCCAAGGAAATATTGCCCTTCAAGATTTCATAGGAGCAACCAAATCCCTTTGTTGCGTGAAGGCCCTTCCCTTGCCCAGGTCAAAAAAAGAACGGAGAGAAAAAAATTTAACGTAATGACAAACATCTCGCAATCTCCTTAATCAGAAACAAAGAAAATGTAAAAGATTTCGACAGCATCATAACTACGATAGCCAACACGATCCCTGTTTCACCACTGTTTATCATCACTTATTCTCCATCACAACCTTTGTTGCCAACATCACCATTGGCATAAACCCAAATCTAATACATTCAACGGCTACTAAAACTATTATCATCAACATATTGATTGGGGTGTCCAAAGTTAAAATTTATTTTAACCTTCAAGAAAGTAACAGAGGAGATCAGTAAATCATCCATACCCATAGTCCATGGAAAAAGAAGCCAGAAGTATAAGAGAGATGCTATTATAGTGGGAGTCAGATTTTGTCAACTTCCAAGCAGTAGATTAGATCTCGGAATCATGAATTCCAAAAGAGATATGGTTGTTAAAGGAGTATCTCACTGAGAGAGGGGATGAATCTAGATTTCCTAATCCTTCTCAACTCAATCAAAACACTATTTTCCAACAGTGTTATCCATGCCGTGCTCAATTGTCCTAAACGCTATTTTCTAGACATTGCCAAAGGAAAAAATATGCAAATGCATTACGAAACTTCCTTCCATCTATATGACAAAAGTGGCTTGTGTTTATCATAGAAATTGAAAGTGTACCCACATTCAAAGCCAATAGCGAAGCAAGATGACAATTCAAACCACACAATAATAAACAAATTTAACACCTGTGTAGATTTTGCACAACTTCACATAAGTTCAAATTCGAACCAACCCCAAAATTGGTTATTAACCACCACCATATGAAGCCTCGCAAGCAAGCGTCCACTCATAATCAAGGCCAAGCCCAGACAACCCATCAACAAAGCCTTATGGGCCGTCTTTGAGTCAACTCAGGCCTAAAAAAACAAGCATTGTTGACAAAAAGGTGAGCCCTTGAGCCTTATAACTCGTCTCACATTTTCCCTACTCATGCAATCTCTATAACTTTTCATCTCACTTTATGATACAAATCAGATTCCAATGTAAAACTTTGTAATTATACAATCTCCCCATATACACAGTTCAA
The DNA here is from genome assembly GCA_033239525.1 of Nepenthes gracilis. NCBI lineage: Eukaryota > Viridiplantae > Streptophyta > Magnoliopsida > Caryophyllales > Nepenthaceae > Nepenthes > Nepenthes gracilis. The sequence continues at coordinate 16,801,086 of BSYO01000012.1, forward strand.
GATGCCTAATATTTTCCACCTTCTCAAATTTTATAGCATACATGAACATAAAAGGCAGAAAACCAAACACCCGTTATGTGATAAATCACTAAATTCTTGGAATACTATTCCGTGAAGATAATCGCTCTTGCACTCCGCATGTTTAACGGATGGCAAAGAGGAAAAGGAGATGATAGGAGTGCAGGAAAGCCTACAATTAAAGATGCAGAAAGGAAGTAGGACTAGGGCACAAAAACGGATAGTTTTATCTGATAAACCCACAATTTGGGAACACCCTAAATCGTGAAATCAACGAATATGAGGAAGATGGAGGGAGAATTACCGCAGAGGGACGAGAACAGACGATTCAACAGCAGCAAAACGACGTAGTAGTATCCTAGTCTCATCTTTCAGAGAGAGAAAAGCTTCCTTAACGGGTCATCCGTTGAAGCGATGACTCCATGTAGTCTCTCTCTTCGGTGGCATTCAGAGAAGGCCATCCTAAAAGAAATATGAACCGGAAATTTCATGTTTTCCTCTTCCTTTTATTATTTTTATTTTTTCTTTTATTTTTTGGGGGAGAGTGGGAAATAAATTCAATAATCCAGGAGGACTAAATCATAATATTGAGAAGAGCTACAACTTTTCATAGATATAATCTTTTTATCTTTTAATATTATTTTCGTATTTAAAACTAGATAATTTAAAATTTTATTATTTATAAAAATAAAAATATTTAAAATAAATTATTTTAAAATAATTAAATTATAATTATTTATTTAAAAATTAATTTTATGATTTAGTTATTGCTATATTTCTAATACGTTTCGAAATTATGATTTTGGAAAGATCTAGATCACCACTCTGATCTTCCTCGTCAGTTGAACAGTCGATTTGAATAAAGCGGATCTGATCAGCATCCCCAACAATCCGAAACTTGCGCATCACAATTGAAAACAAAAGAATCAAAGGACAGACAATGCTTACTTTCTGATACGTTCTCCGACGCTTAGGTCAGAAACATTTCTTAAAAAATCAAAAGATATTGAAGAAACGATAAATATGCGTGAAAGAAATGCAGTATATTTTAGTGTTTAGCTACATCTAATTGCGAGATGACTTGAAGGCTAGAGCTCCCCCCTACTCGGGAGCCCTCTTTTTTATTACGCTGGGGAATGGTTTTGATTATCCCTCGTCAGTTTTTGATCGTGCATGGAACCATCTTGGATAAAAAAAATTGGTTTGGGCTGTTGATTTTCTTTTTCTGTTCTTGCCAGTTACAACTAATTTTCAAAGTATGGAAGAGGGATTATGGGTTAGAATAACTGTGGTGGGTTACATCCATGAGCCTTGATGGGTTACGTCCATGGGCCTTGATATAAGACCGGCCCATTTTATACCGTAATCAGGCTGGCCCTGCTATTGGACCTCCTTTCTATTGAGCTCCTTTCTTCGAGTTAGCTTACTTACAATCATACCCATCACTAGCCCCCCATACCGGAGGTTTAAATTTTCAACCTTCGACATATTCACTGATGGCATGCACTTATTTCCTTATTTACTCCTTATTGTTTACCATCGGAATGAATCTTCGCCAGCCAGACAGGATGATATCGGGGTGGACCAGAACCAACTACTCCAGATATGAAGAAGCAAATCTAGGCTAGACAGTCCGAAAGGGATTATGGCCAAGTATTCAGAGTGGAATTAGTCTGTGGTCAAATTTCTTGAGTGGAATATAGCCAACCAATCCAGAATGAAATTAGGTAGGAGTGACCAAATTTTTGAAATGGTCAAATTTTCAAAGTGGCCAAATTTTTGGAGTGGCCAAATTTTTGGAGTTGTTCAGTCCAAATTAGGCCCGTTAGCATATAACCGGTTTGTCTTCGACGAGTGTCTTGGAAATCGTATTGTTTTAACTCTGGCCCATCCCTATTCGATATGTGTCCACCGATCTACAATGTTAGGTCATCAATTATAATGAGGACGGCTCGAGTGCATTTTCAGAGTGATGTGGCGTCTCAAACAATACACGTGTGCCAATCTCCATTATGACATTTCTCAAAACCACGCAAATCTTCTTGACTCTATTCAAAAAAGGCACCGATTCAAATTCGAAATAGTTGCCTATAAAACTGGCACTGTGTGGCCATTTCATTCCACTATCTTCGTGTCAGAACTCTGAACTTTATATCTTCGGCTTCCTTTTCCTCTTTCTTTTCGGTTTTCTTCTTCATCATTTTAAGGATTTTGCTCTCATGGCTCCTCCCCACGTTAGTGATAACCAGTCGATGCTGTCTGTAGCCTATTAAGGAGCTTTACACACAATATAAAATTTCAAGAGAAATTTTATTTGTGGTACCAACAGAGAATGATAGGACATACTCTCCTCCCAGTGGGTTTGTCACTATTTATGGAGCCCACTTGAGGAGTGGCCTTCGTTTTCCTATCACATGAGTGCTGCTCCAGATTTTTATGGATCTCGGCATCCCAGTTGTAAGGTTTCACGCCAACGTAATAAGATATTAATGCAATCTCTGCATCTTTTTTCATCTTCATGGATTGGAATTGAACTCTACAACCATTAAAGTCATCTTTTGGTTCTTTTAAAGCGGTGATTGGATTTCGTTATCTTCCCGAGAATTAAATATAAATGGGATGATTCACAAATCCGTGAAAAATTGAAAAGATCAATTTTTCTTTATGAAAATTTCCTTAGGTCTCCCCAATGAGTAGGAAAATGTGCCGAAATCCTTCACTGACAAGGTCGCTCCTTAGGAGGAGGACTCAGCAAAGTTGTTGGTCAAACTCCTCCAGGAAAGAGCAGACTCATTCAATGATAGGAATAAGGAGCGCCTGTTCTCACCTAAAATTTTGGCACTCACTGAATGGGTGCCTCGATTGGAAGAGGCAGGAGCAACCGTTTCGCCACCCAATGACGTGAAAGGAAGACTAGTGGTATAAAAATTAAGGGCCCTTTGGCACGACATCAAGTTACCTCTTTTCTTTCCATGGAGGCAAGTACTCCCATGCCGGAAAGTATACTGGGGTTTGGGAGTTCATCAGGAGGGCCAACTTCTAATCCTCCTGTTCAAGTCGGTCTGGTGTTTGAGATGGGATCTAAACTTAAGCTTGTTGTGGGCAGTGAGCCCATTGTTTCGTCCACTGAGACCCCAAGGGAACATGAAATTAAGGGCCAATCTATTGGTGGGCAAACTGGCTGAAGTTGTATTCCGGTCAAAGTCCAAGAGGTCCGGGATGGGGCTATTTTGAATGAAGAAATACTTCCCGCTTCTTTGACGGAATTGTCCCAAGTCAAAGTGGAGCCCCGTATCTATCAAGCTAATACAGGAAGAAACGTCGAAGTGGCAGGGATAGTGAAAGCGTCTCGTCTGGAGTCTCCTACGTCTGATCTAGCGGCTTCTTCATCTCACCTAGGAACTGGAGGGCATTGGCCGGAGTGGACATTCACTCTTGATCCAATGGTTTCCTTATCTCGTCCAAGCCCTGGAGGATTGCAGCCGAACCGACAATAAACCCTTACTTCTACATCAAGGATTCCTTTGACCAAGGTAGCTTTGAGAGTGCCATTCGTCACGATACGTCTTTAGTGAACTTTTTCCTCAACTGGAGATGATGACATGGCTTGATTTTTATTCTCCTTTTATATTTGCAGGATGAAAAAATGTCAGACTATTTGAAAATTTTTTTGTATCTAAGGGAACTCTAGGTTCAATAGTTACAGAAAGAGGTCAATAATTTTAGGCGAACTCAAGTTGTTCCAAGTGTATTGGAAGAAATGCAGAGCCAGAGGGATACTACTAATGCTGATACTCAACAATATCAGGGTCAGGTTTCCAGCCTCCAACTTGAACTGCAGAGGACTAGGGATGCTCTTTAGTCGTCTGAACAGTATCTTGCGAACCTCTAAAGCGAGGTTGTTCGTTTGGGTTCAGAGCTGAGAGCTTGTCTCAAACCGGAGGAGGTGGAACGAGCACTGAACGCCAGATTTTTAGTTGGCATTCTATTATGTCAGCACATAGTTGATCCGCACTTTGCTGTTAGCTTCTTCTATGAGAGGAACATGGGTGCCCAACATCAGTTTGACTTATAAGATTTTACTGACAGTGGTGAGCAATCTTCACATCCTCCGGGGAGCTCTCAGTCTTAGTGTAGTTTTCTTCTTCCACTCATTGTACTGAGATTTTATATGTTTCACACAACTAATGGAAGACCAGTATTTTTCCATAATTGTTGTTTAAAATTTTGGCATCTAGGAATCTTTATTTTGATTTAATTGTTTGCCAGTTAAGCGCTATAGCTATTGGTGATAGGCTTTGGCGGAGTTAGGATCGTCAACCATGCGTTATCATTATCACAATTTTCATATCCGATCCTAATTCATAGGTCATGGCTGACTAAAAGTGCTCGTACCTATGCAAGAGAGTCTCCACAGACATGCTAAACAGCCCCTTAATGTTTAATTGTTCAATCGTGTATCGTCGCTCAGAGTGGATCCAATGTTCAAATCCGATCGCTTATGGGTCGCTTGATGACTGGATCGAGATTCTTTGACCCCCAGTGGGTCATGGAACAAGTGGGAAGAAACCCGCCTGACTTAGGGGGAATCTAGACTGATTTAGTTTCATGCAATGTTATGCGGGCATACATATGTTCAAATAAAACAACAAATAGAAAAGAACAAATAAAGGAACCGTTTATTTTATTAATGTAAAATGTGATACAGGCATATTCAATGACACATGCATTACCTACCTAGACCTGATACAGAGTTATTGATAGAACTTCTTTAAATGGATAGCATTCCATGTTCTTGGCATTAATTTGTCGTTCTAGCTGCCCAGCTTATATGTACCATATTGGAGAGTAGTACAGACAAGGAATGGGTCTTCCAAATTTAGAGAGAGTTTATTCCTATTAACATTTTTTCCTGTTACCTCTATATTTCATATGACTAAATCTATGACGTCGAATTTCCGTATCTTCACCCTTTTATTGTGTATCGAGTAACCCGCTATTGATATGCCACCGTACGCACTTTGGCTGTTTCTTGGGTTTCTTCAAGCAAGTCGAAATATTTCATAATTCTTTGTGTGTTGTTAAGGGAGTCAAAATTTTCAACCCGGAGACTAAGTAATCATATTTCTACAAAGATTACTGTCTATGTTCCAAAGTATAAATTGAATGGTGTTTCGCATGTTGACTCCTTGGGTATTGTCCTATAAGACCACAATATTGAAGGTAATTCGTCTGCCTAGGAGCCCACAACGTCCTCCATTTTAGTCTTCAGCACATGTAGTAAAGTTCTGTTGGTTACTTTTACCTGCTCGTTGGCCTGCTGGTGCGCCACGAAAGTGTGGACCAATCTGACGCCTATACTTATACGGTACTTGGTGAAGCTCTTACCAGTGAATTGGGTCCCGTTGTCAATTATTATCACTTATGGAATCTCAAACCTACAAATGATACTTTATTGAATAAACTCTATTGTATTATACTAAGTAATCCCAAGCCTCTACCCACTTGGTGAAATAGTCAATGTCCACAATAACGAACTTTTTTTTATTGGACGTGATTGGAAATGGGCCAAGTATGTCAAACCCCTACTGTGCAAATGGCCATGGGGCTTGCAGGGTTCTCAACTCAGTCGGCAGTTGATGAAACATCTTACAGTGCAACTAGCAGTTCTCATATTTTTTAACGAAATCTGCAGCATCTTTCTTCGTTATTGACCAATAATAATCTTGGCACATTATTTTGAAGGCTAAATTTTTGCCTCCGATATGTGATCCACATATTCCAATGTGGACTTCGCTCAAGGCATAATCGGCCTCCTCTGAGGTAAAGCACCGAAGATATGGGATTGAGTACGTTTAATTGTCTTTTTTTTCATCCACGATAGCATAACAACCTGCCATCTTTTTCACGCGCTTGACCTCATCAGGGTTCTCCAACCAACTGTCATTTATATATCTTCAGTAAGAAGACATCCAATTTTCGTTGTCAGTAACCTGCCGAACTTCTTATTCTAGTTGTTCAACACTTTGAGTCACCAGAACCTCCCGCAAGCTTCTCCAGTACTGCTCGGGGTTTTCGAAGGCTACAGCCCCTGCAAGCTAGTCCGCCTTCCCATTATCTACCCATGGGATGTGCACTATCTCTATTCTGTCAAAAGTTTGCACCATATTTCTCATCTTAGTAAAGTAGTTCATCAACAACGGACTTAACATCTCAAAGCTTTCCTAAGCTTGATTGACGATCAGTTCAAAGTCACTGTAAACGATCACACGCTTTGCTAAACATTCATTGGCTAATTGGAGTCTAGCGAGTAAAGCCTCATATTCGGTAACATTATTAGTTGTCAGGAATCCAAACTTCAAGGAATAGCTTATTTCCTTTCTGTCCGAAGTTCTCAGAGCCACTCCAACCCCACTGCTAGATTGAGTCGATGACCTAACAATGTGCAAAGTCTAAATCAAAATCCTATCTGTCTGGCTAGCATCTTCATTAGCTATAGGGTTCCCAGAACTGGAGTAGTGGTTTCAACAATGAAGTCGGATAGGATCTAATCTTTGATGGCTGGCCTTGGTCTAAACTCAATGTCAAACTCATCTAATTTTATGGCCCACTTGACTAGCCTTCTAGACATATCAGGCTTCTATAATATGACCTTCAAGGGTTAACTGGTAAGGACAATTATCCTATGAGTTTAAAAATAGGGTTGTAATTTTCTGGTCGAATAGACAAGTACCAATGTGATTTTTTCGGAGTGTGTGTAACACACTTCTGTGTCAGCTAAGGTCTTGCTAATATAGTAGATTAGCTGTTATATATCTGATTGTTACTGGATCAAGACTGAACTTGATCTACTTCTGACACTGCCAAGTACAGGTATAGATCTTCACCCTATTTTGGTGAAGCCAATAGAGGAGAACTGGTTAAATTAGTCCTTCACTCTTAGAAGACAACCTGGTAGTCGGCTGTCCAAATGAAGCCGTTCATTTTCGTCCCTCTTAAAGTCTTGAATAAGGGGAGATATTTCTTAACTGACTTTGCCAAGAAGCAAGATAGAACTGCAAGTCTCCCAGTCAGCCTTTAAACATCATTTACTGTCTGAGGTGGAGCCATATCCATAATCGCTTTTATCTTCTCTGGATTGGCCTCAATCCCTCACTAGGAAATTATGGAGCTAAAAATTTTTCAAAAGATATTTTGAAAACACACTTGGTTGGATTTAACTTCATCTAATACTTCCAGAGTACTTTAAAGGTTTCGTTCAAATCACAGATATGGTTGCAGGTAGTTTTACACCTGACAAGCATATCGTCAACGTATACCTCCATATTTCGGCCGATTTGAGTTTTAAATATTTTATTGACAAGCTATTAATAAGTGGCTCATACATTCTTTAGACCGAAAGATATAACCTTATAATAGTAAGTATCATGGTTAGTCATAAAGAAAGTGTGTTCTTCATCTTCTGGGCTCATCCAAATTTGATTGTATCTAGAGTACGCGTTCATGAAACTCGGCAACTCGTATCCAAACGTAAAGTCCACCAACAAATCTATTCTGAGCAACAGATAGCTATCATTTGGGTAAGCCTTATTTACGTTAGTGAAAATTACGTACATCCTTCATTTTTTGATTTTTTTTATAAGTACCACGTTGAAGAACTAATTAGGATACTGGACTTCTTTGATGAAACCGACGTTGAGCAACTTTTTCACTTCCTCAAGGATGGAAATAAGTTTTTCAATCTAATAATTCCTCTATTTTTTGTCTGATAGGCTTGTGACCGGGATTAAAGCCCAACTTGTGAACCATTAATTCGATCAAAATTTCAGGCATATCAGCAAGGGATCATGCAAAGACATCCACGTTCTGCCGGAGGAAAGTAATCAGTTGGTCTCGCAAATGTCCAAAAAGTGAGCCTCCAACTTGTATACACCATTTCAGATCATTGGGGTCCAGAGGGACCTGATCAATTATCTCATCGAATTGGGCTTGTTATAGAGTCACCTCATCTTGATAGTCAAAGTCCTCGACTGACCGGTGTGGAGTAATTTGAGTGATTTGGGACAAATAACATGTCCGGCCAGTTACTTAGTTGCCTGGGACTTTTTCAACGCCAGACGGTGTTGTAAATTTCATCTTCAAGTGTGAGATCAACGTTACTACCCCGAAGGTGTGAGATTGACGTTACTACCCCTAGATAGCATTGTAAACGGAAGGCAAATCAACCACCAAAAAAGTGAGCATGTGAGATACCGTCCTGGGGTATATACCCAAGGTAACCTCCAATTGTATGGTTCCTTGGACAGATATTGGTTCATTATCCAATCCATAGAGAAGTTCACTTGTTGATTTAAGTTGACTCTTTTTTAGCCCCAATTTAAAATACACATCCATGTAAAGTAAATTACTTAAACTTTAATTATCAATAAAGGCTCATTTTAGTTAGTAATCCACATTGCCATCCGAAACGAGTGCTAATATGACCAATGGGTCAGAATGGAGAATTTGTACATGTGACATATCGTATTTATCAAAACTAATTACATCGTCCCTAATTCCTAGCCTTGGCTTCTTGCTATCCGCAACAGCTTTAGTTCAGTCGGGAGTGCAATTTTTGGACAGTTTTGTCAATATCATGCTTACCACTTTAGCCGCCACTCTGTTCTTTGGATGCTGTTGCTGCTGCAGATCATGCACTTCCTCTCCTACTCCACCATGGGTCTATCCCAGGTTTCTCAAAAACTTGGTGAGGTGCCCTTTCCAGACGAGGTTTTCAATCTCTCTCTGTAGAGTTTGACACTCATATGTATTGTGACCCAGAGATCAATGATAATCATAGTATTTCGATTGATCTCCTCCCTCTAGATTTTTGATCGGCTTTGGCCACTTGAGAAATTTTTCTCCTTAGATTTGTATGAGAATATTAGTCCTAGAGTCGTTCAAATGGATCAGATTCAAAGGCTTGAACTCCCTTCAAGCCCCTGACTCAACCTTGGACTGCTTTTTTGGGTCTCAAGAATCACAATAGTTTCGATTCCTTTTCTTTCTATTTGTCAGTCCCTACTGATACTCCTTTTTCTTTTTTGGATCAAATTCCTTTTCTTTTGTGGGTCTCAAGAATCACACGACTTGGCTTCTTCGTTTCATTTGCTTCCTCCGATACTATATATGCGCGGGTAATGGCTTCTGCCTTACAAAAAGTTTACAGATCCTTATGAGCCAAATGTTTAAAGAACTCGTCCGACTCTAGTGTAGATATGAATGTATTTAGCTTCACCTCATCGGTGAGCCATGGAATCCGCTGAGCTTCTATAGTAAATCTTCCCAAGAAACATTTCAGACTCTCCCTTGGCCATTACTTAATATGAGCCAAGTCCCAAGGTTACTTCTAAATCCTCCAGCTAGAGACGAACTGGGTCAAGAAACTGTCGGCCAATTCCTCAAATGACTAGATTGAGTTTGGCGGCAAGTGGTAAAACCAAATCTGGGCATATCCCTTGAGCGTCAGGGGAAAACACTATCATATAGTCATTTCATCCAGGTCTTGAAAACTCAAATGTGTACGAAAGTGGTCCAGATGATTTATGGGATCAGCACTTCTATCATAAACGTCCAAGGTCAGTATTTAAAACTTATGAGGGAGTGGACATGTTCAAATCTCCATTGTGAATAGACATCTCCTCAAATTGGTAGAATGTCTCTCTGCACTTCTTCCAAACGCATGTTGCCAAATCTTCTCAACTTTCTCCTCAACATGAGGAATGTTTGCTAATCTTTTTTCGTTGAAGTAATTTCTCAACTCTGAATGCTATGACTGTGGCTAGTCAGGGTGACTGCCTCCTCCTGCCGGTTGTATGTTGCAGGAGGTCCCCTCCTAGTCCGAAGGCCTACAATCATCTCGAGAGTAGCGAGAATTTCATCACTCCGAGCTTTCTTCATGGGATCTTGGCCCTAACCGGCCTTCTAATTGTGATTGGCCTCCTCCTTTATTGTTGGAGGCCACTCTTGCTTGGCCCCCAGGCTACTCAATATTTCTGACCAGATGTCTCCTCCTCTGGCTTTTTCTCCTTGAAGTAGGAGTATCAATGGTAGAAGTACAAACCCCTTGCCTCTGCTGACCCAGATGTACACAGATGTTTGGATTCCCTCGGCCATGTTTTCCATTCAATTATTCATTTCTTGCATTAGGACCATCAATTAGTCCTCCCCATGACTACCTGTTGGAGGGTTGTTGCCGAGGGAGGTAACGTCTCTAGTAGGAGCACTTGCATGAGTTCTTGTGTTAACCATCTTTGCATGTGAATAGTGGTAAAGTTGGTCTCTTGGTCACTTTCCATGGACGGCGCCAATGATACATTTTGGAATCTTAATTTTGGATGTATCTAGATCACAACTCTGATCTTCCTCGTCGAGTTGAACAGTCAATTTAAACAAAGCGGATCTAATCAATATCCCTGACAATTTGGAACCTGCGCACCACAATTAAAAATAAGAGAATCAGATAGCAAACGGGGCTTGCTCCCTGATACGCTCTTCAACGCTCTAAATCTTTCTTAAAGAATAGAAAGATACTTCAGAAATGATAAATATACGTGAAAGAAATGTAATATATTTTGGTGTTTTGCTGTGTCTAATTGCGAGACTAGTTGAAGGCTAGAGCTCCCCCTACTCACTAGGGAGCCCTCCTTTTTATAACGCTGGGAACGATTTTGACTATCCCTGGTCGATTTTCAATCGTGCATGGAACTATCTTAGATAAAAAAAATCAATTTGGGCAGCCGGTTTTCTTTTTTTTTGTTCTTGCCGGTTACAACCAGTCCTCAAATTATAGAAGTGGGATTGTGGATTAGAACTAATTGTGGTGGGTTACGTCCATGGGCCTCGATGGATTACGTCTATGGGCCTTGACATGAGATTGGAACATTTTATGCCGTGATTAGAGTGGTCCTTCTACTGGACCTCCTTTCTATTGGGCTCTTTTTTTTGGGTTAGCCCACTTCCGACTATACTGATCAATTTCATTTTCATCTGAGTAGGATATATCTTCTATAAAGATAAAACATCTTTATTTTAAAATTATAATTGGTGACTTTTTAAATACACAATATAATTTAATTATTTTAAAATAATTTATTTTAAATAATTTTAAATTTTTAAAATAATATTAAAATTAGTATTATCTATTTTTAAATAAACCATTAATATTAAATAAAAATTATTTATCATGTCGAGGAGCCCCTAGTTCTCTAGTTTCATGGATGTTAGAATTGGATTGCTTTTATTTTCATTAATGTCGAAGGAATTTGAGTTTCGAGCAAAAAATTATCAAAATTAATGCATTAATAGTTGCAAAAAATTAATAAAGTCCTTTTAATAGTTTTGAAAAACATCAGTCTATAGAAGTATTCTGATCAATATCAAAAGGATAATTAAAATATTTATGAAAATTATGCATTTTTTTCAAGTTGCTATAATTTTTTTAATAGCATTTAAAAAACACTGTATGTATATGTGTGTGTGCATATTTTTATAAGTGTACTCAAGGGGCGTACCTTGTCTCTGAAGTGCAACACCTGCACCTCAAACTCGAATATAGAAATCCAACGGCCTTTGATTTTTCTCTTTACAAAAATGCAGATCGGCCGTTAGATTTATATAGATTGATCAACAAAATGAGTCAAGTTTGAATATAAAAGCTTAGTTAGGCTTGCTTATTTGCTTGTACACATATTCATGAATAAACTCTTAAAGATTACAAGACCTCTAATCGCTACGCATTTTTATCTTTTATAAATCATAGAAGTAAAAGATATATAAATATATAATACACGTAAAATATATTTACTTCTAGAAATAAATAAATTTCTATTTTATAGAAATATCATAAAACTAGATATGAGATAATAATAAAATATAATATGCATATTTTGATTATGAACAGAAATTAAAAAATTAATCAATTTATGAGTAAAATACATCGGACTTATCCAACCAATAAAAGCCATATAATATGAAAGTTAATTTATAATTCGGGTGGTATGAATGTACTAAATCTTAATTAATTTACTTTCAATTTATGATTCCTACTAAAAAAAAACTCCTTGTGTTCACTCACAATGGCGAAATAGGATAATTTTTTATTTTCTTATCAAACACACTTTAGTTGCTAGTAAATCTTTATATATTATTAGAATTTAATGCCTATACTACTAATGCATATCAAAGGTTGCAGGCTGAAATAAGTGTGTAAGAAATAAAGAAAAAGATTTGGTAAAAAAAGCTTGGCAATTTTATCTTAATATAATAGTTTGATTTTTTTCTATTGATGAATATCGTTTTACATTAAACAATGAAAGCTCAAGGGTTATTAATCATTTTTCTTTGTGTCACTTTTATGAAGAGAAAAGATATATTTATAAAGAAGGTTAAAATTATATTAAAAATATCATATCTAAAAAAGAGGTAGCACCTCAATGCTCATACGTTACATAGATGCATATCAAGTGCAAAAGCATGCGCAAGGCAACGTACGAGTACAACGTGGATACACATCAGGTGTAAACATTTTAAAACAACAATGTTCGTACACAACACAAGTACCTATCGAGCGCAAACATTCTAGATCAACTATACTCATGAGCGATATAGACACGTATTAGACATTGACATTTTGAACAAAATTTGTTCATATGCCGGAGAGGCATGAGCCAAACATGAGAACTAGATGCTAGTCTTCAGATAAATATAGTGTGTTAATCTTCTTTGATATTTAAACGTCCTTTAAATTATTTAGTTTTCTAGTTGCAGAATATACCAATATAAAACATTCATTACGAACTCATTTGTAAACTCATAGATATTTCATTTAAAAAATAACAGTAGACTTAGTTACATACTTGCACATAAACTTATATAAAGCCGTATTAATAAACCCACTTAAAGTTTTATGTGTAGCTTGTGAATGAATTTAGTCTGACAATCAAATTTCAGCCCAACTCAAATCGATTCTTTTATGTGTAAAAACATAAACCAAAACTCAAGTTCAAGTTTAGGTTGTTTGTGCATACATAAACTCAATCACGAACTAAGCTTGAGTATATTGAGCAATCAAAATAACGCTCAACTTGCACTCATTTATAATATGAAGAAGAGCAAAGCCAAATTTAAACATATTAATGCTCAACTAAGAACATTTAATATCCAATGGTTCTCCTTCCATAGTGGAGGAGAATGAAGAGAATAATTAGTAACTTGATATATCAAGCTCTTATAATATAAAGAGTTTGAAAAAATATATATTACTTTTAGACTTATTATAATTGGTCTTACTGTATATTATATAATAAACTTACTTTATAATGGTCTAATATAATGCCTAAGAAAGCAATTCAAGGACACAGACATCCATTCCGTACCATGAAATGTTCTCCCGGGTAGCCCCTATACAAGACCATGAGAAGATCAAAATCTTAACTATTAAACCAACTTGACTACGGGAACCTGCAAAGAATCAATCCTGGCTTTCGCCTTACCATGATAAGGCTGCCCTCTCTTCAAGAAAATCGAGATGGTGGCGATGTTCTTTTTCAGCATGCAATCTCTGAGTACCTTGTCAATCTTTGCAGCAGCCGCCACATCCCAAACGATTCTCTCACTGGACCAGTAAGCCTTCTCCTGTGAATTGGCGGAAGTAGCCACCGTAGGCATGCACATATTTGCTCGTGAAGTGCATTTTCAGCACATATAGCTTGAGAAATTTGGTTATCCTTCGTTGCCTGACTTACAGTAGAATAACTATCTATGTATTCAAATGATTCGTTAGTTTATCATTGTTATGAAACAACGTGATAATAACAAAAAAGTCCTAAATTTCATTAAATAGGATTAGATATATGAAGCAAGATGATATCTGAATTGGGAAGAACCTTCAACAACATTATAAAGTCAAAAGAGGATCTCTCAATTATTTTCTGACACAACATACAGTTGGGTGGCAATTGGGATGCTAAGAGCTAAAACTTTAATGGCAGAATCATACGCAACTCCAAGTTTATAGACCAACTGAAGTCCCAGACGTGCAGAATGACAATCTCCTGCACAAATCTTAATAATTTTTGGGTTTGTAGGTCAAACTGCATGGTTTTAACTCCGGGTAACTTAGAATTATGCCCCAAATCTCCAATAATTCGACAATTTCTACAAGATGCATACAAGCATAAACAATGCCTTGGTAATGGCAAGTTGACATGGTATGACCTTGTAGTAATAGATTCAAGTTATAAGAAAAATCTTTCATATAATACAAAATAAGACGACAAATAATAAATCTATACCATTCCCGGGATATCACACACAGTGGAAATTTTGATCACCGGGCTACCTTTCATTGCCTTTTAGGAGATTAGTTGAATATCCCAAAATTACTTGGTGACAGTCGAACAAGGGGGGTATGCAGATAGAAATAACTGCTACAAATTGTTCAAATCGGCTGCATGCACTATAGACTTTAAAGCATGAATCAAACAAAATAATCAAGAAAAATAAAGCACTAATAGATGCATGAAGATGTATCCCAATCATCAAATGAACATGGGATGAGAAGAAACAGTTTACGCTATGTTGGATTTTTTATCACTCCCTTTTGGGTGTTACAATAAATAAACGAGTCATCTAGAGGATCAGCAATATTTGCACATGGTATGCTCGGGTGGAGAAGTTAAGTAAGGGTTGAACGATATTTATATGAGGTTAGTTGAGAATTATCTAACCGATAAAGAACGCCAAAAGGTTACATGATATTTATAAAAACATTGACTAGGTGTTGGTCGACGGTCAACCAAGTGGTAATGGTCATTGGATGTCCCACAAGATTCATACAAAGGTCACTTAAAGGTCAACCAAGCAGTAAGAGTAACTAAGGGTTGCGCGAGGTTCATACGAGGAGTAGTCAAGCAAAAAACTTTTATAGTGAAAAGGCAGTATCTGCACTTAGTGGATACATAATAGATAGTTGTGTGCCAATTTCAGTGAGATCAATACCTGAAGGACATTTGTGTAGATTGCCCAGAAGGACATCACGCCTATTGCACATAAGGAGCTCACATGCACTATAATCGCTATAAAGTCACATCTGATACGATTTTAAAGTTAGTAAATTTAACGTATGGATCACAAATTTTATTTTTAATAATGATTAATTAAATTAAGTTAATAAAAATATTAAAATCAATTGAGATTTAGGGTCAAATTAATTTTTTTCATTGGAACAAGTTAGATTGAGTGATGCTTGGCTAACATCTGAAGTAAGCATATATGTATTTTAGACAGCAAGATTGTATCTAAAAAATAACTCTGGGGTGCTAAAATGTATTTTAGGGAGATTGGTCAGTGCCTGATGTGTACCAAAAGGATACACAAATGTATTTGAAACAAAATACGAGCAGTTGACACACACTTGATGACACTTATACGCCATATAGATTATGCATTGGCGCCTAGTGTGCGCCTAGTAGGTACACATGTATCAATTTTCTATATAAAACCTCTTTGACTGATTTTTAGTCATTTTTGTATGATTTTAAAGAAGGGAAAGAAAGAGAGAGCTAAAATAGGAAAAACTAAGAGAATGCAATGAATATTTGCTAAGTATAAGGTAAGTATATTTAATTTTTTTCTTTGTTACTAATCTTTTTTTACCTTTTTAAATTTTTATTATTTTAAATACTCATATATGTTCTATTCTTATATATAAGGTGCTAATATCTTACATGCATGTATCCCCACTTCCATATCATGTATTTTTTATAAAATATATACCTTGAACTCTTTCATATTATGTTTAAGTGATGTATGTCTTGGATTTTCATATAATTGTATATGCATACATTATAACTGAAATAAAGTGATAAAATGACATTAAATATACTAAATTCCTACAAGTTCAATAATAGATACTTCATAAATATTTATAAATTATGTGCTACTATTCCCGCATGTTTTTAAAATATATGTTTGAGTTTTTACAAAATTCATAATTTATTGCATCAAATATTTGAAAAAATATGAATAAAAATTTTATATAAATTTGATGATAAGTATATTTTTTAAAATGAGAAAATATAAATATATATTCATATTTGTGTATGGTTTTTAGTTTGATTATGTATATGCCATTATAATGAATTAATAGAATATATTTAGACATGTCATAATATATTATAAATAAATTAAAGATCACAGCTATCATTTATGGGTTAAAAAATAACATTTGGTCTTGTTTATAAGATTATATATAGACATCTATTATTTAAATAAGAATGGTTTTAATTAAAGAAAAATAATTACAATTTGAGTTTTGATAGTCATCCTTTATTAGTGAGGTCACACCGATTCTTAATGCCTTGTGTTTTAACATGTATAAAATTACACAATTAGATATGTTCGGCATTAAAATTTTATATTTGAGAATAATTATGCATTATAAGTTTATGAAATAAATATTTTCGATTTTTAGATATTTAATCATAGGATATTTCAACATATCTCTTGATAATTATATAAAAAAATAATTTACAATTTGAATTTTAGTTTCAATTAACTTATGAAAATTTATTTACCTACCTACTTTATTTTAGTTTCATATTAGAAGGTTTGGTACTTAATTACAAGTAGTTTGGATTGAAGATTGGCTATTTGATGATAGAATTAGGATTCTAAAATCAATTTGATATATTATTATTTAGAAAAAAACAGTAATTTATATTATTAGTTTTAATTTATTTCAGACTAATATTATATCCCATCAATTGTAGATATTGTTGATTTTGATTTTATCAACATTATGGTTGAAATTATTTTTATTACTCTAATTTGAGAATAATTATTTTCAAGTCATGTATTGTTGGAACGTTTATATAAATTTAAATTTGATTTATCATTTTATTTTATTTCTTTTGTCAATATTTACTTTTTAGGTTCGTGTCCTAATATTATTTTGAATTTTAGTAAGTTAAACAAAGTACTAAATTTTATATAATTAAAGTTAAAAATTAGATTTAAACTAATTATGGATTAAGAATTTAATATACTTCATGGTAGTAAAACTGTTTACTGAGCAATGCAATAGTTTTGAAAATTTAAATTTACAAAAAGAGAACGGAGAAAAGAGAAAGAGGATTGCATACGATTGAGATCCAACTCAATTTTCATTCTTCGCTAAGGTCTACTACATTATTTTAGTGTATTTCTAGATCATTTTATCATTTTGTAATTCTTTCTTGTCATTAGAAGATTGTTTGGTTATATTTAACTATTTTTACAATTATAGTTGTTTGTATTATTTTGATTTTTGAAGATTGGCTGTTTGAGGATAGAATTAGGATTTATAAAATCAATTTTGATAATTGATGTATTATTATATAGAAAAAAGTAAAATAATTTATATAATATTAAATTTTGATTTATTTCAGATCAATATTGACATTATATCCTTTAACATCAACTATCAATAATGACCTATGGACTCTAAATCGTTGAACACTAAATTATTAGAGTTTGATTTTGATTTTATAGCCAACATTATGGTTTAATTGAATATTCATTTGATTTATCAATATTAAAATAAAATATTTAGTTATTTACTAACTTATCACTACTAAATGCAAGCTTAAAACCGCTTTTATTATTCTATCCCGATTCTAGATCCCAATGGACCATAACTTTTTCTTATAACTATATTTTCATATGGTCATTATTGTTGGAATTTAAAGCCACTTACAATTCTACTTGACATTATATGTTTAGTCCTTTTACCCAATTTGATTTATCATTTTATTTTATTTTAAGAATTAATATTTTCTTTTTTAGAATCATTTATTTAATTTTAATTTTTTATTATTTGGTATATAATAATATCAAGAAAAATAATCAATAAATTCGTATAAAATAATTGTTTTACCGTAATAATATGTTTATGAGAATTTTAGTAAACCTAACCAAAATTAGAATAAATAACTATAATATTTATATAATTAAAGATAAAAAATTAGATTTAAACTAAAAATAACTATTCCAGGATTAAAAATATAAATTTTTAATTATATTTTTTTATTTTAAATAAATATAAATTTTTAGAAAATATTTTAATAGATTTTATTTTTCGTGTAATAATTTTTAAAAAAATTTTTAAATAAATTTACTTTGAATTTAATTTTTAAAATAAAATAATTTTAAAAAAATTATGTCACAATCTGAACATGTCCCAATATGGACTATGAATTGCACAATTTTGGCCTTGATGACCACGACATGTCCGACCAGGCCCAACTTAATAATCATAAATTGTTTTTTAAATTTAACCCGTATCTAACTTAAATATGGCTTTAATAAAGTCTAGTTCCAGATAATGATAAGTTAAAAATTATTTTTAAATAGTGTTTTTAAATAACCAGGAAAAAAAGTATCATGAGGTATTGATATTTTTATTCTTTATTTTGAATGAATAATAATTCTTTTTAAAATTATTATTTATATTATTAAAATAATTAAATAGTAAAATAATAATTTTATTATTAATAACATAACAATGAAAATTTTATTCAATGCTATTAAATATGGTTTGAATGCTTTCCTAAGTTCCCCAAATCATAAGGGGAACCAACTAATTACTAAAATTCATGCAATCTTAAGACAACTCAATAACCAATTAAATTTAATACCATCTTAAATATAACTATACACAATAATAATAAAACTTTAAATCCCACTAAATAATATTAATTATATAAATTTATTTTAATCATTTTACTCAATTTAATATAACATTTATAAAAATAATTTTAAAATTTTTATCATATTATATTAATTTTTTTTATCTCTGTCTCTATTTTTCTTGTCCGCAACTAAATGGTATTTCCTCATACATGGAAAGATTATTACGTGCTTCTAATGGTAATTGGTGATAGCTTGTGGGGACATGACACATTGTACGATTAGTCCAAAGAAGGAAGAACTTAGCCGAATGGGGGATGCTACTTTGCGACGTACTATCTTTGTCACATTTTCTATTTTTTTCAATAGAAAGGTATTAAAAAAACTAAATAAGGGATGATCGTCGATGATGTTTGTGGCCATGTTGTCGGTTGCCCACAATCACTTCCCACTCGTAGCACTCCCGGTTACAGGTTAGGTGAGGCTAATAAATAAAGTGCGTCTACCCACCACAAATCAATACAAATTTAGATAATGATATTGATTGTATTAAATAATAAAAAATCTTGTAAAAATAAAGGGCCAGACAAGTTAAATCTGCTTAGCACGTGAAATTGATCCTTCATTGGAGAAATAGATCACGTGACACCTTCACTGGATTCAATAGAGGTTCATCTTTTAAAAAAATAGAGAAGCACGTTATTTATATTTTAACAGTCTATTTTTAAATAGATTAATCTAATTTAACTAATTTTTTTAAAAAAGTTAAAGATAACTTAA
Source organism: Nepenthes gracilis (assembly GCA_033239525.1). NCBI lineage: Eukaryota > Viridiplantae > Streptophyta > Magnoliopsida > Caryophyllales > Nepenthaceae > Nepenthes > Nepenthes gracilis. The sequence continues at coordinate 16,820,592 of BSYO01000012.1, forward strand.
AATTAATTATTTTAAAACAATTATCTATTTAAAAATCAACAATTGCATCAATTTCTCCATGAGATTGAGCCCCCATCAATCCCACATTTACCTTGCTGACTAATCTGGTGAACCAACTGTAAGGAGATTTGCGATTACTAATATGAGTCCATGATAATTTAAACAAGCCGTCACTATTAACCAACGGTTGAGGACCGACAAGTTCCCATTTGCCAATTGAATGTGCATCCGCCCCGCCTATGAGAGATGCCTGAAACATTAAAAAGGCAAGCCGGTGGCAAAAGCTCCTTAGACATGCGTTCAGGGGCCTTATACCGTACTAACCGTAACACAAAGCCTACATCGCAAATTCAACTGTCTAGATAAAATTGGACTGCCGAATTTTTTTTTTCCCAATACAGATCACAAGACAAGTGCACTAGATCACGACATTTAGATATTGGCTATACCAACTTGCCTACGCTGCCCAAAGGCTCTTTTGTTTCTCTATAAACACCGCACTTATAATTTTGCCAGGGGTTTGATTTCTAACAGCTAAAAATGCCACTAGATCACGACACTTAGATGATTTTTTTTTATAATAACAAGCTCATTGCTTATCGTGATAATCATATTGAACAGTTATTAACCGGTGCTCTTGACCCTGAGTACCATATATCATGATTGGAATCCTATAACTAATTGCTCCGGGTGTCATAAGTGATCTACATTATCATATAGTGAAAAAAAATTATAGAATTAGTAACCCAATGTCTAATTAAGTTGCCTATTTAATAGTTCTATCCTTTCTTCTGCACATAAAATAACAGCCCCGTCACCTAATTTAGAAGAATATATAACTCTCGGTTTCTCTCTGTTTGGCTTGAACTCAAATTAACTTAGACATTGGAATAATTTTTCAATAATATAACCAGAGCCCCCTTTATATTTGTTATTTGTATAAGGCCTAGAATCAACTTATATGGATCAAACTTTCTCCTCGATCATCTTTATCTAAATCATAATTTTGATTCACGTATACATCTCATATAATTTAAATAAATGATTAAATAAACTAAACTTTAGTGATACAACAAGTCATTTTTTATGTGGGTTTAAATGATAGAACCCACTAAACTAGTTCTGTTTCTCAAATTTCAAAATGCTCATTGGTTTTGAATGACCCATCAAAACAAATTAATTTTATTTAAAATATTCTCAACTCTATTTTCATTTTTTATTTTTAATTTTACTGTTGAATTTTGCCCTCAATTTTTATTTTTTCTAATTTTATTAAGAACTTTTCTTTTATCGCACATTCTAGTATATTTAGTAAAAAAACCAAGTCAAATTGATCACTAGGTTATACACTAAGACCCATGCGATGTCAAAAAAAACTTTAAAATTTTATATATAACAGAATTAGTGCTAATTAACAAATTAAATAAAATTTTGAAAACTAAATTTGATGATAGAATTTTAAAAAAAATTAAAAATATTTTGATATTTTTTTTATTTTTTGACGATTTTTATAGGCAAATTGAAGTTGGGCTTTGCTGAACAGGCTTGAACACAACAGCAACCCGAGTGAAGGAATGTCCACAACCGCGTGTATTAGCATAGTTAATAGGAGTAATCTGAAATTGATGCACTTATTAAATTTAAGTTTAATTCATGTGATTTTATTAATGACTTTTTAAATTTCATAACCCTATTTCTGTACAGTATAAATCAAAATAATAGTGTAAAAGTACAAAATTGGCTAGTTAATTTAATCTTTGATGTTTTAAAAAAGTCTTTCAATTTCAGCAGATTTATCCACAATTTTCTTAAACAATTATCAATATAAATGACAAAATAAAGTGTTTCTCCGAGTGTCTTCACGTTGAGAGAGCCATATATATTAATGTGAACCAATTTAAGGAGATTGGCCTTCTTTGTGGACGAGTTTTCATAGAACGAAACTCGCCATTACTTCCCCACCATACAATAAGAGCAAGTCTTCAGTTTAGCTTCCTTTAAACCTCAAAAGACGTTTTTCTTGGCCAAATAACCTCTTTTCACTCATGTGATTCAATTGTCGGCGTCATAAATCTAAAGACTCATCACTTCTCACAACATGCACATTTCCAACTAAAATTGAGATTTGCAACACATACAAGTTATAAATTTCCTTTCCCCGGGCAACTATTAGAAATTCTCTAGTCAATTTTCATGCCTTCATCGAAAATGTTACAAAACCCTTCATCATTGAATTTTTCCAATAAAATAAGATTCAACTAAATATCCAGGACATATCATACTTCCCTTAATAGTAGCTTAGTTCCATTGTTAGTGATTAAGCACACGCTACCATAACCGATAATCCGGAATGTGCCATTGTTCTCCATCTTTAACACTTTAAAATTATTGGGAGTATAAAACGTGAAGAATTTCTTTCGTGATATGACATAGAATGAGGCACCATTGTCTACCACTCAGTTGGTTTCATAATCCGTCAAATTGATCACCTCATCTTTTTTACACAATAATAAGAGGTCGACCTTGATAATAATTGAGACTTTCACCTCATCTCGAATATTGCCAACTTTCTTCTCATTCCCATCAGCATTTTCACGTTTCTACTTATAATAATATTTTTATGTCCTTTTTTTTCGTAGTGGTAGCACTTGAGATTTTGACATCTCGATCGGGACTTGGTTTAACTCTTCTCACCAAATTTATGGCAACGCCCTTTATTTCTTTCTCATAACTCAGAAATTAGTATTTCAAAGTGTAAAGAAGAAGAGCCCTGTGATCGACGTTTTATCTCCTCATTTAACATGACTCCATTTATTATTTCTAGAGTCACTACATTATTTAAAACAATATTGACAATGGTGAATCGTATCACCTTTCATGAGTCTAATAAAGTGGTCAACAGTCACAAACCTAGCAATTTACCATCAAATTTGATACACATACCGCTCAATTAAACCACACATCCCTGAAATTCATTCAAGTAATCAGTAATAGACATACCATCCTTGTATTTCACTTGTATAAATTTCATCAAGTGATACAGTTTATTATTACTGATTTTTAAAGTCTAGAGCGTCTCAAACTTTTCCTACAATATTTATACGTTTGTTTTATTTTGAATGTGATTGTACACATTATTATCAACGAATTGTCAAATATTATCAATGATGCATAATAAGCTAATAATAATCACAATAATAGAGGACACACGATTTTACATGAAAAATTTTCTTTTTGAAAGAAAAAAATCACGATACTATATGTCCAAAATATCCACCATATAATAAGTTCGATTACATAAATCCTGACAAATAAAAAGATATAACACCTTGTAACAAGTAAATCTGACTAATAATGAGTACAAAAGGAAGGAGAAGAAATAAGACCAGTAAAACGTTCTTATCAACTTAAAAAATTATATACCCAAAGTCGGTAAAAATTAAAATATAATTCGAAACTTATTTGGATACTCGAATCTTCATCTTCTCATTTTTCTCTCTCTCTTCTTTTTCTCATAAAGTTAGCATTCTAAGTCTAAAAATTACAAAGTGATAAACCCTAAAACACGTCAAATGCTTTTATACTGATAATGACGCCCGAGCTCCAACCCACTATGATCAGGGCACAAACGCCCGCCTCGAGCGCGCCTGAGGTACAGACAATCTGAAAATCACACTTGGGCATCCCTCGAGCACTTCTCAAGCGCCTCCAATCTGAAATCGGTGCTCCTATGTAGTTAGGTTCCTGTCATGCATCATTCTGTAATTTTTCTAGATCAATACAATACATGTGCGTTCTCGTACGAGCTATCGAATGACACATCAAATTTGTATGAAACTCACACAGAAATTATCCAAACCTAACATAACTCAGGTGATTTTATTAATAACTTTTTAAATTTCGTAACCCTAATTCCATATAGTATAAATCAAAATAATAGCATAAATGTACAGAATTGACTAATTAATTTAATCTTTGATATTTAAGTTAATAAAATCTTTAATCAAACCAGAAAACTAGAGCATACAGATACAGATTTTCTTCCGTGAAAAAAAGTGAATTAGATGACTTGCTTTAAAGGGATTTTTAATATTCAGTTGAAGATGTCCCTTATACAGTGATGAGACTTTTTATTTATAGATGTCTTAAGTAACTTCCCATGTAATCTTGGCTGTCCTCTTTGTAGGAATTATGTCCCGTTAAAATTCTTTTTGCCCTTTTTTTTTCTAATTTATAATTTGTATAATTCTAATTAATATATGCCATAAATTAATTTATTATATTTCAAAAATATATATTTAAAAAATATTTCAAAAAATTATTAAAATTATATGTCTCTGCGCAATGATGAGACTGGGTTGGTTTTGCTTACAATCCAACACCAGTTGTCAATGTGGGGGCCTGGGAATTAATTTTACATGATTGAAATGGACAAGAACGGGTAGGTTCTCAAGCCCCCCAAGCCTCTCAGGACTTAGCCTCAAATTGGCAGCCTACTCTAGCTACCTTCTGGTGCTTGCCAAGTATGCCACAACAAAAAAATCACCAAAAAAAAAAAAAAACAATGGGTCCCTCTATTTTTAAAATAAAATATTTTAAAATAATATAATATCTCATTCATTTATTCATATTAACAATAAAAAATTAAATAAACTGATAAAATATCACTGTAATTATAAAATATCACAAAAATAGATATTGAGTTTCTATAAAATATTTTACTTTTATATCGTTTCCTACTTACCAAATGAGTTTGTGGAGGCAAAAGCAATAGAAACTTGGTATTCGATTATAGTTTTATTGAGTATCGGGCTACATAAAACGACGATCTTCTGCTGTGAACCCTACCATCAATTATTTTGACTAAGTTAAACTTTTGATATATAATTTAATGATAATCTTTTAAGCCATTCTTATAATCTATATTAATATATCAAAATTTTCTGATGAAAACTCGAGTACAAATAACCAAAACCATTGAGTGCTAATATAAGAATGAATATATTGATAAAATATCATATTATTTAATAATATTTTAAGAATATTTACAGTGTATTTTTAAATATTTTTTTCTTTTGTCATTACCCACTTCCAAAAAAGTTTTGTGAAGACAAAAGTAATACAAAATTGTTACTCCACCTTAGTTTTGTTGAGTCTAGAGCTACATATATTGACAGTCTTTTTGTTTAAATCGTACCACTGCTTTAAAATATATTCTGTGTGATTTTTTTTATCGAACTTCAAATACCTAATCTCATCACAATATTTTGAGCCATCTTTACTGACTGTGCTAATCTATACAAATTTTTGAAATAAAATTTAAGTACAGATAATTAAAAACTTTCATTATATGTTAACATAAGAATAAAAAAATTTATTGAATACTATATAACTTAAATATGTGCCAAGAGTATTTGTTGAGTATTCTCATAATGGCTTTCTTTTTGTCCTTACCACCTACCAAAAGAATTTGGAAATGGTGAAAGCAATGCAAAATTGTTATTCCATCTTAATTTTAAAAGCAATAAAATGGAAGTCTTCTTGCCCAAACCCTACCACCAGCCATTCTTACTAAATGCCAATTTCTACGTATCCTTTGGGCAAAAATTCAAGCACAAATAGCCAAACTTTTACTGAATGGCCCAATAAAAATAAATTGATCGATTGAGTGTCACAATATTTTAAGGTGTCAATAAAAATCAATTGAGTGTCCCTATATTGCTTTTCTTCTATGTCCTTAGCCACTCAACAAAAGAGTTTGGAAGAGGTAAAGGTAACGAAAAATTATTATTTTTGTTAATAATATTTTATATTGATATATTTCGTGATTAGGTAAAATAAATATTTTAAAATATTAGCAAAAATAATGAAAATAAGTGTATGATACACACCAAATGCTCCAAATCCTAATAACCACACTTGACTTATATCTGACAAGTGTATATATGCATTTTATGTAGAATATTTACACTCGATGTATGACTAGCCATGCATGCGCATATTCTGCTCAAAATACTCACGCCCAATATGCAAATAAAAGGTGCACATGCATATTCTTTCTAGGATGTTTACGCCCAATATATGCCCAAGACGCACATGAGTGCCGTTTGTAGAAACTACTCGCATATGATGTGCATTTGAGACGCACACGTATGCCTGTGCAGACCTCTTGCTAAATCTTTAATGCTTGAAGTGCATCGATATGGCGCAGTGCATTAGGGTCTACTTTCTAAACAATCACGTATTTTTTATCTAATTTTTAACATTTTCTACAAATACTTTCCTTCTAAACACTTAAGAAACACAAAAACACTAGGCAAAATGGTTTCATTTCTAAAAGTTTTCTTGGATACATATAAATAGTTATATTTTGAGAAAACCATTCCTTTGTTCTTAAGATTTAAAGCCAAGATTTTTTCATCTCACATTTTTTCATTATTGTACACACCTATTATAGCCTATAATCCTTCATCGAAATATTGGTAACATAGACATTGGGATCTAGTGATATATGAAGATTTTACGGCACGTGAAATAAGATCAATGAGAAAATTGGAAGGCATCTGATTCTACTTAGAATAAAATCTAAAAAATTTCTTAGTAGGGATTACAAGTTATGAGTAAATTTGTTAAAATTTAGTATGTCTATACCACCTAAATCGTAAATTTATTTTTTCAGTGTATTATTTCTACTAATTGTAGAAACTCAAAGGATTTTACTTGATTACTATTGATTATTAAAATTTTCTATCGCTATCCATATATATATTGCTGCTACTATTTAATGTATATAATTATTTTAATTTACATCTAAATTTAAATGTATTTTACATATATTATATATTTTAATTTATTTTAATTTAGTAATTTTATAAAAATTTAAAATATTTTGATATTAGAGACCCCCTAATTTTTTTTCAATTTTAATGTAATTCTACTAAATCTTGAGCTATATAAAATGGTAGTCTTCTTGCCTGAACCCTTCCATCGCTTAAGAGAAGTTGTCAGTGAATTTTCCTCTCTTTTTTCAAGCTTTGAAGTACATAATCCCACCACAACATTTCAAGCACTCCTCACTAATTGTACATCTATGGGAACATTTGGCTGAATATTCAAGCACAAATAACTAAAGCTATTATTCAATGTTTAGATAAAAATAGATAAAATATTATATTATTTAAATATATTTTAAAAATATTTAATAAATATATATAATATTTTTTAATATTATTTTCTATTTATAAAAAAACTATAAAAAGATAAAATAAATACAAAATTATCACTCAAATCTCAATTTTAAGCAGTCCCAAGTTACATAAAATGACATTCTTCTTTTTCAAACCCTACCACCGATTTAAGATAAATTTTGACTATTTTTTTAATCAAACTTTAGTCATATAATCTAATTGAAATATTTAAGCTATATCATTAATAATTATGCTAATCTATACAAATCTTTTGGTAAAAATTCAAGCACAAAACCCCAAAATCATAAATTATAATTGATGTTACCTTTTCCATCACGGGGGAATCCCTGTAACTTAAGGGTTACTCAAAACAATTGGTGGAGGTCATTCACAAATCAAAGTCATGAGAAAGAAGAGTTGGGTTCTTTTTTCTTTTTTTTTTCTTTTTTTTTTGTTGGGGGAGGGGGGGGGGGTCTCAGTTTAGGGCAGTGGGCAGGGCAAGCAACCGAAGGTTAGAGGTGACGTAAACCGTGGGGTGGATGGTCTAATAATTAGGGCCAATGGGCAGTGATAAGTAAAGGCAAAGGCAAAGTACGAAATATTATGGCAAGGAGATCTTCATAGGGACTCACCCTGCCTCCTCAAAAATAAGCATAGACTTCTTCTCTAAGTTTACCGGTCACAAGTAACCAATACATGCCGGCAATCCCTATTCCCTACAAAAACAATAATTTTAGACGTACCAAATGTAGATTCTTTTTTGAAAATTTCTTTTACTATGTAATATTTATTTTAATATTTTTATAAAAAAAATTATATTATAAATAATAAAAGATAATATCATATTATTTAATATTATTTCATGGGTGTTCGAATAGTGTTTTAATATTGCCATGCTTTTCAAAAAGAGGGAGCTGGTGTACGATTGCAGAGATAACATAAATGTTATGTTAAAACTTATTCATTTTTTATCTTAACCGTATTAGGCAATCCACATATCCTTATTTTTTATTTTAAATTATTGCAGCATGTATGTCTGTTGAATTAAGTGAAAAATTAAATAAAATTAGAGAAGAGACTTTGATATATACTTTGGATTTGGATTTGGATTCTAATGTAAGAGTTTTTAAATTAAGCTCTTGATTATTTTGATCTAAACTCCATATATTATAAATAAAAATAAGAGTTTCGGAGGATTTGAAGCTGATTTTTTAAATTATTTTTCTATACTCAGATTACTAATTATTCGATAATCAAATTATTAATTATGGATGATGATTAAGTCAGGAAGAGAATAAGAGTAATATATTAAAGGGCTAAGCTCTTAAAAAAAATTATAGAGAGGATATGATTTTGTGAATGGCAAGCTCCAAACCTCTGCTATTTGAAATGAGTACTATGGGAGTGGGCCTTAAAAATCATGATAATCAACCTGTTACCTAGTAAGGATTTTTTATTGATGATGATGTTCTTGGATTCTTGAATCATATTGTGATACTTGTGTTAAGAGACTTGGCATTTATTGACGCGTAAAAGGCAATTCATAAGGTAGTTTTTCCATAGTAGGGATACAGACTACGATCAATAAACTGAACTGGTTATTAAATATTTAGGTCAACTGTCATCATATACATTATTAGTCCTAAATCATTATAAAAATTATTTATATAGGAATGTATAGATCATGTATCCTTAAGAGAAAATTGGCCCAAAGTTTCTGGATTATAATTGGGGCTTGCTTATTAGACTCCTTCTTGGGTTATGTGCCATTGAATTTACTATTGTTGGCTCATGTTGATAAACTTTAGACATCTTATTTCATCCACAAGCCAAACCAATGAATTTGTATTGACTTTAAATTTCATTAGAACCGATAGGTCAATTATCATTTTCTTCTTAAACCTATTGTCACTTTATAAAATGATAAGTAGATATGACACATGGATCCTTTATACCCCTTTTATATAGTTTTTAAAAGTTGATAATCAAAAATATATATATGATAAGACTTGAATTTACTGTAATCACAATCTTATCTGAATCAAATGCCAACTAAGAGATGACTATATGCTATAAAGTGCACAAAGTAGTCCTCTGACTCAGACTTATGGCTGTTGGATTTCATTGAACATGTTAATCGTATGTTGAGTTGGCATATTCCGTGATTGTATCGGGTTGTTTATTTAGTCTCTTATCAACTTATTTGGTATCTGCAACAATATATCGACCTGAAAGATCTTCATCAATTTCATACCCAAAAGCCATCATCATCACATACTTAGCTTTTACGTCTTCCTATCACCTGTTTCGCACCTTCCCCGGAGGGGCACCCGAGGCTCCATCAAGGCGCACATTCCAGTATCGGGCGCTCAATGAGCGCCCGAAGCGCCACCCGGGCGTGTTTTCTAGAATTAGGCGCTCGATGCGCGCCTAATCCGCGTTCTCCTCACTCGAGCGCCAGGACACGATATATCCCAACACGCCCGCCACGCGCCCGATGGGCGCTCGAGCAGCGTAACCCTTTTGTCTCCAACGGATTTATTTTCAAACATAATTTTTGAGACTTCTATATATTATTGTCTTAGATTTTTAACCCTAGCTTGCTTGGAACAACTTTAGAGGAGAATTTCACTTGAAATTTTCCTCATCTTTGTGCTTCATTATTGAGATAACTTCATTCCAACGGTTGTACTTAATTGAAAAAGTTTTCTCTATTCATCGTGCTTTCTCTATCGCATCTCTTCTTGCCTGCTAACTTTCGTGGCATCGCCGGTGGCGTGGATACTAGGCTCCAATGGTGGTTGGAAATTCAAATAGCTCAAGAGAGAAGATTGATGTGAAGACTGAAAGATATCTAATTTCGTTGCCACGGGCAAATCTAAGAAGTTCTTTGGTGTGAATCACAAGATAAGAGTAAGTTGATTAGGTTAGTACATCCTTACCACCAGGTCTATAAGTTGATTTTCATAATGCATTTTTCTCTATCCGTTGAAACCTGGAGGATTTTTTTCCGATAGCCGCGGTTATTGAATTTTTTCTTCGTCACCGAAAATTGTCTCTTTATTGTTATTTGTTATTACCTTTTTCATGCTCGTATTGCTCCTATCATCTAAATTTAAATATTCTTTACGTATATTAAATATTTATTATTATCACTGTTTCCGTTAATTTATTAAGAGGTTGAAATATTTGTATAATTTGGGACCGAAAAGTTTCCTTCAATTGGTATCAGAGACTTACTCCGATCCATGACCCCCGATCTAGATGTATACGAGTGGATCGCTCTCCGTTCCTCCCTTCTTTGATGGGAGTAACTATGCTTATTGAAATGTTCGTATGAGAGTCTTCCTCAAATCAATGGATAAGCGAGTGTGGGCTAGCACTCAAATGAGGTGGACACCACCTAGAAGTTCAACCACCGATGAACCAAAAGTTTTATTTTTGTGGTTAAAAGAAGAACTTGATACCTGCAATTGAAAAATTAAGGGACTGCATGCCATTTTTATGGCTATATTTTTCAAAGAGTTTAAACGCATATTTATGTGTGTGACATCTAAAGATAATTGAGATATTCTTAAAATTACCCACGAAGGAACAAAGTTAGTAAAAAATTTAAAATTACAAATGCTTATAACTAGATTTGAAGAAATCCGTATGAAAGATGATGAAACCTTCGATAAATTCTATACTCAATTAAATGATATTGTGAACTCCATATTTAATTTAGGAGAATGAATTCCTGAAAATAGAAGTGTTAGAAAATTTCTTAAATCACTTTCTGAACGTTTTAGACCTAAGGTCACCGCTATCGAAGAAAGTAAAGACCTTGATAAAATGAAGATCGAAGAACTCGTAAGGTCTCTCCAAATTTATGAGTACACATTTTCACAATAAAAAAAAATTAAATCGATTACTCTAAAATCTGTTTGGGAAAATAAAAACTGTGACACCGATGAGAAGTCAAATAGTGATAAAAATTTTACTTTATTTATTAGAAATTTTAAAAAATTCTTAAACAAAAATAAATTTTTCTCTGATAAACTAAATGAGGATTCAAAAGGATCACTTAAACTTGATAAGAAAGATCGACGCGATATTAAAGAATTCAAATCGAAAAATACCCAAAGAGTTCAATATCACGAGTGTAAAGATTTTGGCCATTATCGTGCTAAATGCCCTAATCTTAAATGCCAATAAGGTCAAACCTTAAAAGCTAATGCGATCTTGAGCGATAAAGAAGAAGAAAATACTGAAAGATGTACTGAATATGGCCCTATTAAGTATATGACTTTTATGACCTCGATGTGTGAAAGTGATGAAAATTTAGAAGAAACTCATAATCAATTCGATAACTTTGAAAACAAGTCAGAAGTTGAATTTTGTGACCTTTATGATACTTATGATAAATTGTTTAAAGAATGCCTACAGATCAATAAAACTAATATGTCGTTAAAGCGTAAACTGATAAAAATTGAAAAAAAATTAGTTCTTAAATCTGAACTAGACATAAAAATAAGAAGTTAAAAAGTTAAATAACTCATTTACCGAAAAAATCAAGGCCCTTGAATCTGATCTCGAAGCTGTTTGCAATGATTTAAAATAATTTTCAAATGGGTCTGAACAATTGGATCATATGTTCGATTTGGAAAAAAATCAGAGAAAATAAAATTGGATTGGGTTATTCCGAAAATGCCTTGAAAGCCCACATTAATTCCAAAACTATCTTTGTCTGTGCAACTTCAATGCCCAGACAGAGTAGTGTAACATCTTCTTGTAGTGAATAGCTGTTAAGAGTTCCCCCTCAAATTCGGGCCAATTTTCAAAGTTGTCATAATTTAAAAAGTAGGAAACACATTGGTGTTAATCTTTCTAGGAAGCAAAGGTACAAATCTGATGTTAATACTATATTTGTCCCAACATGTCATGGGTGCGGCATTATGGGCCATATTTGCCCCTACTACCCCGAAACATCGTGGCAAAATCATTTTTGACAAAATCCAAAAGTAGAGCTTCTCCTTTACCACATCAACCTTCTAAATGTTAAAGTGTTAAACTTAAACAACACTATAAAACGTGGTAAGAAATTTTGGATTAAGAAGAGTGAATTTCATTATCCTTTGGTCATTCGTGACAAAAAGGGAGAGTAGTTTTTATTTTAGGGTTTTTATTTTAGAGGGAGATAGGGGAAGTAGTGTTTAGAGGGAAATAGGGGGAGTTATTTTATGGTTCATCATTATCTTTTGTAGTTATTTTTCTACTTGTCCCCTACTATTATTCTTACTATTATCTATTTCTACACTAACCATATTTGTCCAAGAATAGTATTTTTTCCCTAGCGCACAGCAGCTCGACCGCTTTTAAAATTTTTGTACTTCCTTTTGTATTGTGTCAATTGTACCCTTGACTCAATTTTTATGTACACGGATTTTATTTCGTTAGTGTCTAAACCCGTGATTCTTTTATATTTTATTATTGTATTTTTTTTGTATGAGTTTTTATCACAAAATTGTCAAAGAGAGAGATTGTTAGTCGTATACTGAGTTAACATATTCCGTGACTATATTGGGTTGTTTATTTGATCTCTTATCGACGCGTTTGATATCTACAATAATATATCAGCCTGAAAGACCATCATCCGTTTCATACCCGAAGATCGTCATCATTACATACTTAGCTTTCACGCCTTCTTGTCGCTTGTTTTGCACCTTCCTAAGAGGGGCGCCCTATGGGCGCCATCAAGGCGCGCCTTTCAGTACCGAGCGCTTGATGAGCGCTCGAGGAGCCACCCGGGCGTGTTTTTCAGAACCGGGCGCTCAATGCACACCTGATCCGCACATAAGCGCTAGGCCACGATTTCCCCCAATCCTATCCTACGTTCGCCGCGCACCCGATGAGCGTTTGAGCGACGCAACCCTTTTGTCTTCAATGGATTTATTTTCAAATCTTGATGGACACCCGAACGACATAGCCCTTTTGTCTCCAACGGATTTATTTTCAAATCTAGTTTTTGAGACTTCTATATATTCTTATCTTAGGTCTTTAACCCTAACTTGCTTGAAATGACTTTAGAGGAGCATTTCACTTGAAATTTTCCTCATCTTTGTACTCGATTATTGAAATAACTTCACTCCAATAATTGTACTTAATTGAAAAAGTTTTCTCTACTCATTGTGCTTTTTCTATTGCATCTCTTTTTGCCTGTTAACATTCGTGGCATCGCTGATAGGGTGGATACTAGGCTCCAGTAATGGTTGAAAATTCAAACGGTTTGAGAGAAAAAAATTGAAGTAAAGATCGGAAGGTATCCGATTCTATTACCGCGGGTAAATCTAATGAGTTCCTTGGTAGGGATTACAAAACGATAGTAAATCGACTAGATTAGCGCGTCGTTACCACCCGATCTGTAAGTTAATTTTCGTAGCGCATTCTTCTCTGGTCATTAAAACCTGGAGAGTTTTTCTCGATAGTCGCGATTATTGAGTTTTTCCTTAATCACAAAAAATTATCCATTTATTGTTATTTGTTGTTGCCTTTTTTTATACTCGTATTACTCCTATCATCTAGATTTAAATATTCTTTACGTGTATTTAATATTTATTATTGTCACTACTTTCGCTAATTTATTAAGAGGTTAAAAACTTTTATATGATTTGGGATCGAAATATTTCCATCAGAACAACCCTACTTCCAACCTTTTGTTTGCTTCTTTTTTATTATTTTTTGAACATACTTATTTTTATGTTTATTTCTCTGTTTTTTAATTCAATTACTGATATTTTAACATATAAAAATAATAAAATACTTAGACAATAATATAAGGGATTTTAGCTAAATGCCGAATAGGTAAATCATCATTGTCTTCTTTTATAAAGCCAAGTGGGCAGCACATTAAAATTTATTAAATAAAATTAGGTATGTAGCAATCCTAGCCAAATTTCCTTCTCGTATGCCTTTCAATGGGAGACATACAATCGGGACATTGATATGACTGAATCAAAAATTATCAATTCCCTAATGTATGCAAGTATAAGTAAACTTAAATATAGTTCAACCAATTTACCTTATTCTATATAGTATCTAGTAAAAATAAAATGGATTTATTACAATGAATAAATAGTAAAATCATTAAAGAAAAATATTAATTCATATTGGTTGAACCTATCAACCAACTTTTATTTAATAATTTGTACATCACACCAGTGTCATTGTGCATCGTAAATGTGTAATTTGAATTACCTCATATAACACGGTAGATATTTAGTATTTTATTAAAATGGTTAAATATCATAATTTTGTATGATTTTATTATATTTAATTTAAAAAATTATTTTCTTAATAGGTTTAGTTTTTTAATAAAAAGAATGGTATTTATATTATTAAAAATAATTTATTTAATTATTTTAATTAAAAAAATGACATTTATGTAGTTTTGATTACCTTTGTTAACTTTTCTATGAATTATTGATTCAAATGTGTTATTAATTAATTTTATATTTGTTGCGGATCAATTCCAAGTTAAAATTTGGTAATTTATCAGTCATAAATTTTTCTCCGTTTCTTAAACTCACGTCCTGTCTTTTATGTCAAATATGATTTTAATTTTGAATTCATATTTTCAAGAGTAAAAGGGAAAATATCATTTTGTTCTCTTTATATTGTAATTTAAACATGTTTATTTCTTTATGTTTAGTGATGGGTATTATTATCCGAATAATCTCAAAATGTTCTCCTAATAATTTCTCACGGTTTGTTTTTGGGAAGAACCGCCAAACCAATCGGAGGAGTTACAAAACCACCCGATGAGGATTATAACCACCCGGGAGTGAAAGTTAAAAACCATCCGGAGTGGGAAGTTAAAAACCAATATTTTATTTAAAAAACCAAAATATTTATCCTCATAAAATATAACTTCTCCTGAAAATAAATACAAATAAAAAGAGAGCCATAAAAGGAAAGGTAATCCTCGTAAAATAATTTTTGGTCCGTAACAAAATTCTCTTTCTCTAAAAATTACAATCTAAACAAAATTTCTTTCCCTTTACTCTCGAAAAAAGGCAAATGAATTATATAAATCAATCCACGATTTGATGTCTACTATTATTAATTGTAGTGATATTTTTTGAGATGGAGTAATAATAATTTTAACCACCGTCAATCCGTATTTAAATTCACAAACTTAACTCCGGAGCTAGAATCCGTAACAATATTATTAGATTATAAAATAATACAATAATTTGATTATTCTT
The DNA here is from genome assembly GCA_033239525.1 of Nepenthes gracilis. Lineage (NCBI taxonomy): Eukaryota > Viridiplantae > Streptophyta > Magnoliopsida > Caryophyllales > Nepenthaceae > Nepenthes > Nepenthes gracilis. The sequence continues at coordinate 16,836,025 of BSYO01000012.1, forward strand.
CAAATAATTTAAATCTTATAAAATTTTACATATTCATCCTTTATTTATGTGATTTTTCTTATAATTTAGAATACTTCTATACAAACCAGAAAATTTATGCAAAGTACTTTTCATATCTTCACTATACGAACTTTCGTGTAATTTTAAAAAAAATTAAATTTATATTCACTTAATTCAAAATAATTTAAAATAATATTTATAAATAACAAAGTAACAATAAATTTATCAGCATAAACTTTAGTTTGAAAATTTTATGTCAAATATGATTTAAATTTTGAATGTCATATTTTCAATACAAATGAAAATTTAACTCAGTAAAAGATGTTTCTTTTTGATGTTTTTCACTTACCGCATGTCTCACGTTCTTATTATTTAGTCAATTTCTCTTAATATATTATATTTTTTTATAAAAATATATACATGCTTATACATATTCAATATTTTATTTATTTATCAAAAAATATTTATCCAATAAAAAATATTTTCAATGAAAAATATCTTCTTTACAAATATTTTTCATAAAAAATAATTCAACTAAATTGATTTCTCAAAAAAAAATATTTTTAAATATTTGGCACATATAGAAAATACATAATATTATATAAATCAATCCACGATATTGGATGTCTACTATTATTAATTGTAGTGATATTTTTTGAGATGGTAGTAATATTTTATAGTCAATAAAATATTTAAATTCACAAACTGTCAAGCTGTAGAGCTAGAAATGTTGTCGATTGGTGATCGATAGCTTAGTTGGGGCCTTCAATGGCTAACAATCATCATGGGAAACAAATGTGACGAGGCCGGGGCGAATGTGATGGTTCAATGTGCACCGTTCCACAAACATTAATAGTTGCCAAAGGCATTAGCAACCAATGATGGGAGACGGAGGTTGATGTTAACGGGTGGTGTGGTGGCTCGAGATATCACATGTTGATCAATGACAATATCGCACGAGCATGCTATCTGGCGAATGATAATAACAGCCTGAGGTATCGTTAGTTAAAATATTATATTTTATAATGATATTATTTTCGATAGAAATTTTTATTAAACTACATTGATGATTATCATTAAATAGTTGGTAAATTTTGACAAATAACTTCCCTTTTGAAAAATAAAAGTCATTTTTTAAAATTTAAAATTTATTTTCCTTTGACAAATAAAATATTTTTTATTAACTTATTTTTTTTATCTGTCAAAAACCCAAAAATATAAAAAACAAATTTTAATAAATTATTTTTTAACAAATAAAAGTAGGCATAGTTTCTATCATATTTATTTATTTATTATTAATTTTCTTCAAACTTTTATATAATAAAATAGACTCTAACTCTACATGAACAAAGAAACCTTGATCTTCAAGCCTTTTTAAATGAATTATTTTATAATATTTTTGTGATTCTAACGGGTGTATACATAGTTGTTACGTCCTCGAATCTTACGTACTCATACGGACAAAGATCCAACTGAGTTCGCGGACTCTTTAAGAGTACTCGGGCAAAATCCGTGCAACACAAATGATGAATGAAGCGAGAAAAAGAGTATGATAAGTAAGGCACGTAGAATTTTTACGTGGAAAGTATTCTCTTAAATAAGAAGAAAAAATTACGAATTTTTTGTCCGAGAACTTATTTCAGTATAACGAGTTTGGCTACAAGGAAATTATAAAATGCGCTCGAGTCTTTCTCTTTCTATCTGTAATGGCTAAGTGAATGTAAATACCGTATCTTTTGTTTGGTAAATAATTAATGTATTTATAGTAGTGAAATTTTTCTTGAGAAGAGTCAATGTGGAGTTGGCGTGTTTTATTTAAAAAGTATATTCTATGATCTACACATATTTTTTAAAAGATCCTACCACCAACTCTATAAATTCATACATATAATCTTTATATTAAAAATATTATCTAAAAATATTTTTATTGTGATGTCATTTTTATAGGATCGTGAGTCTCTTTCTTGCACTCTTGGACCATCATTTCTCTTGCAACCTAAGAAATTGTCAAGTTCACCCAATCTGTTTCGACAGGATTTTATAAATGAGATGGCGTCCAAGGCCCATCTTATGTCAACAGGTCTAAGTGGACTTCGAGTCCATTGTGCTCCACTATCATTAGAACGGTTCTAGCGCCCGGGTCTTGAGCCTATTAATCTCTTTTCTTTTCTCTATTTCTTCCACTTTGTTGAGAAACGGATCTTAACAGTGGGCTTTGAATATCAATACCCATAAGTAGCATTCCAAATTCCTAATGCTATCAAAATTAAGAAACCTTAATTTTTATATTATTTTTATTTTTGACAGATTAATCATGAAATATTTAATCCATGTGGTATCTTATGGACTTTCCTAGCCACGGGCCCCTTAAAAAGGTTTTAATATATGCATTCAAAATAAATTATTTTACTGATTTTTTTGGTATTAATGAATAATAATCTATTTATTCATTTCAATGGAACTAATTTTCTTACATTGATGAATAAAATATCATATTTATTTAATATAATAAAAAATTATCCCCTGATATTACTTATTTACTTTCAAATTTGATTAAAATCATGTTTAAAATTAGCTTAGATCTGATTTAAATGATAAAGTTTAAGCATTAAGTGCGACTAAATAGGGTTTAGCCAAAATTTTTAAGCTTAAACTATCACTGTTTGTTTATAATTAAAATCATGTAAGATCGGTCTACATATATTTTTAATTTTAAGTGCTTTTATTTAAAAATTATATTCATATATGAAATTTTTAAAATATAAAATACTTAAAAAAATATAATCTTTATATTAAAAATATTATCTAAAAATATTTTAAATAAAAAATTAATTAAAAATCAATTAATTATACATAATATAATTGAATAACATAATTTTCTAAACTTAACATTTATCTTAAATATAAACCTTATATTTATAAACAAATTATAATCTGGGTAAAATTGACCACATCATTTTTACCCACGATCTTGCAGCCCAAAAAATAATTATAATAAAATTTTAATTAATATTTATTTAAATGTTAATATATTTTAATTATACCTTGTAAAACATAACATTTTTAAATTTTTAATTAATTCTTCTTCGTACCATTCGTATCACGGCACTGTGCCCAATGGAAGAACTTGTGGACTGCGTTGCATGATGGGTATAAAAAATTTCCCTTGATAAATAAAATCAATGAATTAATATATAATTTATTATATATTAATTTAAATTGAATAATTCATTAAGTTATTTTAGATGATGTTAAAAATATTAGTATCAGTTTATATGAACCTAATTGTTTTGGTTATCAGAATATCCTTTAATTATTATTTAAAGACTTTAATAATTTAATAATTATATATTTTTATTTATTAACAGATTCACATAAATATAAAATTAATTTAATATTATATTATTTAAAAATAATTATAATTTAATAATAACTAAAAAATACCACAGAAATATTTTCTATTATTATTGCTTAGATATTATATATATTTAACCAGTTATAAATTAGATTATTCTCAATAAATTTAGCACTTTAAGCCAAAACGAATTATGAATAAATAAATATGTATCTTTATATATACATTTGTATGTATAATTATTTTTATGGTATAATATATTATTAAAATAAAAAATAATATATATTTATTTAAAATAAATATAATATAATATAATATAATAATTATAATAATAAATAATATTTTTATTTTGTATGAAAATAATTATTGCCGTGATTATTAGGATGGCCTCTGCGATAGCCAACAGGGAATGGCCACTTCATTAACTAGGGATATTTATTTTCGTACATTGTGAATAAATAATTTAGCAGCTTTTTTATTATTTTATAAAAATTAACTATATATTTTTAAAAAATAATATTTTTGACCCAAAAATAATTATAAAATGAAAAAATAAAAAGTGAGTATACAGGTAAAAATAAATTTTCCTTCCAACTGAAGGGCATACCACACATGAATTACTGATTTTCATTGATGAGTTACGGCTTGACTGTGACCGGCTTGGATGTTACAGTTTTCTGTGATTTTTTTATTTGTCTGATTGGTATTTAATAAGTAAAAATTAATATTTCAAAAAAATATTTAAAAAATATAAAAATAATATGTATTATTGTCCTTGTTATAGTAATATTCAAATATTTTAATATTGAAAATAATAAAATTATTATTATGTTATTTTATTTTAATATATTAAATATCAATAGTTAGTTTACAGCCAATCTAATAATTAAAAGCTACATTACAAGTGCTGTGTGCCGCAGCCCTCGGTACAATTGACGTTACTTGTTGAAAAAGAGACCACTTTAAATTTATAGAGAAACATATTCATATTCATATATTTATAATTTCTATAAAAAATAATATAATTATTATTAAAATTTTTAACCACTTTCTTATAAGTAACTCAATAAATAAAAAATCATTGAAAATTTGTACAAGACTCATGCAAAAGACAACGCTTGAAAGGCGCTCAAATTGTTAGAGAATTGTTGACGTTTGCCTTATACGCGAATAATAATAGGGTGCAAATTCTAGATTTAGTGACCCTACTTTGTGCTCAACAGACGATTGAGTGTGAAATTTAAAATCTAGTGCACTTAGTCTGCACTCGCTAAGCTTTTGAGTCCTAGTACACGATATAAAACGTGGTTTATACGTTTTAGTATTAAGATTTCAAAATTTTTCTTCACAGGGGCCGTCGCATGTAGAGGGAATAGAGAAGAGGAAGAGGTTTACCGTTCGGTCGATATCCGATTTGAGTTTCGTTCATCGTCAATGTTGGGTACATCATTCTGAAGGTGATTCTAGAAACGTATTTTCGTTTGATTGTTGTATTTCACTTGTTAATTATCGAGTGTGTTGAGAAAGAGTTATATTCAATTATTGTTTACTCAAGTTCGGAGTGAATAAATTTTAAAATGGGTCATAGTAACCAGTACTATTTATAGTAGATTTATTTAGATTATGATCATGATTTTTTTCTTAGTTAAAAATAATTTTTCATGTTAAAAATTATTGTATATTATTTATTTTTTATACTCACAAACTTATGGCTGAAAGTTAACAATGGAGTTCAAATTTGTTTAATTATACTGGATTAGGTGTATTAAGATGTTAAATTCCTAACAATTATCATTGTATTAACATACAAATATAAAACAATAATAAATAATAACTACTTATTGGAAACTAACTACTTTTCATATTTTTTGTACCCATTTTCTTTAAACAATGGATACAGTGAAAGAGTGAAAATATTATTTTTTTAAAAAATTTAATATTTCACAATTATTGCTACTGTTGAAAGTCCAATGTATGAAACATATCTGAAATATATATACAATATTTTTAATTAATTTTTAAATACTTATGTAAATTTATATGATATCTTTTATATATTTATTTTAATTTGATACTTTATTAATTTATTTATTTTTATATAAGTCTATAATTACATATAAATAAATAAATAAAATATTATATTATATAATAATATTTTTAAAATATTTAAATAGTACATCCTACATGCTTCTCTTTAAGTTAACTTTGTCTGGTTTAAAGGGTGCAATTACCAACCCATATTACATTACTCTAATTTATTCGATAAGTTATCAAATATATATTTAATTTATATGTGGCTCCCACATGCACCAGGGGCCATTAAATTTATAAAATTTAACAGTTTATATTTAATTTGTTTTTTTAAAAATGTAAAATCAAATTTAAAAAATGTTAAAATATCAATTAGACCATATTATTAATTAATCACGTACTTATATTATACCATATGTGGAAATTTTGGTATTAATATAGAGTTGAGGTTTAATCCATGCATCGTTAATCCGTAAAAAGTTCATTATTATTGTTGATTTTTTTAATCATTGATCAGCTATGATTGCTTGTTATTATTGCTAATATTAAATATAAAAATTATACGTAGCTATAACAATGTTTGCCCGATTGTTAAATTATTAATGACTAATACGAATATCTATTACTCTTTTAAAAAATATTTATTTATTTATTATTTTTTAAAATTTAATATGAAAAAATACTTAAAAAAACAAATAAATCTACTAACATATTTTTATATAGTAAAAAGATAACGTTAAATTAAAAATATTATCTTAATATTTTTACATATAAATAACATTATCTAAGCTATAACCACTAAAACAAATTCAAGAGGATTACACTTACATTATCTGAATAAAATTTAATACTTAAAATATATATAAATAAATTTTTTATTTTTTATTATTCGTTAAATGTTATATAGATATCAATAACTAAAAATTAAAAAATATATTTAATTTTTTATTATAAAACTTCTATAACTTTATTTTAATTCAAATATAGGGATAAGATATGTATCAATTGCTTTTTATTGAAAAACATTGCTTCTAAACTTATATATATATATATATATATATGTTTTAATTTTTTTGACTGATATAATATTTATTAATTTAATTTTATTTAAATTTATTAATATATAAAGAAAAAAATAAGATATTAAAAAAAAATAATTAACAAGTGGCTAAAAAATGGTGTCCTATCACGAGTCATCCAACTAAAAAATGCTGGCCTTAATTTGAAGCGGGGAAGGGAGTGTTTGGCGCGCGGGCCATGCAACAGAGACGACAGAGTGGAGTAAAGCTGTCAACCTCATGACGGAGATAAAGAGGCAAGCTCGCCGACGGGAGGAGAGAAGGAGTAAATCAATCGATAAAATCTCTGGATTTCGAATTAATTTCAGTTGATGTCAATCTTAAGAAGAGGAGTGTGGGGATGCATATAGCAAACAGGATTGATTGAATTGAATTGAATTGCACTTGATCGTCTTCTCCCCTCTCTCTCTCTCTCTCTCCCTGTCTCTTTCTCTCTCTAACTTTCGATTGCTCTCTCTCTCTCTGTCTCTCATACGCTCTCTTTAAAGATTGACCACTCCAAGACTCCATCGATTTAACACACACAAGCAGATCCTTTCTCTCTCCTCTCTCTTTCTCTCTCTGTCCTCGTTCTCTCTCCACAATGTGGTGTATATAAATGCAATGCCACCAAATGCGGTTTCAGGCCACGGCTATGGAGTGAGCAGCTCCTGCTGGAGAAGCAGGGCACGTGCAAGCTCTCCCTCCCCCCCTCTCACCCATGCTCTGCACGTGCTCCCCTTCTCCAACATGAGTTTCTCTCTCTCTCATGCTATGCACGTGCTTTACTTCGCCGGCGTCGGTTTCTGTCCCTCGCTCTCCTGCCGGTTAATCGGATTGGGAATACGAAGTATACAGGTACGCAGGGCATATTTGTCGTTTGATAAGTAAAATGCGAGTTATTCAATCGTATTGCATATGTATTTGCTTCTGACTAACTCACAGCATCTTTCATTACGCTATGCAAATTTCATAAGCTCGAATAGCATTCAAATATAATGTTTAATTTTTGCATTTTGAGCTCAAATAATCTCGATTTTGACTAAACAATTGTAATTTAATTGTTCGACAGTACTGCCAAAAATAGAGAAGATTACGCCTTTAACGATACTTTTTATAGTTTGTGCATGATTCTGTACCTACATATAATCTTCTACGAGCGATTTCATGAAATGCTGTGCGTTGTTCGAAGACATCATTAATGGCGTCGGCTTCGTTCTTGTTTAGTTTATATGCTTCAATTTTATCACTTTACTTTCATTACGGTGGAGAATATTAAAGAAAGCGACATTTTAATTCTCAGAGCCAAGTAAATTGAAGAAGATGAAAATCGATTTTATAATTTTTAGGATATTATAATCTTTTTTTTGTTTTAATTACGACTTTTAATTATATATATATATATATATATATATGTTTTGTGTTGAAATTGAAAGGATATATATTATTTAAAAATTGGAATTTATTTTACGCATAAATGTCTGTGGTGACTTTGCAATTTGTGATATTTTTATAATTTTTTTAAATAAACTTTAACTTATTAAATAAATTAAAAATATTTAATTTAAAAAATAAAATTTTAAAAATTAAGAGTGTCCAAACCCAGAATTAAGGGGCCCTTTTTCTTTTTAAATATATAATTTAGATTTAGAGAAAAATAATTTTTATTTCTTTTAGAGATGAATCCCCTTAATTCTTTAAGAGAAAGTGAGATTTTAATTTACAGAGCCGAGTAAATTTAAAGAAGATAAAAATCGATTTTATAATTTTTAGGATATTATAATTTCTTTTGTTTTAATTACGATTTTTAATTTTATGTATATATATATATATATATATATATATGGTTTTGTGTTGAAATTGAAAGGATATATATTATTTAAAAATTGTAATTTTTTTTACACAAAAATGTCCGTGGTGACTTTGCAATTTATGATATTTTAATAATTTTTTTAAAAATAAACTTTAACTTATTATTTAAATAAAAATATTTAATTTACAGATTAAATTTTATAAAAAATAAGAGCATCCAAATTAAAAATCAGTAAGCTTTTTTTTCTCTTAATTTGGATAATTTCTTTTAAATATATAATTTAGATTAAAAAAAATAATATTTATATCTTTAAGAGATGGTATCCGTTGATTCGTCTACCCCGTGTTTATATATAAGCTTCATTAAATTAAAAATTAAAAAATATGATAAGGTTAAAATAAATGCTACATAGGACAAATTATAAATAACTATAAATAAACGATATAAGTGATGTATTATTGTACATAAAAGCCATTTTTTGGCAAAAAGGACGTTAAACTTTATTATGATATTAATAACTAAAAGTACATAATATTTTAAAATATATATCGAAATTTGGTAATATAATAATTTTATGTTTTTATTAATTTAGTCATGTATAATATCATATATATATATATATATATATATATTATATGTTTTTTTTTGTTTAAAATTACATAAATTAAGGTTCTCTAAGAAATTTTTTGTAACATATCAGAAATATTTTTAATTAATGTGTCATCTTATTTGTTGATCTATTATTATATAAATTTATTAATATAAATAAACAAATAAATAATATATTTAATCATTTAAAAATGTATAAAAAAATATATTCCTAAAGTTATTGTTTATTTGGGCTATTTTATACGCCAATCAATCAATATCAATGAAATGAGAAGATGAAGGATTATTCATATTTTATTTTATTGACTTAGTAGAATTTTATTCATGGTGAAAAAATATTAATGTCACCTAAGTTATTTATAATATGAATTGCTCAATTTACATGTTACATAAGGAATATAAATAATTGAACAGTATTATATATATATATATAATTATATATATTTATATTAAATTGTTTAAAATAAATATAAATTTTATCACAAATGTCTTCTTTATATAAAAAATAATTATTATAATATAAATAAATATATAAATAATATTGCCTATTTACTGAAATTTACATTTATGTGGATGGAATAAAAATTCTCTAATGAGGTCTTCCCTATTTCAAATAATAATAATAATAATAAAGGCTAGTATACAATATTAATATTATTTTATAATTTTATATAATCAAATAAATATAAAAATATAATAAAAAAGTTAATATATATATGATCGATGTTACCCTAAAAGTAAAATAAACTAGGATAATATCCCTCATTCTTATATATATATATATATATATATATATATATATATATATATATATATATATATGTATATGTATAAGATAATTTAAATATTTAAAATATGATGTGTCTATAGATCTGAATTATTAAACAAATTAATGAGTCATCATATTCAAAAGTTTGATTGATAGCAGGTTTGATCTTCATTATATTAAATTTGGATCCTACACGCTACAACAGATGAATAAAATATAAAAAAAATACGATATTTACCCCTCAATATATTTTTTAATATTTAAATAATAAATATTTCTATATGAAAAAGAAAAATATGACAAAAAAACACAATGATGCAGATTTATGTGGGGTTAAGAATACAGTGGATGATTGAGTTCCATTTGATACGCTTGAATGAGTGAGCGACTTTTGAGAAGTTACACTCATAAGGAGAGTAGCTTTGAAAGATATGCACTCATATGTCCGAGTGGCTTCACTTATTCAAGCGTTTATTTGTTTAAATATTCTTTTCATTGGGTCTCAATTCTCCTGTAGAGGATATGGTGTATTTATAAAGTGGGTATCAGTTTGACTATTTACTAGTATATCATATTCATAGTTATTAGGAGTGTTACTTATATAATTATCGTCTGCGTTTAATATCTCAATAATCATGATGGGTGCTATTCATGTAACCGTTGCGTGCATTCATTAGATAGATTCTCATAATTTTTGACTGTTAAATTTAGTACAATAATTGTTTGTAATAGCCCATTAATTATTTATAAATATTTATTTATTGCTGTATGATTTTGGATTGAATTGATTGGGTCAATTGTCTTGCCTTAGGATCTTAGGCCTAGGGAGTTTTATTGTAGGCCTTTGCTGCGTAGGCTCTTCATTCTTCAACGTATTGAGTTTTAAGCTAGTCTATAAACTATTATATTTATCAAAATATAAAATAAAAAATATATATATTAAAAAATATAAATTACTTTTAGTTACAAAAATAAAAGAAAAAGACTCACCTAAAAAATTAAACTAATATGATAAAAAATAATTTAAAGTTAATTATATTTATAAATAATGTCATAGTAAAAATTAAATTTATATTGTGCCTCCTCGTAATTACACATAGCACCATCATTATTATTACTAATTATTTATCACATATTTAATAATATAAAATTTTATTTTTTAAGTAAATAAATAAAGCGTCACATGACGTGTTGATTTGGCAGTCAAAGTTGGATCTTGTAAGCAAAGGTGACTCACTGCTTTGGCCTAAGAAAGTGGGGGACTCTGTTTTTCTTTTTCTTTTTCATTTTTTTTAATTTCCTGCAATCGCTTCATAATATATCATCACATCGATAATTAAAAAACCACAAAATTATCAAAATTACAAATAATAATAAACATTTATTATTTTTCATCGACTTAGACTATTAAATTAATTTTTTTACACATCTAGCAGCAATTATTTATGTTAGAATATATAAAAATATATATATATATTTAAAAAAATATGCCCAATAAATAAAATTTTTTTCATTTAATAAATATTTTTATAAAAATTTTAAATAAAAAGGGAAAATGGGAAAGGGACAAAGGAACCTTAAAATGCAAGCAATGGCGTAAAGATCATTGCAGAGGTGACAGAGAGCGCGAGAGAGACTAAAAGCAGGCAGCCGGTTGGACACGCAACGCCCAAAGATCTATGCACATCCATTATTATTATTATTATTTAAAAAAAATTATATACAGATATAAAAAATTATAAATAAAATTTTAATATATATATATATATATATATATATATAATATAATAATAATATTATTATTATAAAAATGGATTTAAAGAAAATAATGTCAGCCACATGCGATGGTGAGTACGCACTGACAGATCAACCCCCAAAGCGCTCTTCCGATCATTTGGGGATTCATATGGCAGACAGCCAGCCATCATGAACAGTTGTTATATTTTTATATTTATTTATTTATTAAAAATAAATAAATAAAATATAATATAATAAAAAGTATATATTTATCTAAATCATTTTTATTTAATATTTATAAATTATTTATTTAATTTTAATTATTAAGTAAATGTGAAGGTCGCTGTAATGGAAGGACGTTACCATCAATATCATGACGACGGAGTCGAATCACGATAGCCAAAGCAACACCCCATTCGCTGGACCCCCTTCTGATGTTTGCCCCCAATGTCACCTCCCCCCCCCCCGGCCCCACCAAAATATTAATTGACAATATTTTTTTATTAAATTATGTATATATAATTATTATATAATTTATCTATAATTTATTTACTTTAAACATTAAATAGTAGATAATTATATTAAAAAATTTATATGACTATTTAATTATTATTATTATTTTTAACTTTTAATATTAAACGTTAGTTGAATATGGGAGTCAACCTAGCAGAAGAACCATAATAACTCTCTACTTTTGTCTTAACATTTTTTCAGGAGAAAATATTACAGAATCTTAACTTTTTTAATATATGAATTTAGGTAGCATGAGACTTGTATTTCAATAATGGGTTGGGATATCTTACGAGGACTAAAGATTTTAAAAGACACAAAGTTACTCACCGAGTTATAAATGTTAGGGTTCAAAACCCAAATTCACCTGATTCGACGTAGCAAAAATCGGAACCCCCCATCATCACTAGCTACCAATCTAGTGGGTACAATAAACAAAAGATATACAATATTTTTAACATTAGGGTTCAAAACCTAAATTCACCTAATCTAACGTAGAAAAAATCGAAACCCCTTGTTATCGCCAGCTATCAATCTAGTGGGTATAAGAAATAAAAGATGTACAATATTTTTAACGTGAAAATTTTTTTTAATTAAGAAAAAAGTCACGGGGTAAATTTCAAATAATTTTATCATGTAAAATTGTTACAAAAACTCCGAAAATAGAGTATCCGCTACACATTTGAAACAGAATAAGAAAAATCACTTTAGAGTAAGTAAGGAAATTCTCATTCAATCTTAACTCTTTATTTTTTTTTCATTCTTCTCACTGGTGGTACACTCCTCTCACTTAGATTTTCCAGGTGTAGCGGTAGACTTGCAGCCCTTCACATTGTTGCTGCTACCCACACACGTACTTGTGTGGCATGCTTTGGCTTTTGGTGACTTCTCACATCTTCTCGCTTTCTCCGGAGGTCGCGCTTTATAGAGAGAGGTCTGGCCCAAGTTCCACAGCACACATGCTTTGCAGGTTGCATGCATTAGAAGTTCTGCCATCTATAAACTGTTTTCTATCACTTTACAGTCAACTTTCAACGCATGGTTTGCAAGTCTATCAACTCTGAAAATATAACTATCCACTACGTTAGCTGTCAGCTTTCTATAATGTCCTTCGGCCATTACTCAACTTGTCAATTTTATGTTGATCGGATTTCTCTCCCAATCGGTCAACATCCCATTGACTGGATTCTACTCTCAGTCAGTCCATCTCCCGTTGACTGACTTCTGCTGCCTGGTCGCCAGCTGACCGTACTCTTGTAGCCCTGCCTGGCTACTCCGGCAATTGCCTTCAAGATTTGCCCCTCCGATAAACGGTCTCCTCTAAAATTTACTTTCTCTGGCAAATAGTTTTTCTAAACTTTGCTGCAACCAATATGCAACACTCCGACATTATACAAAATTTGTGTAATCTGATAACGTCCGTTTGTTGAGTCACCCATAAGGGAGTGACCAACCAGAACAAACTTCTCCTTATGACTTTGTGGGGGTAAAACCTCGCCTTTTTTGAACAACCGTTATCACCTACCTTCCCACAACTTTCTCTCAACTGGAAACCTGGCGTTAGCCTCCGCAAGCCTGAATGATACTTTCTTCTACTCCATTAAACACCTGGAGTAATCCAACTCCTCTTCAGCTTCTTTCTTGTGATCGAATCATTTTCCATTACATTTTACCTTCGCCACCTCAACTCTACCATTGGCCTTGCTGACTTCCCCCTTGGCCCTGCTCAGTTCCACCTTTAGCCTTGCACAACTTTGTCCTTTGTCCTACACAGTTCTGCCCTTGGCCCTACTGGATCTTCTTTTTGGCCCTGCTCAGTTCCGCCCTTAGCTCTACACAGCTCCGCCCTTGGCTTTGCTGAGGTTCGTTGTTCTTTTACCGTTGCTTCAAACTCCACACTAAATGGAAATCTCTTCCATAACGACAATAGAATTTTCACTTCAATCACCGCAGATCTCGGTTGCTGCACTTCTGCGATACTTCACTAGATAGCTTTCCCTTTACAATGCTTCACTTCATCCTGACGTACCGGTAGTAAGTCAGCACCTTCACAGGTAACCCTTTTTTGATCAGCATTCTTCGCAAGTAGCCCTTTCCGGTCTGGAACTGATCTCTACTATCTCCGATACTACTTGTTAGGGTTCAAAATTCGGATTCATCATATTCGACACAGTGAAAACTTAAACCCCCCGTCATTGCCAGTTACCAATCTAGTGGGTACAAGGAACAAAAGATATAGAACCTTTTTAACGTGAAAGTCCATTCTCAACTAAACTCCGAACAATTTTACTATATAAAATGGTTACAAAAATCTCCGAGATAGAGTATCCGTTACACACCAGAGATAGAATAAGAAAAATCACTTCAGAGTAAGTAAGGAAACTCTCATTTAGTCTTAACTCTCTATTTTTCTTCTGATTATTCTTCTTACCAGTGGTGTACTCCTCTCACTTAGATTTTACAAATGTGATGGTAGACGGACATCTACCACACCCACGACCGCTTGCCTCGCAGCCCTTCACATTGCTGCTGCTACTGCACACACACACACACACTTGTGTGGCACACTCCGGCTTTTGGTGACTTCTCACACCTTCTCGCTTTCTCCAGAGGCCGCACTTTATAGAGAGAGAAGTTTGGCTCAAATTCTGCAGCACGCATGCTCTGCAGGTTGCGTACATTAAAAGCTCTACCATCTGCAAATTGTTTTTTGCCACTTTGCAGACAACTTTCGGCGCATGGTTTGCAAGTTTACTAACCCTGGAAAGATAACTGTCCACTACCTCAGCTGCCAGCTTTTCACAATGTTTTTCGACCATTACTCAATTGGTCAACCATACGTTGACCGGATTCCTCTCCCAACCAGTTAACATCTCGTTGATTGGATTCTACTATCAGCCGATCAGTCTCCCGTTGACCGACTTCTGCAACCTGGCCGCCAGCCGACTGTACTATTGTAGCTCTGCCTGGTTGCTCAGGTAATTGCCCATCCGGCAATTGTCACTCCGAGATTTGCCGCTGCGACAAACGGTCTCCTTCGATATTTGCCTTCTCTCACAAAAGGTCTTTCTGGACTTTGCTGCAGCCAGTATGCAGCATTCTGACATCACACAAAACTCATATGATCCGATGATGTCCGTTTATTGAGTCACCTATAAGGGAGTGACCAACCCCACCAACAGACTCAATATGTTTTCTGTGGAAAGAGATTTTGTGTTATATCAGATGGTGACTTGTATCTGAGGCTAATTGAGTAATATCATAAAAGAGTTAATACACTTAAAATTAATCGTTATATTTATGAACATAACTTAATAACAAAGGTATAAAAAACTTGACGGTACAAAGCGAGGCTACTGGTACCACTAGTGATAGCTATACCGATACCAATACAATTGGAAGGTGACCACCGATTTTTGATAGCGATTTTAGGACCATTTTTTGTTTAAGAGGATATACATTAGCCATACAAGTATGCTATTTATAAAGAGAAATTATAAAAATAATGTCATTTTGACTTTTTCAAAAAAAAAAAAAAACCTAAATGATGTCATTTTGGTAAACATTAAATTATTTTTAAGTTAAAATCATACCTCCCATCATAAATAGCCACCGGTTAATACTTTCAAAACCACCACCCCAACTAAATGATTTGAACAACTGCCTCATCTCCCCCTCTCTTTTCACCATCTTTATTCTTCAATCCTCGTCATTTTTAATGAAGGTTTGAGATTGACAAACTCTAATTTACAGATGAAATACTTATCTAAATACTCATTATATTCGGATGTAAAAGCTCTTATTTGTAAAATTATTAACTTATAGTAGAATTAAAAAAAAATTAAAATTAAACCATGCAAGACTTGTAATAAAATGTATTTAATATTTTTCATAGTTTACTTTATATTTTTCAAAAAATAAATTTTAAAAATAAAATTATATTTTTATTTGCTGTATTAAGGCCTTAACAGTACAACGGATCAAAATGGGACGCCCTTTTCTCATCTCAATCGTTGGATGTAAAAATCATTAGAGGTTGAATAAATTACGTTTTGAATGGATAATATAACGTAGTTGATTTGATTTTAAATTTAATCATCCAAAAAAATAATAAAAACAAGGATTTTACATCCGACGGTTACAATTTAGACAAGAGAAGGACGGTCCTTCTCCATAGGGAAGAAGGACGCCCCCTCAATCCTTAACAGTACAACCCAAAATTGGTACCACTCAAAATGGGAACTTCTTGAGATCGGTACCGATCTCATGATTTGTTAATGTAACAAATCATTAGAGGTTGAATAAATTATTATTTTGAATACCATTTACTAGTTGATTTGTAAAATTAACTCCATTTATACAAAATAAAATAATTCCATTAAAAAATGAGAAAAATCTCAATAATTCCAACTTTACAATTTAAACAAATTACGATGCATAGGGAATAGAGAAAGAGGTGATACAAATCTTTCACCCAAGGCTAGTTACAACCCTTCCAATTGAAAAGCTTCCGCCTGACCTTAATAATTTACTAAGATTAAAAATCAAACAAATAATTAGTAAAAATTAAAAATCTATTTAAACTATTTATTCATAAAATTTTTAACCCTAATTATTAAATAGATGCAAAAACCTCCTTTATAAAAAAAAAACCTTAACAACACTCCTTTTATCGGTCCATATTAGATATGTTAAGTGACAAGATAAATATATATATGTACATATATAACCACTTGTATAATAGGAACCAACCATGAACAAAACAAATATTAGATATGTTAATTTTGACCCCAAATTGATTTTGTGTGATTGGTCTATTAGAAGACCTAACCTAAAGAATTCGTAATGTAGCTTAATGTGAATTTTGAATGAAGATTAATTATGATAGCAAATTGATCGATTATACTTTTGGACATGTCAACTCTATTATATATATATATATATGTATGTGTGCATGTATGAAGTATTTTGTGTCGCGGTTAGGTATTTTAGAACGTCAACATGTAGCATGTCCTCTTCTAATCATATTCGAAAATGCTAAAACCTTTCCTCCTTTACCTATGTTTTTTCCCTCAGATGTTTCTTCAAGAAAATCTGATATTTTATTGTACAAAGCTAATCTTTCAAATCTCGAACAAAATGAGCCTGAAATAGCATAGCGCTGCTCCAGAAGATTAATCCCACGTCCCCCATCCCCTGCTTAAGGTGTGATATACACTGCTCAACACCCAAAGAGGTAAGAATCGAGAGATTAGAAAGACATTCATTGCCAATAGCTGGCATACACATCTGGCATAACAACATCCAAAAGGGTGGGACCAACCCCCAAATTATATGCTGCAGAAACTTCAGCTGCAAAATTATTGACAATGAATCATGACTCTGGAAATTATATCAAACTGGTTTCCAAAACTTTTTAAGTTTTTCCCATATCAAACTCATCTAGAGGAACCTTTTCTCGAGGATATTATCCAACAATCGTGAGATAGATCCTTCGCCATTGTTAAATAGCACTAGTAGGTATCAAGTATAATCCATAAGGAATCAAGACTTAGCATATCACAAGCTAAAAAATGCATGAGAATTCCGCTAAAAAGCAAATTATGATGAATGCCATGGCATATTACTTACAGCCAGCTTTAAACAAAACCCAAAATTCATTATCATGTTATTAACAATAAAAGAAAAGGGCTGTGCATATATCAGAAACAAAGGCACGTCAAAAATGCCTGATTAGATCGCTGGCTTAGGTTAGTAATTACATCCACCTCTGAAGAAATCCTGTAAGAAAGTTGTTTTCTTGTTTTTGACTAAAATCCACAGTAATCTAACCCCCTCTACAGCCATCCAAATCACAATTGTCATATTGAAAACCTTCCAATCTTCATTGCTCTCACTCAAGAAGCATAACCAATCTCCAACAGCTCATCCTATGATTCTCCGTTACTCTCTTTTGAGTGGTGACACACCATCCAGGTGCTGTCTACATTTGCTGCACCTACGTCAAGCTCAATGTCCTAATACTTAAACAATTAGGGTTCGTTGCTACATTTACACGAAATGGAATCATCATACGTAACACTAATTTGGATTCGACCAGTCATTCCATGAAGGGCTTCCTGGATCCAATAATTGAAATGCTACACACCACATATCAAACGAGAGCATAAGAGTACAGTATTGGTTCTCCAATTTACCCACCGACATTTAAGTTAATAAAGCTCCATCCATACTGAATGTTTCGAGGAAAACCGAAGGGGAGGTAGCCGTTTGGATGACAAACTCCAATGCAGATAGAGATTTTTTCTTTTGATCGAAAAGGTGTATTGGAGGACTCTCCCCAAACTTCTAGGCCTCAAAAGTTTGAAGAAGCTTTTTTTTATCTCCAGTTGAAGGTTCCCTTTATGTGTTAAGGCAACTTCTTATTTATAGAGGCCCTAGGGTTGCCCCGGGGTAATATCCTAGGATTTCTTGGTTGTTCTTCTCCTGAGTTGTTATGACCAAGTAATGCCCCTTATCTCCTGACATTTATTTTTCGTGATATTGATAACCTTTTTATTGGGTAATCGTTCTTCTATTGATGAATTAATACCTTCATATTTAACCATTACGCTTATAGGCATGGGCTTAATGGATCTCTTGAAACAATTACCATTCAAGCTTAATTCTCCTGATATATCGCCTTCAGGATGTAGTTTAATTGGCTTGGCTGATATTGTTGGACCATCTGACCAAATACAACCGCATCTCAAATTAGCATGTGCTTTGCATATAGAAAGATCGCTTGGCTTTCAACGCCTTTCCTCTTGAGGAACTTGGCTACCCAGGCACGACTCAGCATGAAGGTCTCTATTAGATAATCCCTGACAAGGTGGTCTCCTTGCGGACTCCGGTTCGGGTGTTCAGTCCAGCTGGACCAATAAGAAGTCAACTGCCCGACTGTCATTCATAAACAACTATTATAAGAGAAAATATGTGGGAATGTTGAAGACCAGGAAAACCTAGTAAGATTAATAATCACACTATACACAGTGAATAAACTAAATTACAAAAATTATTCCCTCAAACAGTTGTAAGCAGAGCATTTATCTTGGAAAGGGGACAAAATAAACTACATTTTGATACTGGTTCGAGTCAATAAAATCAAGCTTAACGTTCTATACATAAAACATGAATAGAAAGCATCAATTAAAATTAGCATCGAACTCATAACCATCTATAAACATGAAAAATGTAAATAACTCAGACACATCAAGCGATTAGTTGAAATTGAAAGAGGAGGAAGAGCGGCAGGGAATGTGAACAGATTAGAGTCACCTCTTGGAGAAGTCAGAAACAGGAGTGACAAAGTCCCCCTTAGGGTTTCGAAGTGTCCAGCGAACGAGGGGTAAGGGATGGACTCAATTGGAGTCAAAAGTTAATGAAAATGAATAAATCGCGTGGCGGCGCGTGACCCGTCACCGCGTGGAAATCTGCAGGAGACAGTACTCGATCGCTCGGGAAAAATCGGGCGTAGTCAATAATATTTCAATGACGTACAACACAGCAGGCGGCCCGGCGTGTACGGCATTAAAATGGCGACGACAGTGCAGTAGCCCCAGCAGCGGGCGTTTTGGCGCCCGAAGTCAACTTGAGGTGAGGCGTATAAAAACCTCACACCCACGAGAAAAGAGATCTCTTTTTGGATCTTCATCGACTTGGCAATCGGCCTTGAGACCTTGAACTCGCCATTAAAACTCGACCTTCACGGAACGCCAGCGGCGTCACGATCATCTTCCTCGCTTTCTCACAAAAACACAAGAGTGACGAGTAGTAGGCATTGCCTGCGTCTAGGCTAAGCTCACCGTCGGCATCCTCACGAGATCACGGAAAGTTAGCCACCATGGCGGTGCATTGCAGGCTTCGAGGCCTTCCGACACACCGCTCATTCGTTTCCC